>JAVKLA010000074.1:6696313-6721072 GCA_034782735.1 Sagittarius serpentarius | reverse complement strand
TTCATACAGGCCCACTTCTCCAGCTTGTCCAGGTCCCTCTGGATGGCATCCCGTCCCTCAGGTGTGTCAGCCGCACCGCTCAGCTTGGTGTCATCAGCGACCTTGCTGAGGGTGCACTCAATTCCACCATCTACATCATTGATGAAGATATTAAACAGTGCTGGTCCCAGTACGGACCCCTGAGGGACACCACTCATCACCGGTCTCCATCTGGACATCGAGCCATTGACCACTACCCTCTGGATGCGACCATCCAGCCAATTCCTCAGCCATTGAACTGTCCACCCATCAAATCCATACCTAATGCTGAATGCCTCAAACAGCCTTTACTAAAAAGTAAGATTATTTTAAAAATTCTTTTTCAAGTTTTCAAAAAGTAATGGCTAGTCTCTGAATCCATACATGTAGCACAATCATACAGGACAGACACAAACTAAATTAAGACTCTGGATTTTACCTAATATAGGAATATTAATAAGTCTTTTACTTAACCAATGTTGTCCAGTAGATACTCCCTCTGGATTGCAAACTAAAAATGTAATATTCTGCCTGCATAAGCACTGTGATTACCACATATTCTCAAGCTCTCTATTTGCTTATGCTTTACTCTGTTTACCAAACTGAGATTTTGATAAAGTGTTTGACGGATTTAGTTAAGTATATATGTATTTTTTAAAGCCCTGTTAGAATTTAGTTGTAAATTACAGTGGCAATTATCACAATATGCTTTTATCTCAGGTTCACTCATGATCGGCTTCCTCCCAGTTAGGTGCAATGCAATTTCCTTCCAACCAAGCATATGATAAACCCAGAAGTTTCCTGCACTAAACTCACGTCAAGGCCATTTTAGCGTAGCACGATATATAGCTATAGGATAAACTCAGACCCTTGAAGCATGCATAAAAATGGCAGGGAAAGGGATGGAAAACAGGATTCTGAGGCAGTGTCTTCCGGCTTCTTGTGTGGCTGCACCAAGGGAACGAGCAGTTTCTCCTGCAACTCAAATACTAGGGAATAACAGTCAGAAAAAAATGCAGTTGGTGTCTGACCAAAGTTGGTCATTTTCTCACAAGAACTAGTTCATTTGTGTGCAGAACACTTCTCTTCAGGGAAATCAAATTCAAACCAAATTCACTTAAAATTGCATTGTGGAGACTTAGAATTTACTCCCAGAACAATGGGAGTGTCTTTTTTTTTTCAGAAAAGGAAAACAGAAAACAAAACAAAAAACAAACCAACCCTGGCCTTCTGGACTAAGTTCTGCTCGCCTTATCTCATGATAGAGAGGGATGTAATTAATCCCCAAAACAGTGTATTCAGGTTGTGCCTGAGTAGCCTTTATTTGTTTATTAAAAAATGAAAACCATGCAGATTTAGGATAGTTGCAGTGTTAGAGAGGTGCTGAACCTAGCTGTGACAGTTTCAATGAGACATCTGTAGAAACAAGGCTGTTGGCGTTGCCTTTTTGCCCGAGGTTGGTGTCCTACAATACAGCTGGCAGAAGCAAAATATGTGAGCGCTACTCAGCTGTCACAAACTGAAGCATGTTAGTGTAAACCAGATTGATGAACCACAGACACAAACGTATGATACTTGAAGGGTCGTACTGCTTTCAAATACTTTGGCTGTCAGCAGAAGAAATGCAGGCAGGGTATGCAAAGCCTTCAGTTAAGAGGTACTGCCAAAGAACCTCCACTTTTGAGTATTTTCCTAATACGAACAAAATAGACACTGCCATCTCTTCTGTAAGTCAGTGCTCTTCTGTGTCTTTTACCTTCCTATCCTAACTCCATCAACTCCATGGAAGAGATAGGTAGAAAATGTATCTATTTAAATAGTAGTGTCTATTTATTGCTTTGCTCTACCATATGTACTTCTATACCTTCTTCGGGATAATATAAGAGCTTGGTGAGCTTGCAGCTGTTCTGCTCCATCGAAAATGATGGGATGGCCTGTGACACAGTGAGCTGTCTACTACTATCTTTTCCCTTGCACTTTGATTTTCTCCTTAAGTTTTCTTAAGACAGAGGCCTGACCTACCAGATGTTTTTGAGCTACCACTCATATTTACATTTACTCTGAGTCAAACACACATCACAAAATTTCAGTACATTTGACTTGCACCCTATGCACTCATATAATGATAAATTACAACCTCCAGCCGGGTAATTGTTTTGAACTTTAAACAAGTGACTACTGTGTGTTATTCTGATTTCTTCTATACTGTTTCTGTAACTTAACTTGTTTAAGTAACTACTCTTTACTCTGGACCTAGGCATAAAACTATCAGAAACCAAGCTTTAAATGGTCATTGATGATGAGAAGGATAGACAGACATATCTAATTACATTGATCTTTGAGAAATGTTGGTCATTTTAAATCACAACTACGATCTTTTCTTTTTGTGAAGAAGAGTACTGAACTCTTCTGAGTGATTATGTTCTGCGGATACACTTGTCAGACAGTGTTTTAACTGTCTGTTAATTACAATATAGAGATCTATGATATAAAGATAAGGTTAAGAAATCAATAATGAACAATGCAATGACCACAGCACTACAGAAGATGCTGTGGAAACAATCACTGGTTGGCCAGCTACAGATTAACAGGATAATCAAACAACTATTCCAGCATTTAAAGTTTGCACTTACCAACCTCCACAACACTAGAGCAATTGGGGTCTGTGAAGCCTTCAGGACACTCGCATGAGTAGAAGTCATCATTCAGCCCCGACAGACAGATGCCACCATTTTTGCATGGGTTGGAGTCACACACATCCCCTGTGGGTTAATGGAAAAAAAAAAGATTCCTGTATAAAACTCTCCAAGAGTTAATGTACAAGCTCTAAGTATGGCAGATTGCCGATAACCAAGAACAGAAAGGAATGACAACCTCTGTGTCCTTTGAATACCTTTCGGCGAATTCCATTTTATATTTATTTAACAGCACACTGCTGTGTAATCACCTTCCCCTAGCCTTCCACTCTGTAAAATGTGATTCTCTTAGATGCACTGACAACTATTCACTTGCAAAAGACAACAAAATTTAACAAAAAATAATTTTTTGCTTTCTCTCATTTTAAATCATTCAGGATATATACTGGGAATGGAATTTACCCAGGATTTTACCTCTCTAGGTACCCTTCAACATAAAGCTGAATGGTGGTTTCAGTTCAGTCTATTGGCTTACCACCTGGTTCATAAGCAACGAACTGTGGTTGTGGTTACATCATCATGTGCTTCAGACTTATGCTGTCTTAAATCACTCAGCAGCACAGAGTTGATCCAGATCAGGCACTGGCACACAGTATTTCTGCTAAACATGGAGCATGGCATTCAGGCCAGCAGTGTGCTTCTGTGTTGGCTTTATCTTAGTCAGATGAAGACCAACTATATGTGATCCCAAGATAAAGTTTAACAGTACAGACTAAAGCCATTGAAGTGTTTTGAGCAATGTAATTCTAACTGTAAGTTTACACCCAACCAAAGAATTTTGATGTGAAGCCCTATGACTGGAGTTGCTGTATGTTCACACTGTGCCCCCAAGAGAGGCTTTCACTATGACTTGTGACCCACCAACTCCATGGCAGGGATAGAGGCTAAAGGACTTGAGAGGCCACAGTCCCTCGCTGCTCCTCAACAGTCCTCTCCATGTCCCAAGGAAGTTTGTCAAGTTCTCCCATAATTCATTTTGATTGCAGAATCAGAACAAACCAGTTAGAAACAAAGCTATGCTTCAAAACTATGCTGTGCTATGAACCAGATATGCTTCAAAACTCCTTGGGACGCAGGGCAAGCTTCAGCCTGCCTAAATAATGCTAAACAAGTTGATTTTGCTTATCCTTCAGTTGCTCTTCAGCAAAGACACCCCATTCAGTCAACTAGCGTTGACGTGATCAAACAGCGCAAAGACATAAAACTCTTGAAAGATGCACCACAGGGCTGCTTCATATGCTCAGAACTTGAAACATTTCTCCAGTATTACCAGTGCGTACAACATATTATTGTGATTTCCTATCTAATATTATTTGAAATGGCCTTCAGGAAGAGATATAAAAAAGAGAACAAAGTGTCTGTTCAATTCTTGTAATCCCTCAGTTTTAACACCCTTAAAAGCCCCAGCCTATCACAGTTCTACAAACATATGGAAATATAGGATTGCATCCCATCCCCAATGGGATAACTGGAAGCAATCCTACAGAATGCCCTAGGCTTTGGTCAGCTTCAATTTAGTATTTTTTCTCAGTTAATTAAATATATATTTAGATGCATTTTTTATTTATCTCAAGCTTCATCTTGTAAGATGGAACTGTGCTCTCTATAGCTTAGTATTGTTTTTAGAAATAATTTGCACAGTACAGTTTTGTTTTGCAAATTTTTTGCAAATGCAACTTAAAACAACATCTGCAGATAGGTAATTATTAAAAAATAGCTTTTTAAAATTGAAACATTGCCAGTCTTTGCCATGTAATTGTAAAGCGTTACAGAAATCCACTTGTTTATGTCAGTAGTAAATGACATTATAATACACTTTGTACTATAGTGATGGTAAGGAAACTCAAAATGTTTTCAATGCCCTGGCACATAGGCTTCAGATTAGTGCCTGGTGTGAGAATTCCAATCTAGCAATCACTTAAGAAATGTAACTGATGTACAAAACAGCCTTTATGAATTCTGTGCATCAGTTGCAAAAAACTCTACTTGTGGGGTAGTTTCCTGGGTTATTTTTAATTTTATTTAATTTTAATCTGTCAGCTTTAAGCTGCTTCATGACACAGAGAAATGTCATGTGTCTACATACTTGGTATTAACATTTTTGTCTTGAAGATTGTCCTGCTGACAGAGAAGTAGAGCTATTTGAAAAGAGTCAATGACATAAGACATTATTGGTCTAATGACTAGACATTATCTGTCTTCCTAACTGAATCTAAATAAGTCAAGACTCCTCATTTTCAGTGCTTGCTGCATTACTGGGATAGCAAAGGATGCTTGTTTTTTACTTCATGGGGCTTAGGCATTTGGTTGTGAAAGACTACTATTAACTGAATGCTCTGACAACTGTATTCCCATACCTTTAATTAAATTAATAAATTAAATAGCATCTGGAGTAGGAACACTGATTATGCAAATCTGTATGGATATTCTGATTAAAATGAGAAGGGACATTTTTACTATGTATTTCCTGATTCAGTGTTCTTCTGATTTCAATTATGCAGTACAAGAAAGAAAAAGAAAAGTAAAAAGACAAAATATTGCTTCCATTTGTAAGTTTTATACCGACTGACAAGCAGAATGCATCCCCAGTTTTCCATTATATTTCCAGCAACCAAAATCTCCTACTATGACCAAAGTGTGCATACTTAACTGTGTAGTTTTCATTTGTCTGAAAATTCATGTTGGCTTTTTCACTTTGAAGTGACCCAACCTACAGTTTGGGACTAATAAAGCAGATGCTGTCCTCTAACAACAGTCATTTATTTCCACGTTCAGGAAATAACTGCACCAAGTGCTCTGTTGACCCATCACCTTGGCCCAAATTCTACTGTCAGTCACTGGTGTAAATTTTTAATTGTCATTATATCACATCACAAAAATAAAATGAGCACAGCACACCTCTAAAAAACAGTAGTTCTCTAGGCTTTTTTAAAAGACTATGACAGATTTTGTCCATAGTGAATAACTCAGTCAGTGGACCTGGATCTCTTTTATTAAAAGCACTCGGAGAGGAACTGTTCTGTAAGTCCATCATGCTCTGTGACACACTTTCATGGAACCACTCTTAATCTGTATCCTTTTCAACAAAATACAGCATGTACAACTATTGCTTCGTTCCACAAGCAGGTAATTGTGGGGAGGAGGGTAAACATTGTAAATCCACTCTTTGTCAAACTTTACTTTTTGATCCTATAAAACCCCACAAAATGCTACGTGATTCTTGACTGAAGAGTGCAATACTTTGCTTGACAGCAAAGGACAACCTGAAAAAAGAAACTCAACTGCTGTCTATAAATAATGCAGCACACCATGATGGTAACAGTTAGCCCATCAATCCTTGTCAAGAACAGAAATTCACAGAGTTTATGAAAACTATTTTTGTGATATGAAGGCTAAGGAAGATGCACTGTGCAAACAGAAAAGTACCATCCACAACCACCTGCATGCACTACTTCATAAAGCACTCTCTGTTGTGAAAGCACACAGACCAGCCAGCTGCCATTACTATTTGCAAATCAATTTGCAGTTCACTAACGTTTATCACTGAAAAAAAGAAAAATAATTATTTACTCCAACTTAAAACTCTTTACTCTTTAACATTACAGCTCCTGGGACAGAAATACCTGCGAAAAGTTAAGGTACAGGATCCTGAATAAGGCATGGGAGAAGCTTTTAAGTCCCTATGCACAAAATCATTAGCCCAAAATTAACACAATTTCCCTCAACTATCTTATAACACCTAGAATGATAACTGTTATGATTTCTGGCAGAAGTGTTACTGTAAGAAACATCTGCTTGAGACAATGAAATGATGACAAAGAAAGAACTGTCTTCAAAAAATCACATGGATTGACAAGATTTCAAACCTGGAAGGAAAGAAGTAATAGAAGAAAGATGACTTGGGTGTTTGGGCAGATTTTCTTCTATAATTTAAGAATAGAGCATATTCCCTGAAATAGAATGTGTGCACAGAAAAATTCAACCCTATTTGTTCTTTTATATAACATGCATTAAATATAAATATGAGCGTATTTAGTATGCATTACATATGGATGTAGTGAAATTTACAGAAGCTGATACTGAGGTAAACATACTGATTCTGTCGGAGTCCAAGGAGATGCTGACACCCATTGAAACAAAAGGCATGACAAAATCTACAGGTAAACAGTTGCAAACATAATGACATACGAGTTCAGGGTGCTAGCACGCAAGTTGTTAGGAGGTACAACACTCTTGAATGGTATGCTATATAATGGGTGCTTTGCAGATCAAGCGTTTGGTTTCACCATTGATGGGAAGAGGTGGACCATCGTTCCTACCTAAACCAGCAGCTGTATTTTTATTCAATTTCCTACATTGCTACATGAAATATGGTTTATCTTAAAAGCTCTTATTAAAGAAACAGAATGAATAGCTATTCTTTTTCAGGAGAATAAAATTTGTTACAAAGAAGAACTCTCCAGGTGGCACCAAAGAATAAACAGTCCAGAAAACAGCCAGTTAATAGAAGTTTGGTCCAGGGATAGTAAAAATGAGCCTCAGTTCTGAAGCCCAGAAGAGCAACTAAACTTCAGAAGAAGACTGAGAAACTAGTTGTAAAAGTAGCAGTTTCATGTTAAAATCAATTTTCAGAAAGAACTTTAATAGTTTTCTGATTTACAGAATCATGTGTACAGTGCCCAAGTTCAAATCTATTTCTCCACAGCTGAACCACTACTGAGAAGCAGAACCATAAATCATATTGAAGACACACCTGTGCAGAGATGCAAAATGTGAACATGAAAACAGATGAGCTCTGCAGTTCTTTTAAGAAATTTGTAAGCTGTTTTTTCAGATTTAATGGTGAGGCAGCTATTTCCTACAGTAAAAAGACAGTTGAATAATTAACTTGTATGCCTTATTATTTGAAAGGAAAGTCAAAGTTCATAGATACCACAAGGTCATCTACCTGCTTCTGCTTGTTTTCTAGGCTGATTTGCTTAATATGCAGGTAGAAGGTTCAGCTAACTTTCTAACCACAATATTCATGGCAGACTGTTTAAATCGTTTCAGAAAATGAATAAACTATTTAAATCAAACTTCAACTCTAAATGTCTGTATATGAATTGGATGCGAAAACTTACAGGAGAATGTAAATCTCAGAATATAAACTCATTATTTTATCACAGGTCTCACGAAAACTGACGTAGTTGCTTCTTCTTCTGAAAGCCTCTGGGATCAAGAGACTGTATGCACTTAAACAAGCTGTAGCTTGTAGTTGTGGAGGAGAACTGCAACAAACTTGTGTCAATGAGGCGTACACATTTCTTTAAATTTAACTTTTTCCAGTCTTGTAATCTGAGGGAATGCACCAGCTGATTTTTGAAAACCTGAGATGGTATTATGAAAAGAAAATCAGATTATTCTAAGCAGAGGATTCTCATTCGAATACCACTCTGGGACTGGACTGAAACATTAATCCTGGGTGAAGATGAAGTGCTGACTTAAGCTTTGGATTTAGTCTAATAGTACAATACTGTAAAAGTGTGTCCCTACTTTCAGGGTTAAAAGAGAGCCCTAAAGTAATGTCTGCAGAGATTAATTTCTATCATAATAAATCCTCTCCTGCCTTAAAAAAGTATAATCTCTTCCCTTTCTAAAGGTCTACAGTATGAGCTACTTCATTCATTTGAATGTGAAAGAGCAGTAGGTCGCTGTACTTCAGCCTGCTGCATTACAGTCTTTTTGAGCATCTGATGTTTGACAATACGAAATACAAGTAGAAACAGAAAACTGCTTAAAAAGTAAACTCTTCTTTCTTTCATAGGTTGCAGAGAGTTCATTTCTATGCCAACTGGCTCTGCAACGAAAAAGATGAAATATTCCTGTCATTTCAAATCTTTATTAGCAAAAAATGTATCAAAAGTGATTAAAGGAGGAATATGCTTATGTAATGCACTTCTGAATATTTTTAAAACTTGTGGAAAATTTTTCATGCACACACTGTTGTGAGGATTTAGGGAAAGCTATCATCAGTTGAGACACTGTGTCATCAAAGGAAAAGAGATACATTTCCCCAAACTGATCAGCCGATGGTACCAGTGGAACTAGCACCCAACATCAGCTAACAACGCTTCCTACATAAGCAGGGAGATAGCTGATAAATGCCTTTAACGAAGATGTCCTAATCCTATCAACACAGCCTTCCACAACATCTTTTCTCTCTGCATGCTCAACAAAGCTGGCAAAAATTACCTAGGCACTCCTTGCACGTACTCATTTGATTTCAGCCGTCATTCATGTTAGCCGTGTTTATACATTTGCCACTTGCTAACACTCATGTGAATCAACCTGTATTTCTGCACCTGCTCAGATCTATGGGTGAAAGATGTTTCTGAAAAGGGAACGAATAAGAGCTCAAACTGAAATTTTCTGTACAAGGCACTTAGACTAAACTGTCCCTCCATTAAGTTGTTTTGTTCAGTTACAACTTTCAGAGAGGTATCAATTCATGATGGGAATACATTATCTTTTCCAGTTAGTTGTCCTTTATCTTAAAGCTGATCAGGAGATTTTTAGTACTATGTTCACTTGAAATTTCTCAGTTAATAAAATAGTCACATTTCTTGCTAGAAATTACTATGTTTTGCAGATCTGATACAGCTTCAGTGGTTTCTGTCAAAAATCAGCTGGGCTCCTGCAGGCTTCTCCGCTAACTGCTAGTAGGCTCCAATTCCACAACCATGACCATCAGACAATCAATATTAGGGGTCTAGATTTATTTGACTTAACCTACATTGAGCTTTTGATCACTAGCTCTTCCTAAATCTTTCTTCAAAATATTAATGGTTCCCAAGACCCTGGAAATGCCTTAACTCCCTGATCAGGAAACAACTCGGGCACACAGCAGGTTCTCTCTTGCCCATCCCCTGCTTTCCATGGAGAGAAAATCCATGCACGCAGTCAAATCAGCAGCACAGTCCAAAGGGTGCCCTTTAAAATAAACAGTTGTAAGTATTTATGACCTTCTCCAGACAGGTAACATCCTCCTTTCTTTCTTCTCTTCCTTATGGACTGAGAGCATTCAGGCTAGGCAGAGAATGGATTGAGAGCAGCCCTGAGGAGAAGGACTTGCGGTGTTGGCTGATGAGAAACTGAGTATGACTTGGCAATGTGCACTTGCAGCCCAGAAAGCCAGCTGTATCCTGCGCTGCATCAAAAGAAGTGTGGCCGGCAGGTCCAGGAAGGCGATTCTTCCCCTCTATTCTGCTCTCGTGAGACCCCACCTGGAGTCCTGCGTCCAGTTTTGGGGCTCCCAACACAAGAAGGACACGGACCTGTTGGAGCAGGTCCAGAGGAGGGCCATGAAGATGATCAGGGGGCTGGAGCACCTCTCCTATGAGGACAGGCTGAAAGAGTTGGGGTTGTTCAGCCTGGAGAAGAGAAGGCTCTGGGGAGACCTTATTGCAGCCCTCCAGTACCCAAAGGGGGCCTGCAAGAAAGCCAGAGAGGGACTTTTTGCAAGGGCATGTAGGGATAGGACAAGGGATAATGGCTTTAAACTGAAAGAGGGTAGATTTAGATTAGATCTAAGGAAGAAATTCTTCACCGTGAGGGTGGTGAGGCAGTGGAAGAGGTTGCCCAGGGAGGCTGTGGGTGCCCCCTCCCTGGCAGTGTCCAAGGCCGGGCTGGATGGGGCTCGGAGCAACCTGGTCGGGTGGAAGGTGTCCCTGCCCATGGCAGGGGGGTTGGAACCAGATGGTCTTTTAGGTCCCTTCCAACCCCAACCCTTCTCTGATTCAGGTACACATATTCTTACTAGTCTTGACAGTTATCTTTCCAGTTTCTACTTTCACTTCATCAATGAAGCAAGATGGTTTTAAAAAAAACCCCAAACTTATTGTGGAATTATCACTTTTCAATAAATATTCCGAATTTTCATCCACACTTTACATCTCAGTTTTACCTTTCCATTTCTCTTTTTTAGGCTCCACAGCTTTTGAGGTTAGCAATTTGGAAGTACCAGACTGTGTGTCTATGTGTATACATAGACACACTATATTTAACTCCATACTTATATATTTATACTTACTTTATATATATGGAAATGAAAGCGTTCTCCCTTTGTTTGCCCTATGTTGGATATATTCAGGTACCAGTTGCTAGGCAATTATTAATATCAGCACTGGTGAATTTATCTTTTCCCATCCTAAGTAAACCCAAATTTTAAAGCTGAGCAATCAAAAAGTCATCATTAAAAGTTTTTAAAACTCTAATTGAATTTCATTATATCCTCTTATCTTCACCAAAATTAAATACCGTAAAACAACAGAAATTCTAAACATATTCTCACTACACTTTGGAAAGTATTCATCAATCTCTAGTTAGTTCTATTTTTGGATATGCCCTCTTAAATACCTTATTTAGCAACATTTTTTACAAGAGGTGTCAACACTGTTGAAGAAATGGGCAGCATTTAATATCCCAAGTCAGGTATCTAAAAAATGGAGCACGCAAAATTTATAATTCACTTTTCAAAATTTTGACAAATCATGTAAATACCAAGTGCATCCCATAAAAACCCTTAAATATGTCTATATATCTACAAAAATATATACATTTATAAAAAAATACACACACATTCACTTCCATTCACAGTTTCAGAACACACACTGAAAATGAAGGAATATTTTCTGCTTTCAAGCAATATTCCAAACCGCAAAACATATTTGAAAATACGCCATGTGAAGCAGTCAGCATTGGCTATGTCTAAATTAGACAATGGCCTGGCACAAGGTAAGCAGATCAGTATTTCAAAGCATGCAGTGCTTAGGCTTCTGTATCTAAATTATATCAAGTCTGTGGATTTTGTTTCAGATTTAATCACTTCCCACCATGTGATCTGAAGGTGCCTAAATGACCAGTTCTTGGTTCAGACCGTTAAGTAACCATTAGGGTCTCCACTTGAGTACAGCTTCCAGTGTGACATTCCCGGGAATGAATCCAGCTCACGCCCATCAAAACCCCTCTGCAGGCAGAAGCAAAGTGAGTGTCGGATGTGGAGGCAACCAAAGGATTCACTTCCAAAGCCCACCAGCACGCTAGATGACCATTTTAACAGACATGTCGGCATTGAACACTCTTTCCTACACAAACTTTTTCTACAAGAAGCTCTTATCTTCTATTATACCAAACCCTGCAGCTAAAGAGAATAAAGCAAAATATTCTGTAAGTTTCTGTTGTTATAATTAGCTGATCTTACTGCATTCATTTCATGCATTTTTTTGGCCACACGGATATTTAAATCTATCACCATGAAAGTTCTGTCACCATCAAAAAAGACATGTCACCTAAGGAGATAGAACAGTATTGCTGGTTTTCATAATTTTCTTTCTGACTTTACAGGAAGGTGATGTTACTGATCGCACTCAGAATAATAATTAGGTAATGAAGATATGTGTCCCTCCTGTGAAAGATATGGAATGATAGGGGCTTTATTGCTGTCAGCTACAATAAAGAAGTGATTCTGTCTATTTTGGACAATGCAGCTGGCAGTTACATGTAAGCTCTGTGGACGAATGATGCAAAATCTTTTGGTAATTTTTGCTAAGTCTCTGGAAAGATGAACAGATACAATTTTTACATCATATATTTAAACTTGTTCAGAAATAGAACAAAATCTGAAAATTTTGCACATATAGACTTGTGTATAGATTGTACAGCATACTGTCACTTGTAAAAGAGGTTTCTTCTAGCCCTAGATTTTCCCCTATACAATATAAAATTAAATGAAACAACATATCTACCAGGTACATTTCGACTAAAGGCATCAGGCAAGAACCGAGTGCGAACCTCTGAGAGCACTTAACTCCATTCAGCAGCATGGGACACAAAGACGTAAAACAAGGACTTAGCCAAAGTGGTAAACTGGATTACATAAAATGGTTTGACAGTCACAGTTGCTTCACGCACATCCACATTGCACTGACTCGTGCAGCACAGCCCTGACCTTAAGCAACCACTTAGCCACACTGCTCTGCAGCTTTCCCCAGTTTTTCTTCCACAGTGGCCATGTAAGCACTCAAAGCTGTGCTGCAAGGACTGTCTCAGACTTTAAAAGCCACTTTACTATATGATGGTTTATGGGAATGTTAAGTAAGAAAACAGTTTGTGCATGTCAAAACCTTGTCTCAGTACGGCCACACTGCACTAAGGAACTGTATTCTTGGCAGTGTTTTTTAATTTGTTTTTATTTTCTAGTGTAATTTGTAAACCAAACCTAAACAAAGATGGGTACCAGCTTGCATGTGCTTGCTGCTTGTTCTTTGGTATGGAGTAAGATTTGAAAAGGAAGCACTGGTAATAGTAAGTGAAAAAGGATGAGAAAGAGAAAAGTCTGGCAGAGAACAGTATAAATGAAAGATATTAAAAAATGGAGTGGCTGAGAATGTGATGCTTTTAGTACACCATATTGTAAGAGGGATCTTAACTGTTATTTTAATAATGGTACACACAGATCCTTGACTATTAAGCTAAATAACTATTCAGTTTCAGCTTCTGAACATAGACAAATGTTCCTATAACAACTGGTTTCTTGTCTGGCATCGCAAGACAAATAAAGTATCTGGAGAACTGAAGTGCACTATAATTGCTTCTAGTCTCAAGGCCAAGTCATTGACCTGCCCTTCAACATCCCAGATACATCCCAGATTCAACAGCATGTCTTAAGCAGACCTGAAAATAAAGCTGGCTCCCACTCTGGCTTAATTAGAAGGAAAAAAAAAAAAAGGAGGGTTTGGCTAACCGGCCTGATTTTTTTTTTTTTTTTTTGTTTATCTGCAGCTTTGCTTTGTTAACTGTATCCAGGTAATGTTAACGTGGTTAATTATGTATAGGATGTCCAAGACATACTGTTTGAAATGCAAGTGCTGTTCTTTGGCACTTAACAGAGTCCTGAGTCTGCATGTATAGCATATAATTTTAAAAACACAGGACTAGGCAGAGAGTAAATAACATAGGAAGGGAAAAACACTAAAAAGAAGGTGAACATACTGTATATTATGAATATATATAGTGAATACATATAATCTATAAAAAACAAAGTAATGCTTTTTTTCATCAAGCATAGAGGAACAAAGGGAGGAAGGTGATTACAGTTTAATACGTACAATTAAATTCATAAGCCTTTGTCACTGCACGTCAACGCCTTCTGATCTTTTTCGACATTCCACACTCCTACAATTTGTAAACATGGGATGCGACAACAGAACACTGTAGGGTTTTTAGAGTAAGAATGAGGTCTTTCATGTGTTTGTATGGTGCTAGCACTACACCAATGTAACATGTAATATATATACATACACATACATAGATGCATATAAAGTACACAAAAGTATGTAACGTGTAAAGTACACAAAATAAAATAAAATTCTAGATCACTACCATCTTCAGAAACAAATGAAAAATCCAGAATGGAGAACACTCATGGACATGGAGTATCTTTTCTCTCAAAAAGCTTCATGCAAGTACAGTTTCTCATGGAAAAAAAATCGTGGAAAATTCACTTTGCTCTGTAAAACCTCAGAGCCCTTCAAGTTGAAAAGATGAAAGAATGACGATTCTACTTTTGAAATAAGTCTGAGACAGAAGTAGATTAAATTTACTGCATTTTAAAACAAAACATTAGGATACTACTGTGGAAGGCTGCTCAAGCCATTGGACTGTTGTAGCACAGGAAACAATCATGGAATCATAGGATGGTTTGGTTTGGAAGGGACCTAAAAGACCATCTTGTTCCAACCCCCCTGCCATGGGCAGGGACACCTTCCACCAGACCAGGTTGCTCCAAGCCCCATCCAGCCCGGCCTTGGACACTGCCAGGGAGGGGGCATCCACAGCCTCCCTGGGCAACCTCTTCCAGTGCCTCACCACCCTCACGGTGAAGAATTTCTTCCTTAGATCTAATCTAAATCTACCCTCTTTCAGTTTAAAGCCATTATCCCTTGTCCTGTCCCTACATGCCCTTGCAAAAAGTCCCTCTCTGGCTTTCTTGCAGGCCCCCTTTAGGTATTGGAAGGCCGCAGTAAGGTCTCCCCGGAGCCTTCTCTTCTCCAGGCTGAACAGCCCCAACTCTCTCAGCCTGTCCTCACAGGAGAGGTGCTCCAGCCCTCGGATCATCTCTGTAGCCCTCCTTTGTACCCGCTCCAACAGGTCCGTGTCCTTCTTGTGTTGGGAGCCCCAGAACTGGACGCAGTACTCCAGGTGGGGTTCCACAAGAGTAGAGTAGAGGGGGAGAATCTTGGGATTGCCCCGACCCAGCTGCAGGACCTTGCACTTGGCCGTATTGAACTTTGAGCCTGGCCCAGGCCCACCTCTCAAGCCTGTCAGAGTCCTTCTGGATGGCATCCCTTCCCTCCAGCGTGTCACCCGCACCACAGAGCTTAGTATTGTCGGCAAACTTGCTGAGGGTACAAGATATATTAAAAAAAAAAAAATTCAGATTGAAAGAACTAGTTTAAATTCTAAGGGTATAGATGGTATTTCTAGATTTTTTATCATCTCTAAAGAGTTCTTAAACCTGAAAAATACTAAAGTAGCATTATTTGAAAGAGCGTGAGGGAGTTTAACATTTTGAAATACACAATTCACAACTGTATTTGAGTTTATTGTTCGGTTCTCAATAATTATGGTAATTATTGCAGCTGGGAATTCAGATGGTGATCTTACTGAATTTGTTGCTACAAAAAAAGATTAATCTGAAAATTAAAGATGATTTTAAATGAAAATTCAGTATGCTTTGTCATGACACATTTGAGTTTCTGATACTGGTAATAAAATAATTCTTAATCAAAACTGAAGTACAACACATCTACGAAGCCTTCCAGTTTCAAGAAATCAACAGTTGCTGACACAAAAATGTCTTGTGGAATGCTCCTGAGGAGTAAAGCTTGTCTCCTAATAAGAACAGCTGCTCTTTCTCACATGCCATCTCTATTATATACACTCTTTTCTGATTCACCATAAATTCTTCTGCCTGGACACCTACAGAAAATAAGCAGATAAAGCATATAAAAGTATAAAGCTTTAAGTGTAAAAGTGTACACTTTGGGGGACTGAGTGCATTTTTGTACGCAAGTGTAAAACTCCAGGGGACCAAATGCAGCTTATTTTCCTGATCCACAATGACTGGTGAGATCCACACAGCAGGGCAAGATCACCACCGGTGTCCTACTTCTTTCTGTCCTTTCTGTACTGTACATCAACTTATTTTCAAATGTGTACATACAATTAACTTCATTTGATTTTCTTTCTCTTCCCTAAACACAAAATGCAGACCATTTCTTGACTTTAAACCCGTGCCCTAACTTACAAATGTTATTTTTTATTGTTTGCCGTTGGTATCCAGTAATTTATCCCAACAACAAAGAACACAGTAGTTATAGCACAAACAGGTGATTAGAGAAGCCTCATTATTCACCGACAGGAAATATAAAAGAGTTATTGTGGATACACAAATAGATTGCTACTGCCTGATCTTGAGAAACAAAGGGACTACAATAAAAAAGACCGATAAATAGAATGTAACAGTGGAGTCTGAAATTCAACGTATTTCTTCTCAAATGAAGCTATTAACAACAACCTAGAGGATCATTAGGGAATTCCTTTCTTTTTCCCTCTATTTTTGGGCCTCATTAAAGGAATCACTGTTATTTTGTGCATGCTGTGTTTTCTGTTTGCCACTGGAGCTTCAATTTCTTTTTCTGTCTGAGAACAGGCTTAGATTTTTTTTTTTTTAATAGCTATTGATCCCTCCCCTCCCCAAACTCAAATTATTGTCACTAGCCCTGCACATGCCTCTGTATTGCCCAGGGACCCATGCCACAGACCAGAATCACAACGGGTTAACGGCTGCCATTTCTTTGTTTTGATCTTGACCTCAAACTAACTTTCTGAAAACGTATTTTTTCACTAAGCTGCCCCAGACCACTGCCTACCACGAGGCAGTTACATCCGCAGTTAGTTGCCACTATGGGGCTAGGACATTATCCCTGCTCTAAATTAAATTTTCTCCCCACCAGAGCTGAAGTCAGAGCTGCTCTTTTGCACAAGCCCCATAGCCAGGACACAGGCATTGCTCCCTCTGATTATACTGCCTCATTACCAGCAAAGAGAAGGAGTATATAACACACAGCAGTGCTGAACATCCTGAATGATAAAAGCATTATTTGCATAACACTTGGCGCTCCTGCAGGTTTAAGGCCTAATAAATCTCCCAGGGAAGTTAAAAGCAAAACTATTCCAAAAAGCTGGATCTGACCGCTGGTGCTCAAGATCTCTACATCAGGAGCTGTTACACAACAACTTGTAACGAGATCAGCAGAACTGGTTTAAATCCAAATGCTACTTGCATCACTCTTGTGCAAGTTCAAAGTAACTCCACTAATTTGATAGTGTTATACCTGTTCGATATTGTCAACAGCAGCAGTACTTGAATCGTTTTCTCTGTTGCTTCATTATATTGTATCACCAAAACATTTTTTAAGACAATTTCTTAGGTTTTTATTTCCTCATAGTATTTCTTCTATCCTTTCCTCCAATTTTCTGTCTCATTTATTTTTTAATCCAGCAATGTTTAAACTACATTTTCTATTTCTTACCAGTGTCTGTTTAGTTCTTCCTTTTGAGCCCAATTTCTTTTTATTTGAACTTCATTCAGTTGGTAGCGTTTGCTTTTTGATTTGTGTACAGCCTTTCATGATTTTCTACTTGTTACCTACCTGCTACAATTTTCTTGCTAAATAGGTTAAAGCTATTATTTTAAGAAGCGTCTAGAAATTTTTGAACCCTTTAGTGTGTTCTAGCGGCATATCAGTTTTGCCTCAGTAGTATTCCTGATTGCCAGGTTACTAAGCCAAAAATTGCTGCAAATGGCTCCTGTTAGTCTTGCTTAAATTAGACATGCAAGATGGATCTAAGACAATTGAAGAAATCAGTAAAAAATATTTATCCTCTATTTGCATCTGTGTTACACAAAAAAGCCTAAAAGGGGTAAGACATTTATTACTCTGGACAAAGGTATTTGCTGAAGACTCCTGCTATGTTATTCAGAAATAAAATGATTTAGATCATGAAAGCTGCTGTCAAAGTGTCAGGACATTGCACACAGTTCAAGACAAGTCACTTCAAACAGCAATTTCAGCATTTTGCAACCTGGTTCTTTATACATCTACCCTGGTAGGTGACAGAAAGGAGGACAATGGAATAGGAGTGTTTTCCTTGCAGCAGCTGCCAAAGAAGCCTAACAACATTGTCCAAACAGCTTAACTATTGAAATCAATCTACAAGGCATCACAACAGAAAGCATCTTGAATAATTATAGATCAAAGCCAGACACTACTGCAGTCTGCTACAGTCTTTTATTTTCTTGAAACATGTTATAAATAAATAAAAGTAACCATTACGTAAATTTGGTAAGTTTCATTGTCAGAAGTGCAGTGAAGGTCTTCTCAGATAAAACATATTAGCATGTAAACTAGAGTAAAAACAATGATCACAAAGTAGTTAAAAGAAGTAAAACCACAGAAAGCACAGTATTTATTAGTGCTAGAGTCCTCTATGTTTATCTTCAAAATCACTGGCTGAAAACTGTAGCTGTAAGCATTTACTGAAAATGCTTATCTATTCAGTAGCATGAAATATAAGTTGCATGAACTTTTATTTCCCAGGGTACTCTATTGCTTCTATTTTTAACAGGAAAATTATCACTACTTCCATAATCATCTACTTCCTCATAAATACATCCGATACCTAGTCCTAAAGAAATTAGATATTTTCTAATAGATCAGGTCCAAAGCTTATTGATTAGCTTTTTGTAAGAAATCCTGCTCTTACTGCAATACGCATTTGACTAAACAGAACAAAACACAGATTATTAAAAATGGTGTGTAGAACCAACAAACACATCTTTGCCTACGGCCATCTTAAAAAAAAAAACAACCACCATAAACAAAAACATTATGAGGCCCATAAATCTCTTTCCCCATAGGTGACTCAGCCAATCTGTCTAACACCAAGTCTTTAAATCCCACCATCCTCCAGAGTGTACCAGGCATTGTCTGAGAGCTCACACCTCAAAGCTATGCCAAGGACAGGATCAAGCATTAAGCAGTAGAGGCTATTGCGGGATTGTGCCTGGCTCTATATGGTGGACCTGTTTTATTGCAAGCCATGCAGATTCTGCAGATGCCAAAAATTCCCCTTCCTCTGGTATCAGCATCTGAACAATGAGAACTGCTTCATCAAACAGAGGAAAGAGAGACCCTCTTGTAGGAGAAGAAGGCTTGGCTCTTCTGTCCTCCACTGCTAGAGAGGCAAACGGAGATCATCAATAAGCCAAAAGGGAAGGGGTAGTTATGAGCAGTTGGATCCCACCTCTATCTATCTTATCTTTAAAGGAAGGGACCTTTAAAGGTCCCTTCCAACCCAAACTATTCTATGATTCTGTCTCAATTTTTCTTTCTGCTATTGTGGTGAAAGAAGAAGTGACTGACACTCCCTACATACCTCCTCTAGCAGTGTATTAAGCATTTTTGCTGTGCTATCCAGGCTATATATAATGAAACCTATAGATTTTAATGAGATTTAACTGTGATTTTTCCTCTCTAAACAAATTTGGGAAGTGCCTGGATGTTTTCTTTTAGCTTGCTTTTTGTTTGGTTTTGTTTTTTGCCTGCCCTTCACTATTACCATGCAGGTCTAGGTTTCAGGTGAACGTAATACAGAAGCAAAAGTATCAAACACTCATCTTTTCAATGACAGACTACAGCAGAGAATCCGAGCGGGCCATTTCTTGGGGCAAAGCAAGACCAAAAGATCTCATTAGCCAGAAGGAAAGGAGATCACGGGGCACCGGTGAGAACACATCTTATGTGTATCCTCATTTCCTCCTGGGAAAAGTCTTTTAGGTTAAACTGACGGTGACTGAATTTTTTCCGTGGCAGTACTGGCAAGTAATTTTTTTTTTTTTACTATGAGGGGTAAGGGGGAAATACAACACCTGTTAGAATGAAGAGCTAAAAGCCAGTCTACCATGTCCATTCTCCTGCAAGCCAATGCACTTTGATATGGGCTACTGCCCTGCTACAATACAAGTAGGAAAAGAGAGACCTTATCATTTGATAAGAATTCACAGAAAATTCAAAAAACCACAACACCACCAACAACCAAACACGTATTATTCTAGATGGTTATTCAAAGAATGCTATTTCAGATCCTGCTGTAGGAAGATCTTGAGTTCAGCCTTTGAGAAAGACCACTTCAATGGGTTTAAAGGCCTTAGCAGTTGGCTGTAGGGTTTGACCCATAAAAAGGAAAACCATTTGGACTACCTGAAGACTAACCACCATACCAGGCAAGCAGTCAACACTTTTCCTTGTGATAACCACAGATACTAACAGTTCTACACAGACTGCAAATCATCCTACGTCTGCATAGCACCTTCACAAAACATGCTAATGTGCCCTAAAGAAGTGATTCTTAAATGTCAGCTTCCATTTCTAGATCTTCTGCATGGGAAGGGATATGGTAACCCTAACATTTCAAAGATTTCCCTGACTTCAAGCGTAATCTGTTCCACGGGCATCAAAGGGGCTCTTTGAAGACACAGCAGCCTCACTATGCAGAGCAGCTTGCAGACTTTGTGCTTCAGGTCTTGAACACCAAATTAAATGGAAGCCAGGATTACAGGTACTCCCAAATTAAACCAGTTTTATATACACATGACTAATTTTAGTTCTGAAATTCATAATTCTTCAGAAATCTAATACTTCATATCATTTTGGCATTCAGGCCATTTAGCTAATGCCAGTATCTTCCCCAGCTGTTTGGACATAGGAACATGCACACGTATTCAAGAACAAACTACTTCTCTTACTTACCGTTTCCCCTCCTTTTTTTTTAAATAAAACAAAACTGTCAGGATGTATCAAGATTTGCTTTAAATGTCCATGTGGGTAACATGTTTTGCTTATTCTAAGCTGGATTGTATTCTGAACTCCAGTGTACAAAACAAAAAATAGTACTGGAATAACAAATTAGTAAACAGTATTACAGATTAGTAATTTACAGTATCTCCAAATTTAGAGCATCTCTCTTTGCTCCTGTCTGAAGTTGCTCAGAGATAGTACGTTTGTTTTCTCATCCTTCTCCCCGTGTCCTGCTCTGCTCCTTCTTTTCTTAAGTCCTACCAGTCGAAATGGAAAACACGTAGCAGAGTTAGGTACTGTGTCAACAGCATTCTCCCTTAAAAGCAAGACATCCCTCACTCCACCTGCAATACTACAAAGTGGATTTAGAATGCCTTAGTTTCATGCCTAACCTGATGCAAGACTTAAGCTTTAATCAAACAAGTACAGACCTCGCTCTCTGGTCAACCTTCTTGCAACACTGGTATTTCCACAAAGAGTTTATGTTTTGAATTTCTGTCATTTTCCCATGAAATTCCCTTTTGTGAAAGAATTCCAGGCGATCTTTAACTTGCAATACTCTACTGCCATGCAGTAAATACATAGTGATCTGAGCATATATTCCATATAAAAGCGCGATAAATGACGCACAAGATTGTCCTGTGAGAAACGCCAGCAAAGCATACTGCATACAGTGACCGTTCCTGTATCTGCTGCTGCCTGGCCTTCAGCGGGGACACAAAGGAGAGCGCCCAGGGCATGGGTCGTGCACCGCATACTGTCAGGCCACCAGCAACCAGAGGAACACGTTACAGTGAAAGAGGTGCTGTCACTTCTCATTGTCAAGGCAGGAGGTGGTAGGTGTGAAATAACGTTTTCTCCTCCAGGGCTTTTCTGGAATTTTGTGATTAGCATGTTAAAAAATGGGGAGAATAATAATTTTAGTGTCTACATATGAAATGCACTAAGAAGACAGTGCCTATGTTTTTATTACTTATTCATGAGAGTAGAAACCTGCCTACAGAGTTTGTGAGACTCTCTTGAAACTTGTTTTTTAATAATGATACTCTTGTGAGACTCTTTTTCAATACTGATAAGTATCATGGGATATACTTCTATGTTAAACGTCAAAAAATTATCATTATTACTACTACATTCAGGAAGCGCTGATTATACATGATAGACTTACAAGCCTGTTGTTACTTTCCACCTATTGGCCAAAGGCATTAAAAAAATTAACAAAAAAAGTCTTTGGGGATACACTGTTGAGATGTTAGTGACTCCTTAGTTGAATTAATTAACCTAAGTTATAAACAGGATGTTTATTCAACTGAGAATAAACTCAGGGAGAACTCCTTTTCTGTGTGCAATATAGATCCTTACATTTTTTTCTTTCAAAATGTATACAGACGTATGCACTTTCTACACTTACCCATGCCTTGATTTTTATCTGTCTTTATATAAAAATAAAGTGGGAAAAATTTCATCAGAGTCAGTGGGTTGATACAGGAATAAATGTGCTGTGAGGAAAATAATTAAGCCCACTCTCTTTTACAGAGAAAACAAGATGTTCACTAGTGTAACTAGGCATGTATTTAGTGCAAACAAACCCAATACCTGGTCAAATACAGAAACCTGTAACAAAGCCCAGGTTATGACTTCAGTTTACTATGACAGTCAAATGACTTAGTCCCTCCTGCATGGGTACTGCACACTAACGTCTCAGATTTTTTCTGACAAGTACACAAAGACAGGAATTTGATTTTCTACAAAAAAAGCTAGACGAAGGTAAATACCCAGACTTTACCCAAGCTTCCATTCTGGAATTGCAGCAGACATAAAACAGTATTTGTTTTCATGATAGTGGAGCTGGGAAACACAGGAAAATAAACACAGACTATCTTAATTATAAAGTTCCAAGTACTTTCTGGAAGAAAAGAGTTCTGCATGGGTACTCCCTACCTGATTGACTATTCCTCCTGTTCCAGCTCAGTTGTGCTGCCATCCTACCATACTTGCACCTGGTAATATCTTTTTAGTCCCTCCAAGAATACTTGCCAGCCAGAACATTAAACTATGAAAAATATTATTTGCATAATGCCTGTATATTTCTCACATCATGAGCCAACAGCATCATTTTCACACGTAACACATATCTCTTTCATCTCTAGTCCTGTCTCAAAACCACAGTTTTTCTTCAAGCACATGGAAATTAAAAGGGGGAAAAAATCATAAGGCAATAAAAGATAACATCTGATAAACCAACAGATTTTCAGCCATTTAGTAGTTTTGCTGTTGTTATCACCCCCTCCATGGCAAAAATCAAAAAGGATTATCCAGCCCATAATTAGGGAAACACTCCAAAGTGTTTGCTATTTGCAATCTGATCATGTTGTTCTGTTACTTTAAAAGGTCAATGAAGATTATTAAAAAAAAAAAAATCAAACTACATGTTTATTACACAGAAGCTGGTGGGAAAAGTCATTATTAGGGAATGGTAGCTTGTTTTGAGATCGTGCATTGGCATGGCTATGAACGTTGTTACAACACAACATAAAACTAAATATAACATTTGGCTGATGTATTTTCCTTTTTTTAATTCAGTATTGCTCAATGTACCTCATGGACAATCAGCATGAAGTCCTACATGGAAATGATTTGGAAAACAGTGTTTCTTCCTTAAACCTGACATTAAATTACCATTACTACATTTCAGTTTTGGGAAAAAACAAAACAAAACAAAACAAAAACCTCACTCTAAACTTGTGTTGATGTTGTTCTTAATTTAGAGCTACTATAATAAAAAATGAAGATTGAAAGAAATTTTAGTTAGATGATGACCTTGCTGAGAAATTCATTAAATGAAAACCACACTTGGTATATAAATAATGCATATTGTCACAGCAATCAAAAGGGTTTTTATTTAATAGTATTATAGATACAAATAAATTGCTGGGTTAATTTTCAAGGAATCTAACTGACTTACCATTTGAATTAATAAAACCTCTGAATTTTACCAGAAACAACATCACTGCAAGAAATAATTCAGTACTTTAATAGTATCTAAATATTTATATGTCTTCTGAGCATGTAGAAATGTTGGCCTTATGTCTAATCTATTCAAATAAGGTCCTAGAGGATGCAAACATCTGGCTTTGATTTAGGCTATCGGAACTTTCAAAGTTCTTAGTTTTATCCTGATATCAATTCTGTAAAGAGTAGCCAGTGTACAAACAAATCACTGCAATGCCTCCAAAATTTATCATTAATACAATAAGGGGTGACAAATGACATTCTGTAAGTAACTGCATCTCCAGTGAAGTCCAAAAAACATACAGGCTACAGCTGAAATAATGAACAATCACAGTAATTTATGATTTAAATATGATTAGTATGATGAATCATAGTAATTTATGATGAAATTCGTAACTCTCCAGGATTGCCAGAAAAGCCTGATGTGTGAGATGAAACCACAGCATTAACTACATTTTTAAGGTACTGAAACTACTTCATATGAGCTTCTAATCCTTGAAATTCTGCGTAACACACCCAACTGTGATTCGTGGATATGGGAACTCTTTAAACTATTTAATTTTGCACGTTAGCTCCTATCTGGTTCAGGGTTTGTATCTGGGTTTTTTTTTTTGAAGAGACAAGCAAGGACGCATAAACACATAATCTAACCTGTGTTACGCATTGCATGTGAGTGGTTGTAATGGGTTTACATGGCAAGGTTTTGGTAGCAGGGGGAGGGCTACAGGGGTGGCTTCTTTAAAAGCTGCTAGAAGCTTCCCCTGTGTTCGATACAGCCAATGCCAGCCGGCGTTAAGACGGACCCGCCGCTGGCCAAGGGCGAGCCCATCAGTGACGGTGGCAGCGCCTCTGGGATAACAGATTTGAGAAGGAAAAAAGCTGCTGGGGCTCAGAAGCCACAGCCGGAGAGAGGAGTGAGAACACGTGAGCGGAACAGCCCCGCAGCCCCCCACCCAGGTCAGAGAAGCAGGAGGGGCAGGAGGTGCTCCAGGCGCCGGAGCAGAGATTCCCCGGCAGCCCCTGGGGCAGACCCCGGTGAGGCAGGCTGTGCCCCTGCAGCCCGGGGAGGC
>JAVKLA010000074.1:6545825-6557194 GCA_034782735.1 Sagittarius serpentarius | reverse complement strand
AACCAGAGCTGGCTAAATACCAACACCACTGCCCTCCCCCGTCCCCACCCCACCCTGTCCCTGTCTATCATGGAGCTTTTCTGTGTAAGAGGAGAGAGAGAATTTTTAATCCTTCCAATGTCCCTTTTGTACAGAGCCAGGTATTGCTCTCTGTTGGGATATACAGGATGAAGGCTATAAAGCCCGAAAGCAAGGAGATCCTGTCTTGAGCTTCCATTTGCACAATGAATTGCTGCATTTTTCTCAGACCAGCTATCACTAATAAAATAATCTCCTCCCTAAAATTTGAGAATTACTTTATGTCAGGTTAGTGTAGTGGTCCCTCTTTGAAGAATTCCAGGCTTTTTTGTTCTAAACATAACAAAAGTGGCCACTGATTTTTCAGCCTTTTTTTTTCTAATGGCTAACATGATTCTTGCTAAAGCACATTCTAAATCCTTACAAAACTGCACTGCATTGAAATCTCCTCTAGTATTAAGCTCTGTCACCCACTTAGCTGCCTAAAATTAGTATAGATTTATTTGTGAGGCTAATTATCCTTGTATGGGACTTGTTTGAATTTCAACACCCCTTTATCCCTAAGCGGCCCCAATGAGGCATCTTGATGCTAGAGACAGGCAGTGTTCAAAGCGTGAGTTAATTGTACATAGGTCCTGCTCCCTCCCACAAGCCCCATGTCTCTGGTATTTGCTAATTTATGCAGGAACATTAAAGACTTGTATTTTTAAGCTCTGGCTGTGCCTCACCAGATATCCAGTGCACGGGCACTGGTGGAAGTATAGGGATTTAGTGCAACATCTGACCTGTTGCTGTGCCTGCCCAGCGCTGGCTGTTGAGCCCCCAACTCTGTTTGGATGTTTTACCCAGCTTCTGCAGTAGCATTTTGTTTTGCCATGGTACTATTCTTGGGCAGAATACTATGATATGGAAATACTCAAGGCAATATTCTCCATTGTTAGTATTGCTCTAATGGGAAATGAAGGAGCTAACAAAGATTTGCCATAAATTACCTAGTGTTGCTGTTTTAATGTTGTGTTTTCTAGCAATAGACTTAATTAGCCATAGAGAAAGCCTGGTTTAGGTGCTCTAGAAGTTAATTTGGTTCTGTCTACTGGTTGGTGTTATACAATGTCTGAATACTTGTGCACATAAGTATGTATTGCATATTTTAAATTTTTATAAATATTTATGGATATGTCTTATGATGACTAGTTAAGGCAGTACGTAATAGCACTCTTTTTGCTATTTTACAGCAAATCTCAGCTTTGTAATTAACATTTGGCAGTTGAAGTTATGAAAAATTTGTCTCTAAGTTTTTAAATATATTTAGTGTACACACTTAGAAAAACAGTTACAAGGAATGTTTATATTCATTCACTGTACCAAAAAATAAAGGCTAGCACATATTTAAGCCAAAGATGACTGATATTTGCATAGAAGATAAACTGAGTATATTGAACAAGTGATTTGGGGGCTTGAATTCTGTGGACAGTTAATGAAGGTGTCATGGAGAATCCCAGCTTCCATGTATCACTGATCATTGCAGGGCTCTTAAACAGCATGTGGATTTTAAAGTTAATGAAAATAAACAGAAACTAGGAGCAAATTAGGGTAGAACAAAAGAAGACTTTGTATATTTCAGTAGTTATGTGGATTTAGAGACGATGAATGAAGTAGGAGCAGGCTGAGGAAAATGATAACAACTCAAGGGCTTCAGAAGGATCTGAATGATGGTCCTCATGGTGCCGGTTTGCAATGTCTTGGTAATAACTACTACTTGATGGGGCAAACAGGAGCATGGCAGTTTATAAAGCAGCCAGCACTCTCCTATCCTTCCTGTGCTTACAAGAATAACAATGTACTTCTCCTTCTCCCAGCTGGCCATATCCCTTACTGGTCGTCTTCCCTGCACCTTTGAACCTGATGGTATTATGCCTTATTTTGTGTTTTTTTTTCAAAAAAACCCTCCTTGCTGTGAATTTTACATTAACTTTACAGATACCCAAAAAAAAAGATCTAACTCAAACCCAGCTTGTAGTCTTCTGTCTGTTATGATTTCTTTGCTTGCTTTCTCTTTCTTACTCTTTTGAAGATTTTCAGTCACAACAAGGAAGCTTTACCATTCCATCCTGCAGCTCTTCTAGTCCCTTAAAGGTTAGGACCCTTGTAATGGCTTTCTCCATTTAAATAAACAAGAGAACACATGCTTGGCATATTTGCACTTTTAGCATAGCTGTTTTCAAAAGTAATAGTTAAATAAACCTTCTAAAGGTGAATTCTTGTAATCATAAAATATTGTCTATATTAATAGAATGCAATTACCTCTTGATTTTGAAATACAAGTAAAAAAATATACCAGATACACATTTTATTTATTGTATAAGGGAACAAACATGGATTTAAATCCCTTACATTATAAGATAGAACTCTGAATTATGTTATATCTGTGTTTGTAATTAGAGGACAGAACAGGCGGTGGAGTCTTAGTTTAAAGCAATGTATCTATTAAAGTAATGCCAAGCAATTGTTCCAAATCACAAAATGTCCATTCACAACGTTTTTAGAAGAAATTGTCAGTCTGTGAGACAGCTACTTCTTGGGGAGAGTTTAACCAAAAAAAAAAAAAAAAAGGCATTTTTACAATAGGCTGCTAATAAAATGCAAAGTTAGGAATATTAAATATTTTTTCATAAAAGAAACACAAAATTGGTATATCTCAATTTTGTTAGATACTCATAGAATTGTTACTTGGGTTGGGCAGTGAGAAAATATAAAAGATGTAAATTTTTACTTTGATTAGACATACTTGTACATGTGAGCAATTTTAGTAAATTCTAAGAATGCTTTTAAAAAAGACAGCTGTGAAAACAGCTTTTTATTTCCCTGGGACTCATATTGAGACTCCAAAAGACTGCATGCAGTTTCAACATTTTCTATACCTTTCCTTTGCACTGATTACTGCATCTAAGACTGCTGGATTATTTCCTCTTTTAGGAACAGTTCTCAGCAAGATTTCACTTCATAGTTTGAAGTCATCATCACAGTGGCTGAAGAGGGGAGGCAGAGAGGTGTTAATGGTAATCAGACAAGTATAGAGGGTACACTTAATTTCATCCTTATTACCAGATTATCTTTTGCAGACTGTACACAGACTGTACACAGCTATGTACACAGCGGTAAGCCGTCGTCAGGCACATAATCAATGAGAAGTAACATGTTCAAGTGTTTTCTTTTCTCCACTCTTCAAGAGCATCAAAGAAGTTTTTTATAGAAACTTTGCTAGGGTTTTCTGGAAAGATTAATCTATTTTCATCTGTTTTTTCTAGTGTTAACAAATATATGCTCTCTGACAGAGCCTAGATTTGGTTTGTTTTTTTTTTTGTTTTTCCTAGGAAAATAATATGTAGATATTTCGGGGGGAGGGGGGGGGAAGTCAGAAGAAAAAGCTGTTTAAAACTACCTGACATTTAAAATCTTTTTAGGATATGTTCATGAAGTTAAAAAGAGCACCTTAGGTCTTTAAATTCAAATTAATAAAAAATAGTTATGTCATAAGCTTTAAAATGTTTTTATTAGTTTTGACAGTACAATTCAGAATGTGATTGCACTCTCTTATTTCTAAATATTCTCATCTACAATGAGCTCTGAAGATTATGGTTTCATGGATGATCATGAATGTTATCTAGGTAAAGTGGCTGGTAAAAAGTGGTTATGCTCAACAGAAAGTTTGCTCAGTCAGGAACAAAGAAGACGTTAGATACTGGTGTTAATTTACTACAGTTCATGATTCTTGTTATTCAGCAAGACCTCATATCCTAGAATGAAATTTGCTTGTCATTTTTAATCCAGCTTGGCAGACAGCCTTTTCTTACTTGATGACGTATTTTTGTTTCCTAGGACTCCTGCTTTATTCATGTGCAGGATGGGGGATGAATAAGAGAAATGGGAGAGAAAAGAATGTTTATGTTTAAACTCTGGATTGCAGCGTATGATAGATGAGCTGTTTTCCTGGATCTGACAGACTTCCAACCAAGCTAAAAACTGTAAAACAATTGTATCTCTAGTACTTAAAAGATGTTTTCCTCTGATTCTCCAAATTTAACTTATGACACCTTTAATTCTGAGTATGGATAGTTTTCTCCTGAGTGTTTCTATATATCTTCTATTAGTACTTTTTTCATAAAAGTGCAACTATAAAATGATATCCCATTGCTCTCTTACAATAACCCTAAAATACCCTTGAGAAAATCACAAAGCTGAATTGTAGAAACAATTGTAACACATCTTTAAGAGAAGATAAAATCAGATGTCTGTAAATGCTTGAAAGGCAGAAGCAGCCAGTTTCTTGGTAATGTGTTTAAAAATAGCAAATTATAGCCTTTCACGGCTTTTAATATGCATTTTTCTTTCCTATTCTTCCAGTCCAACATTTGGCAGAGATAAAACCACTAATTAGGAATAGGTGTGCTAGCTTTCCCACATAGTTTATGCTTAAAATTTTCATTATTATTCAAAGATCTGAGAGAAGAAAATTCACTAAAAGCAAGATGATGTTTAGGCTGCAGACTGTCACTAGAAATTTAGTTGTGATCTTGGACTAGATCCTAAAATAGAAGCTAAATTCCTAATACAAGATTGAGCAGAATTGCAGATTCTCAACTCTTAAACTGCTATTGAAAACCTATTGATTGCTGTTCACTTAATCCTGGAAATAAACAACTTGTAACATATCTTCAAGTATGACCTAGCCTTTTTGAAGACCAAGAACTAACTCAAACTGGGGTTAGGTATCAGCAAAAAAACCCCGTTTGGATATATTTAGCAAACAAAACATCTAGAAAGGGTTTTTGAGTATACACTGTTGCCTTGAGCTCTTAAACACAAAAGATCCTTTGAAGTCAAGCCTTTGGCCAAAAGAGAAAACCTATTTAAAACAAATACATCCAAGTACTCTAAAGTAGATAATATACCCATTCGAAAGCACAGCCCAGTAAGGGAAAATGTACAACTGAAATCTAATCTTGTAGGTAGGGCTGAAGGACAAACACAAATTTTAATATTTTAGAGGGGGTTTGGGGTGGTAAATCAATACACTCTGCTTACTGCTTTTCTGATCTGCACTGAAGTAGTCATGATGAGCCACCTATTCTTCTCATGGCACCTGAAACAGCTGCGAGTGTTCAGTATGGAGTTTGAATTCATGAGAAAGATAAGTGAGATATTCAACCTGCTTACTATACAACGTTATTTCTTGGATAAGATCTGGCTTCTTAGTTAAAAGGGGACAAGTAAAAAGCGTGTTTAAGTTGCCTACAATTACCTTCTTCTGTTGCCAATATATGACTGAAATCTGGAAGTATTCTTTTCTCTCTTGAACTTAGACATGATAGGCTAAGGGACGTTAAGCAACTCTCCAGACCTCTGTGGCCAATTTTTCCCACGTAATAAGCACCAACTTTTCCTACTGTGCAATGCAGATACACACAGATACATGTATTATTCCTATAGTAAGAACCGCTTCTGAGGTCTGGAAATTTTCAAAGAATTAAATGCACAGACCACTATCTGGGAGCGAATTTGGATCCTGAGCTGTTCTTAGCCTCTTTCTCTGTAATTTCATACTGGTCCAAATCAAATACTTATCTACTTCCATAATTAAAAAAAAATAAAAATCCCACAACAAAAAAGGCACTGTTGAATTGGACTGAAAGTTAAAGGCCTGTTTATTACTTTTCTGTTCCCCTCCCTGCAGGAAAGGACTTGATTTGGAACAGATGGGGTGTTGAGTGTTTTCGCACCTGAGATTCCCTGTCACTAACATAAATATGCAGGGAATTATGCATGTCATTTACTATGCATCTCATTTCCCTAAGCTGTGTTCAGCTGGACCCTCTACTCTCTGCCCTTCACTTTCATGGACAATAAAATCTTGAACATATGCTGGGGAGAAAAGAATTAACTTGTAGAAAACCCCAAACCTCTTGATCTATCAATGCAGATAATTCATCTTAAGCATTTCTAATTCAAAGAACACCTTCCTTTAAAACTTTGTGTCTGAGGTGATTGCATCTGTCTTGCTTAACACCACACTAGGAACACTTAGGAAAATAAATCACTTTATAATGAACAGTGTCCCTGCTTATATTTAAACAAATACCTGGCCAAATCTCTCTTTCAATATCTATTCTGTCACTAAGGTCGCATGCTATTTACTCCCTTGAGGGTAGTAGGCATTTCTGCATACTGTCACCAGTAAGCCAGAAGCCTGAAATTGTCTTGTTGCCAGTATAACCTCTAGGAAGGTGATTTGGTTTTTGTGTTCCCTTGGAGTAACTGCTGTCCTTGGTATTGATTACCAAGGAAAGGCATTTCCTGCCTGACATAACAGAATCATATATGATCATTTCATTCCTGCCAGAGTTCATGCTCAGTCATAAGTGAACTTGCTTTGAAAGACCAACAGGTTAAACAGTGACAACAGTAAGATGGATCATTGCCCTGCTGTTCTGCCTCTATCACCCTGACTAGAGATTTCTAAAACTTTTTCAGTACTGTTTTTTTTTTCACTAAAACTTTTAATTTCATTTTGCTTCTATTTCTGGTTACGAGTTAGCAAAGGCTAAACCTATATCAGTAAGTACCTTGCACATATAAAGGGTAGATTACTTGCCAGACCAAAGAAAAGACTTTTCACTGCACAAACTTGTCTTTTTTCGCCATTGCATACATGTCATCTGTCAGTATTACCATTTTAGAGATGATTTTACACACTTTAATGCTCTCCCCATCTGTCAAAAATTATACATGTCTGGTCTAAAAAAAACCCAATTTATTTTGGTTTCCAAAAGCGCATAAGCATGAATACCTGAGGTTCAAATTCAGATCAAACTTGTTGTGTCTCCTGCTTATATTTTTGCACTAGCTCCCACTTAATTATATTGGGTTTTTAAAAAATTAATAGCAAAGCTCCCATTTGCTTCAACACAATTATAGTTTACCCATTGATGTTAATGGGACCACTAAATTATGCAGATATTTTCTGACATTTAAGATTTTGAAGGATCTTTATTTTAATCCAAAACCATAACCTTCGATTTGCAGCCTATGAAGTCCCTTCAGCAAATTGCTTTTGAAAAAGAAGATGAAAAGGACTTACAACACTGAAAATGTCTGCATGAGTCCAAAACATTATATTTGTTTATACTTACAGTTGTATTTGTTTTTACTCTGAATGGTTTTTTGTAGTTTGTTGCCACAAGTTCTTTGCAGGAATAAGAAACTCCTTTTCTAAAAGCTGGGTTCATCAGATGTCAGAAGCAGTTGGAAGCAGTATTTCTCTCTTAAAGGAAACTCCTCGAGGAATAGAGTAAGAGAAATGTTGGCAGCATCTACATCTGTTGTAGAAAAATATCATATAGGAACATAAAAAAAAATAGATCGATGAATAAATATTCTGAGTAAGACTGTTCTCAACCTCAGCCTGACTCCAAACAATGGGGAAGGTAACACCTGGCACTCTGTGCAAGGAAATAGCTTGATATACATGTCTTTCATCAAAAATTACACTAATTTTCTTTACAACAAGGTACTTAAAAGGATTGTCATTGTTACTGAGTTGCTTGACTGAGAGGAAACTGCAGTGGCTTAAACTCAGGGCTATGCATCAGTAAAATGACTGTACAGAACTATTATACTCTGTTTTTACCAGACAGCACTTGAAGTGATACAGGGAAGTCATGAGGACAAATCATACACTTCACAGAACAATCTTGTACTTTCAGCTACAGGTTCAGCACTACCATCATTCATTATCCTCAGTCGTCATGGCTTAGTTGTTATTACTGCATTATTAGATATTTGCTTTTTGTTTTTTTCCTTGCAGGTGGGTCAAGATTTTTATTAGACATCCCATCTCTACTGAACAAGTATTTTGAAGCCTACAATCTTCAAGTGATGTTACTGTCACAGTACAAAGCTGTTCATCCTCCAAGTTCACAACAAAAGTAGTTACTCACCTTTTTGATACTCAAACACCAGTGAATTGTTGTGTTTCCCCCAGCATGTGACCTAATAGTAACTGCAGTAAATGCTAAGTATATAGATATGAGACTTTTTTCCTTCTCTTATTTTGCCATGTTAATGAACTATTATGGCTCCCTTTCTCTTTTTTTCCCTAGGGAGAGCAGACCAGCAGCAATTTGAGGCATAACAGCAGGCCCGGCTGAAACAGATGTGAAAGCACTGATTAAAAAATAATTCTATTGTGCGCAGATCCTGGAAGAACATGACATTAATTAATTAGCCTACCTAATCAATGAGAGATAAGTAATCAAGATCACAATTGCCTTTTCATTCCATCTCTGGACAGTGCTGTGTTATAATACAAACAAGTAACAATAATAATTAATAATAGTAAAATTTTGTTCTAATTCTTCTCTCATAAACATTACTAGCATTTCCATGAATAACTTTATTGAAAATTGGTGAGATTTTATAAAAACTCAAGAAAATCCCATCTTGTACAAACCATGTAACTCACACTGTACAATTTGCTTGGTATTTTCAGAGGACGTAAGGAAGCTTTCAAAGGAGAGGTATTCTGCAGAAATACATTCACTCAGTGAAGTTCTGGGTCCCTCATATTTTCTCTTTTGAAATTCCCAGTCCACCAAACTGGCTGTATAAAGCAAATGAAAGGTGGTAGCTCTTTTAAGTAACACAATCATGTGTTACAAATTTTCAGGTTCAGATTTGTATCCCTTCCTTCTTCCTACCAAACAGCTGATTCAAAAATGTCACTTCCTGAGCTTTACCTGATTCTTAGGTACGAAATACACCTAATAACTCAGGCATTTTTGACTGAGGGCAGAGGACAAGTGCTTATACTACTTTGCTCTTTTGACTCTCCCATCCTTGAAGACTTCTATGCTAGCAGGAAAGGTTGCCCAGAACAGTCTTTTCTAACTTCTTATACTCAGTCTCAGCCCTACCAAGGAAAAAACACTCATGGCCTGAGAACAGAATACATTATTTTGTTCAGTGCACATGCTGATTAATACAGATGTGCCTCTTCACCATTAACCGTAATGTACTGGTCTCCTACTCCCAGGCTTTCTGCAAAGATGCACTGTAATTTCTGTGCCAACATCACAAAAACTTGTGTTCCTTGGCAGTGAATTACCTGACAAAATCCATTCAACAAGTGACATCATTTTATGCCTTTCTGCCAATGTGTCACAGCTCAGATGTGTGTTTACCTCTGAGGGCTTAGAAGTAAAAGAGTCTCCTTCTTTCCAGCACCCCTTGAATATTAGCCTCTCTCCAAAGCTAAGAACGCCAAATTGCCATTGCTAGGTTACAGGTTTTTCAGGGATGTGTCTGAAGCTCTAAGGCGCAGGTGAACAGAAGTCTGTAGCAACATACGCAGATGTTGAAAAATGATCTGTGGTTTTGATAATAAAAAAGAAGCACTTGTTCATGTTAATGTTTTTTTTTTCCTGTGATACTTGTTACCTAACAATTTGTTTCTGAAATATTCAGTTATTAACTACTGGGTAGTCATTATTTGTGTTTCCTAGAGTCAGAAACCTAATTTATAGTGAAATTTTATTAAAAGGCAGTCACTACCTAAAACAGGTAGGTTAATGTTTTTTTCTGTTCCTAGGCATGTGACACAACATATCAAAACCCAGAAAATATTTAGGAGTGGGATAATAAATTTTAGTACTTTTATATGGATAAGTATTGTTTCTTTCTTGTACTTCTGAATAGCAATTAATATGTGTGGTAGGGCCATGCCCTTTGTCTTACAGACTTTGGACTCCTGAACTACACTGTGGTGCCTTCACTCACTGGTTACAATTTAAGGTATGAAGTATTGCATTGGTCAGAAAAAAAATGTATATTATTTCCTATTTTGCAGTTAGAAGCCTGATCTGATTTAGGAGCTACCAAAGTTTTAGAGTGTCTGGAGAGATGTCTGGGTTTCTGCACAAAGTTGCAAAGATCAGTGTGAGAAATAGCAATGGAAAGTGCCAAAGTTTGGGGAAAAATTCCTCCTGCCTAGACAATGAGCCACCTATAAGAACTTTCTTACAGCTTAGGGCAACCCCAGAACACCACCACTGTTGCACAGATAAGACTTCAAAAATTGTCCATTTTATTCTAAACACTGCAGAGAGGAAAAACAGGAGAAATAAACAGCAAAATACTGGTGTGTACCAAAAAGAGAAATACCGAATTCTATGCCAAAAAAGATTGCTTTGCTTGGGTTTTTCTTTTTTGTTTCAAGCATCACAGGGATTGCACCAACTAATTAAGCCTCCTCCCCTTAAGCTTAGTTGATCTTTGACAACTTTTTATTTTCTTTTTCAAGAAGTAGTAGGTCATGAGATAGGACTTCCATAAATCTCACAGTTCTAGTTTTTGCAGTTATGTCGAACCTGTTTACTACTAATCTTAAAAAAAAAAAGAGAAAAGGAACTAAAACCCAGAGCCCTTTAAGGACTCTTGTCCAAATTCAAACTGATTGAAAATGAAGGAATTATTTTTTTATGTTACATCAGCTAGATGCGGTCAAATAACTGCTTTTATCATGGTTTTGGGGGATGACAATTGTACAAGAAAGCCTAAAAGTATATGGAGGACTTCTTACTCTATCTTTGTACTTAAACAGCTCCTATGTGATTTTTTCCATACATATCAGCTATATGCAGATTATGACGAATCTTTTGAAGAGCTATAGGTTCAGAATATTAAATGATCTTATGCCTACAATTTTAGCAAAAATGGAAACTCTAGGAACTTCAGAGATTTCTCATGATCTAAAAGATGATTTCAACAGATGAAACGAACAAAAAAAGTTTTTTTTCTTATTTGCAAAAGTGCAACTCAGCACTTAATAGTTAATCAACAAGTAGAACAACATACAATTAACAAGAAGACATTTTAAAATGACATTATAGTTTCTAAAAATAGTCAGACATCTCTTTCAATAATAAAAGTTATGGGATTTTTTGTATATAAATAGAAAGATCATAATTTTGGTTAGTGAATTCTGTTTCTTGAAATATTATCAACTTAATTTTTTTATTATAAAATGTGCCCTGTTTGTGAAATCTTTCAAATTACAATTGTTATTCTTTCAAATGTGAAAGCTCCTTGTGTCAAAGAGTTCTAAGATTTCTTTTGTCAGAAAATAGTCTCTGGACCTGATGTGTATGCAGAACATGTATTTTCACACTAGAACAAACCCAAACAATTTTTACCTGTACAGGTCATGTGAAATTAGGCTTTAAACTGCTCCCATGAAAGCTGCAAAACATACATTAAAGATGTATAAATATTATGCAATTTCAAATTTGTGAAAA
>JAVKLA010000074.1:6500288-6514543 GCA_034782735.1 Sagittarius serpentarius | reverse complement strand
GTAATTCTAAAGTAACTTAGCCTTTAATATTGAATTAACTTTGTTTGGACTCATTCAAAAAGGATTCTAACTCCAGATACATCTGAGAAGATGGAAGTTCTGAAGAGTTTCAGAAAACAGCTTGACTAAAAAGATAAAGTGTTAGCTAAAATTCTGTGATGTTTTCTGTAACATGAGCAAGGACAATTAGAAATATTCTGTCTACACATTAATTAGCATATCTGAGATCTAAAGACATTAGCAAGATCCACCCATGGAGATATTACATCTATAAAAGGATGAAAAAAAGTAATTGTAAAACCAGGCAAGCAAAAGACATGTTTTAATCCTTTCATAAGGTATAGAAGAGTGTATGAAAACAAGATTGTTCACTTCTAATCCTAGTCTTAAACTTCCCAGACACTCTTCCCATTTCTGTTCATTTGTGAACAGCAAACAGAAATGACCTAATGTATTACATAGAGGCAACAAGCCCCTAATTCAGAAGACATTAAGAATAGTAACACACAAGTAATGGTGGCATACTGGAACAGTGATAAAATCAAATTCAGGGGTTACTTATTTTATAGGTAGCTTGTGTCTTAACATTAGGAAATGTAAATTAAAGCTCAGAAAACTGAAAGCCTTTACTGTGACCTGATATATTAAAAACCTTATCTCCAGCACTTTCTCTTCATAGCAGTTGGGGCAAAGCCTTGCAAAAACCTGTGGTTTTGACACAGCACTTCTGTTCTCCTGAAACAACTGTTACTAAAATTCTAAAAACTCAAATTCTGATATTGTAGAAGTTAGGAGCTGCATTGTGTGTGCCACAGACAATCTCAAACTGATTGACTGAATGTCTGGAATTGATGCTGGGAATTTTTTAATCTTGTTCTTATCTTGACCTGACTGAGAAAAAAACCAAACTAAATAAACTTACCTGAATCCCTTCCTTTCTGAATGTCACTGCTTACAACAAATTCATAGCTTTGTACAAGCAGTTTGCCTGACTGACATCAATGAATCTAAAGGCTGAGCTCCTGGAAAAGAGATCTGAACAGGACAGCTGTAGTCAAAGGTAAAATCCTTAGACCTTGTGTTCAAATAAAACACAAACTTTTAACTACTGAATTCCCAAGAGTAGTTTACTAATGCAATGAAAAAAATGGCTTTGGGTAAATCTAGAAACATGCCCAATTTGTTATTTACTGAGCTGAAAGTCTTAAATAGGCATTAAATACTTTTTTCCCTCAATTGTTTTCTGAGGTTCTTAGCTTTTTCCAGGCATTGATTGCACGTTAAACTTTAACAGAAGATAAGATTTAATCAAAACACCTAAACTATTTTTGTGAAAAGGAAGTGTGAAGTAAAGCTTTATATACTTCCCTGTACTGCTGGAAGACTTTAATGTTGTCAAACATTGCTTTAGAGCCCATACAGAAGGAATTCTTATTAAAAAGATATGGAAACTATTTTATACATTGTGAATTTTCAAATAAACCTGAATTTATTACATACAGTACTTGGGAACAATAACTAACATTTAATAAAGGCAGTGCTATATTACTTCATTTTTTGGATAGCAGCATAATGAAATTTATAACCATTTTTACCTTAATAAAATGCATAGGTAAAAACCTTAATCCAAGACTCCCAAGGTGTAAGGAATTATTGTTCATTATTTTGTGATGATGAAAAAGTTCCTCTCCTCCTTCTGTCAAGCACCAAACACCCATACTCCTCAAGTCCCTTTTTGCCTTCCCTATGCACTACAATATCTTTTATCCTGAAGCCTCAGTAAAGAAACATAAAACTCATGCACTATATATTCCATGGTAGTCCATGGTATTGCTTTAAAATTGCTTTAACATCTTAACCATTTAAAAAAAATTTTCAGAAAAAAAACATTTTAGAAATTTAAAAAATGCTGCAAATCATCATTGCATGCAACAGTTACATTAGAAAGCAACTCTCTGGGAAAAAAAAAATCAAAGTTGCATCCTCAAATAATTTAATTATCATCTGATTAAAAATCATTCTTATCAGCTATGGTCTATCATTTCAAAACAATTCCTACTGAGAATAACTGCATCCTACATGACTGCGTTTTCTTATGAAAGTATAATTGAAGTTAAAATCTCAGAATAAATGCTTTTAATTCAGTTACTTCTGTTATTCAGCATTAATAGTAACATAAAATATTTTATGTTTATTGACACAAGTAAGTATTAAATAGGGAATGTAATTTTTTATTAACTAACTGTAGACCTTAAGGCATGCAGAGTGGTTTCTGTAAAAATAGTTCCATATTCATTTTACATAAGTCTATTAAATTATGAATAGAAATTTGTGACATCAATCTGACAATCTGTATAAGTAATTCTGCTGTGCATATGTAATACTGTGTTAAACTACTACCGACTAATTCCTTGTAGTTTATAAGGTTTGCACAGGCTGCAGCAGACTTTGCACAATAAAAGTCTGGGAGATTTCTATTCCCTTTTCCAGCTACAGTTGTCAGAAACATTATGACAGCAACCTTTTTTGTAGCATTTATTCTTCTAGCTTCATCCAAGACATAGTACAGTCAGAAGAACAGAGACAGAGGAAAAATGCTGTCTGAACTAGGACATAAATACAATGTAGATGAATTTTTCAAATAAAATTATATGCTTGCTTTGATTTAAACCTTAGCCATGGAGATACAAAGAAGATAAATAAATTCTGTTTCTTAAATTTACTTCCTTTTTCAGTCTGCATTCTAATGAAAGGAACAGTAACATATTTACTTCAGTGTAAGCAGCATTTTGTCCAAATTATAACGAAATGACATAAATACTTACATATGATTTCCCTTGCCAGACTTTCAACCATTTTTTCCTAAACTGCTTGACTTGCTTAAACAAATAAAGCAATGCAAATGGTTGTGTTTGCAAACGTAATTCTATTGCAGTCAGTGTCTCAAAGCTAAAACTAGTTCAGAAACATGAACACCAGAAAATGGTTTAGCCTTGGAAGTTGATACAAAACTAAAATTCATGAGGTTTCCAGTGATATGGACCACATTTCCCTGAACCTTCAAGGACGTGCAGACTCTCTAAGCAGACTTTGGGTGAAGACAGGAGAAGCCAGCTCTAGACCACTTGGTGTCCTCAGAACTCTGATCTCTTCGGATGGTGAAGGGGTAGAAGATGCTGTAACTCAGGGTAAGCCAGCCTAGCCCCAAGCCTGGTGTAGTTTGGCCAGAATCAGGAAATACCTTCCTTGCTCCTCATCCCTCCTCACTTTATTATCCCCTTTTTACGAAACTGTCTTCAAGATCTTGTTTCTGTGTCTGAAAAGTTACATTTATCTTCTAGTTTAAATCTTTGAAAACCAGTTAGATTGTGCATATTCTGGAAATGTGACAGCAAAAACTGAATAAAAGGGAGACATTCTTTTATTCCTGGATTGCTGTTCCTGTTGGTCTTGCATGAACACTTTCAAGGTTTCACAAATGGCGATTTGTCTTTGTCTTCAATTATTCACAGAGCATTTTCATCCCCACTCTGTCCACCTTCTTCCCCAAGAAGACATTTCAACAATCTCCTGCTTTCTACTACCTACATTTTTCTTAATTTTACTCTTCCTCTGAACACTGTTCCTCAATACCCAAGCGCACATTTCCCTGTGGCATACACATTTATAGAAGGTTCAGGCCTATCCATTTACTGGCTTAATTGATCAGAAATGCAAATTATTCTGATAAAAATTCAGTGCCTACTTTGTTTCCTACTGACTTATTCATGAAGTAAGTAGCTATTCTTTTCCATTATATAGTATGCATAGCTATCTCACACTTGTATCATCCATTTAAGAGGATTTTTGTTCAGTAAGTTTAACCATCCTTGAGTTATAGAACGATACGATGACATTCAGAGATACAAGCATATCTTGAAACAGACTGGTTTGCAAAAAATAATTGCTTGGGATCCTTTAGTGCTATTTTGTGACAGAAATAAATAAAAATCATAACTTTTCAATTGGAGTAACTGATCCAGGGCTCTTCTAGCTATGAATAAGAAAGTGCACATAGAACTACCTTCCAGAAAGAGAGGAGATTTCTTTATTGGTAAAAGTGAGCAGAGTAGTTTATGTATATGTTCACTTTGATAGTGGAAGTCTGAATTCAAATTTGGCCAAACAGTATCCTGACGTTCAGATTTTTTTAAAAAAAGTCTACATTGATTACTTACCTGCAACCAGAACTGGGAAAGATGAAGTCTACCCTACTCCACCCTGAATTGGCAGAAAAAGATTACTTTAGAGTTTGTTTCTGACCAAAGTTCCTTCTTACTGAGACAAAAGCTGCAATACACTAAAGTAACTTTCATGGTGATGAACTGAAAAAGTTTCATATAAGGGCAAAAATGCTTGTTAATTGTAAATATATTTAAGTATTCTAGAGTACAGCTATGGCTATTTGAATTTTGTCCATAGGTTTTGGAGAAGTTCCATCAGACTCTTGGCAAAAAATATGAAATCCATGAAGGTGAATATGCTATATCCAGGCTGGCAAACAGACCTATCCCATTATGTTATTCATATAGCTGACAACTCCCTAGCTTCTGGTGAGCATGACTTTCATTACTGGTAATTACTCTGCATGCTTTGACAGATCTGGTGATGAAGAGTGGATGCCCTTTCTCCTGTATAGAACATAAACAGGAAACAATCTTAACTGGCAAGATTTTAAGTGTAAGGAATTGGAGATTAAAATTCTAGTCAAATCCAAAACAACTAATTCACAAACTTAAGAATGTGATCATCACTCATCTTTTGGCTGCTTGTAATATGATAAACACAGAACTTAGTTTCTTCCACCTGCAATTATTGAAAACTGTAGCTCATAGATGCTTGAAAATTGGAAGTGAACACACAGAATGGAAAAGTTAAAATGCCCAAATCAAAGCATTCTCTCATTCTCTCACTCAGAAAATCATTATAAGCCCTAGACATATTTCCATGCACTTGCAAAACAGGAACATTGAATTTGTCACTGTCAGTCACTCATCCCCTCACACATATGTAAATTTTAGTAGCCATTCTATTCAGTTCCCTTAGCTCAGAGTTTGAAGACTCAATCTCTTTCTTCATGTGATACTATGGATTAAGATCAGGATGGGAAAAAGCAGACCTGCAGTTAGTATGAACTCACTCTGCTTGTTCTTTGAAGTTCTTAATCCTCATTCTGATTTTAAAATACATTGATTAAATTGTCAGGCTTTTCTGAGAGTGATTGAAATGTGAAGAACCCCTCCTATCTTCCTTTTCAATATCACCACCATGGCATAAGTGGAGGCAACAATTTCCATTTAAAAGCCACGTATTCACAGGTAAGAATGAGGCAGAAAATCTGTTTTGTTTGAGTTCCTATGGCACATAGAGGTACCACAGGCTATTTTTTCCGCAGATGAGCCCTCTTTACCTTCGGAAATCTCCTCTGAGTAGAATCTGAAATCTTCAGTTATTTACCCAAGATTTCTCTATGTTATAAAGTTTAGCAATTACTCCAGGCAAATCCCAGAAATGTCTAGCACTACAATATGCACTGTTATCATATGTGCCGTGTTGATAATCACAGGCTCCACAGGGGCATCGTGTTCAGCTTGCCTCTGATTTAATGCAAGTGTTCTGTACTGGCTCACTGTAAAGTTGATGTGTGCAGTACAGCTCAGTTAATGTAAATGTGAAGATGATCTGAGCTGTGCATGTATTTCTGGCTGAAAAACACTGAGAGCCCTAACACTGGCAAGCAAATTCACAAAATGCCACAAAGCTTAAGTGAAGTTCAAAGGATGTAAAACAGGATCAAGATGCATTGCATTCCACTTGCTAAATTATACACAATTAAAACACTCTGTTTTCTTAATCTGTAGCAAAACCTCTCAAATCTCAAAGACAAAAATGCCCTTTCTGACCAAGAGTGAATGCAGAATCGAATATAGTTGTCTGCAGTCTTAGGTGAAGAAATGGAGCCAGGTTTCTGCATATTTCTGGGACAACAGGAAAGTATTTGAAACATATAGTAGGCAAAAAATCTTTCTAGGACTTTACCTTGTTATTTGTTTCTAGTTCTAAATATGGCTTTGATATAATTAAATGCTCTTTATATGCAAAGGTCTTATTGAAGTACAATAAAATAGAATGCCTAAAAACAGGCTTGTCCTTGCAGACTGAGATCAGAGACTGGAAAAGAAAAATGTTTTTTCAGAGCTTCATTTTTAGATGCTGACCGTAGACGTTATTGTATAACTTTGATAAAGATGGCTTATGAGCTCAAGAAGCACTGCTTAAATAAAGCTATAGAATCAGAATAGCTTCAGTAACTGTTAATAACCATGAAAACATTTACAATGCAATTTATCACTGCAATTGTCATCACAGCTGGGCATACAGTAGAGCTGCAAGTGAAATAGAAATGTTGCTAACCAGTCATGTCTTCAGAGATACATTTGAAAACATATACATACAAATACTCAACTATCTGAAATTGCAATGCATTAGGCTTTGAGGGTGGAAAATCTGAAGATAAAGCACATTTGTCAATGTACAAGCAAACAAAAGCTTTAGATTTACAGTTCATGTATGCCTACTTTCATCTCCTTACTTAAGTATATAGAGGCTTATTGAAAAGACACAGCATATATACATTGTAGGAATAATATGAATATGGTCTATGCAAGTGTGTTCAAGCAGTATTACCTAAACATATCATAAACATATGGCACCATCAAAGCCAGTTATTTAGCTAGTCATTCTGAGATGACAGAGGATGCATAAGATAGTCATATCTTCATATCATTATTTTAAACATTCAGAAAGGGAAAGAAAAATGGACGCAAGATTCCAGAAGATACCACATCCTGTAATGCATGCTCATAGGAGTATTCACATATAAACCACCTCAGTTTTGAAGTCCCTCTCAAACAAGAACATGTTGTGAAATCCTTTCTTTTTGTGGAGTAACTGCTGTAAATTCAGCAGAAACCATAGTAGGCTAATCTGCACCATCGTTGTTCTGCAGTAAGGCTTTCAACAGACAGAATGGTTCATACGCCTGTATTGTCCTACATTTCTTTTGCACCAATTGTGCAGGAAAGAAGTTGAGACTCTTCTCTGATACTAAACTGTCATAAACCAATTTTTACAAGTATTCCACTTAACAAAAAAAACCCCTTTATAACACTGAATTACCATGAGCGCCAGAGTAAAAATAAACTAACTAGTGAAGAGGTTGTGCAGAAATCAAAGCTGAACATCAGCAAGTGTTCACTGCTAAAAATAAGTTGAAACAGAAATTAGAATCTTTTTTTCTGCTTGATATTAACCTTTAAGATGCAAAGGTGTCTTTGAAGCTACCTCTTTGCACTATTGTCGTGAAAGCTGACAACTGAATCCCAAAACTCATGAGATTAAATAAAAAAAAATAAGAGAGAAAAAAGTCAGGCAGGAATAGAAACATAGTAATTTTTACCATGCTAGGCATGGTAAAACCACAAAACCATAAACCATAAAACCAACCAGCAGAGATGCATAAATACATGTTCCAGCTGTATATGTGCATTATTGACAAAGCCACACACAGTATGCGTGCATTGTTCTTGTATTTCTTCAGAAATCTCTTATCCACACCACTATAGATCTCTATTAATGCTCCCAAAGGCAAAAAATGATTTTGCAAAATCGTGTTGCAGAAACACGTGCAAACGTGTTTTGAGAATGCATTATCGCATTAAGTCAAAATTTCAGCTTCTGAACTTACAAAGACTGAATTAGAATCTTAATTTGGAGAATGTCAGCATTTCTATAAAGATCTCATCCTCCTTCAGTCCAGCCTTAGAGAGGATCTTTACTAGATAAATTTAACAGACTAATCCAACCCAAAAAATCAACACAGTTTTCAGTACTTCCAGTTCTTTTTCCAGACAAGGACAAAAGCTTCCTCAATACAGATATGGTGCAGAGTTGTTCAGCTATAATTACACCACAAGGGTTAGAATCGCAGGTGTTCCTTAAAAGGTATTAAAAGAGAGATGACATGAATGCATGCTTTCATCCAAGTCAAGGTTGAATAGAAATTGCAGTTTAATGCCTGAAATGGAATGGCAGCCTGAAGGTTGTTGTAACCATCTTTGTGGGTATATACATATCTAATAAAAGATAATTATCATTGAATACATTCTGTTTGAAATTACAGTAAAAAAGGAAGAGTTTAACAACATACTAGAAAATATTATTTTGACAATGTGCCATTCACAGCCCAATCCAACCATTGTACAATGGCATTGAAAAACAGATGGAATAGCACTTCTCTAAAATTTCCTTCTTAGAGTCTCCAAAGTGCTGTAGCACCATCTTCATTTGAATGTAGAGAAAATTGGGCAAGAATAATAGCATGTTTGCCTATGTTTTTGATAGTCTTATTTTAACAAACTTACTAACAAAGTGATTCAAAAGCTTTTGTACTCGGGAGGCAAGAGTAAAGTTTAAGGCTAGGTGTAAGAAGATAAAAATCAACATTTAGTATTAGTTATTAGGTAGATGTTTGCAGGAAATGTGTGTCTTGGAAGCAAATGACAAATAATTTTAGAAATACCATTATATTAAGTGATTATCGTCAAATATTGAATTTTTACTCTAAGTACATTCTTGTGATTTTATTTATTCAACTCACGATTCCAGAACTTCTTACCTGGTAGTTTACACAGAGCATGTGACCTCCTGTGCAGCAGCATCAGTTCTACAAAGGAGCTCTGCCACATGCATCTGGAGGAAGAATTTAACTATAGCCCCCACTCCTATCCTCATCTTACGAACAAATTAGGAATTAACTTGTATTGCCACTTCATTTTGAATTGATTGAAAATGATTTTTTTCTAGGGTGTGGGAATCTTTGGTAAACCCTCTCTTCTGCTTTCTCCTGTTTTGAGGAAAAGAAGAAGAGTTGTGCACTTGCCAACAGACATTCCTAACCCTTTCTCAGGATGTCCCAACACAACATATAGAGAGCATGTCCTCCTTTGCCCAACACATTGAAACCAAGGCTCCACTGGGATGAATATGCACCTGCTATGGGCCAGAAGCTGCAAAAGAAACTAAGAAGAACAACTAACAACAAGCAATTTTACCTGTGCCTCCATCCAAGGCATTTATCTGAGCCTATAGTATGGAGTACTGTATGTTTTAAGGCATGTCTGACAAGCAACATAAATTCTCCTGCTTAGCTGCCTCTTGTCTCTTCCTCCACTTTGGCAGAGCTCAGCATTCACACACAGGATGGTGAAAGGGACTAGAAAAAAAACAGCAATTAGGTCTGCTAGAACAGTTAATCTCTACCCCAAGGAAGCAGAAGGCTCTAGTAATTTTTTTTTCCCCTACTATCATTTTTTCATGGGAGGGGTAAGAGCAAAACCAGAAAACAGTAGCAAAAGTATATGTTCTCAAATTGCACAAACAGATTTCACTCCAAGAGAAATAACTAGACTGGAAGCTCACCTTCCAAGGATTTCAGAAACTGTGCCTAAGTTTTCATATTCTTCAGAAAAAAAAAAATGAGCATTCTCTTCCACAACTACTCATCTATACTGCAGGTCCTCAAATGCTCACTTCGTAAAACATGTAACACTATCCAAACACCTTCATAACCTTTTTCTATAGACGTTTCGTCAAGTTTTCCTTAGAAACTTTCATTCTCTCTGGAATACAAGGCACTTGGAGTGTGGGATGATTTTTCAGGTTCAGCAAAGCCTGCCAGCAAGTCAATTCCCTCAGCTCCACCACAGTCTTTTTGTATAGGAGGCATCTAATTAACTAAAAATGACACTAAACTGCCTCCCTTAAAGAACCAGTTACAGTTAAAATTGTCCACTTTCAAAAAATTAAGAAATTATGAAATTGTAGAAGTTTGGTGTTGAGTAAGTAGAGAAGTGTGTTTTCTGAATGATCTCCATTCTGATATGCACTGGAATTTTGTCTTGTGGGGGCAAATAATTTAAACAGAAGCAAAATATGTTACCATATTCCAGGGTCTGCCTTCTATGCTTTTTAGAAGGAATCATGGTTCAGAGTTAGAACACTTTTAGGCCACTGTTATCTTAAAGCTAACAGGAAGTAAAAGTGAGGGGAGAAGAGGAGAGAGCATTGAGACTTTGTTGAGAAATCAGTGGAATAATGAATAAAAATGTGATGTTAGAAGTTTCAATATGCTATGGTCCTGATTCCCATTTGATGCAAAGATAGTAATTAAAATCTTATTTGGAAACTTTGTACCTTTACACTTTTATAATAAAATTCTGGTTGTTGAATTGTAAAATGCTGCACTGTAGATATGGGAACTATTAATCTAATTTTATTGTTAGATACCTCTGGGTTTTTTTGTTTAGTTTTTTTTTTTTGTTATCCTAGATTTTGTAGATTTCTATAGTTACTTACATCTTTCACACAGGCCAAAATTTCCTATTGATTTTGCAATAGCTTCTATATTTGCAGGAGAATCAATCAAGCAAATAAGTAAAGTAGTTCTGTTGTGAAAGTACAAAACCACCAAAGCAAGCAGAAAGAGACTTTTACTCAGAAGTATTAAATCAGCAGTCACTTCTGAAAATTTGGCCTTCCTTGTTCTTTTGTTCATGTACTGATACTTCTCTTTCCCACCTTCTTTACAGCATTCACATGCTGCAGGTATCCGTAACAGAAAATGAAATAGAATGAAACAAGTGCTTGCACATAGGTCCAATCTCATATTTCCATCCAGAGTGCTGCTTCCTGCCTTGCTGTGTTTGCTTGGATCTTGGCAACAGAATGAATTTCCCACGAGCTTGCAGGAACAGTTTTTCATGAAATGTTCAAGCACAGACCCTGAATTGGCTTTGTTTTAGCTTTCATTGAAGGGTGCGCATGATGGGGCAGAAACAGCAGTCTCATGTGCTAAACCCAACAAGCACCACAAGCCTTGTTTGGAGCGTTCCAACCTCTGGCGAAGAGCGGGCTGTTTCTCTGGAGAGCATTTCCATCGCCTGTTCTCATCAGCAACAGTCTGCTTAGCAGGTTCAATGCCAGTTTGTCCTCCAAAATTTGAACTCGTGATTTCAAACATATACACACAGTTATTGCCTCAGGTTATGGTCATGAATCTTGCTTAGTCAATAACTTGTAGTTCTCTCAGGGGTTCCTGTATGGTCTCAGTAGCAAAGCTTATAGTATTTGAAGGCCAAGATTTGAAAGCTGAGATTTACAGGGGGTGGAAAAGAAAGGAAAAAAAGGGAATGTGAAAAATATGGCATACTGAGTAATACACGGATAAAACTACTTTATGGACTGCTTTGCTTGATCAAGCAAATCCATCAATATGGATTTTAATTAACAGGAATATCCTAAGCAAGCCAAATTGGAATTTAAGGAAACCACAGATTGCAGTCACAAATCTGTTTGCACTGTTCTTAGTGCACTGGGTACATTTACCTGGCATTGGGACTCATGACAAAATCCAGGCAGTGATTCTTGCTCTTGAAAATTATGGCATCCATACCTTAATTCTAAACAGGGTGGAAATAAACAATATTAGGAATCATAAAGTCTGTGAACAAAGCAGTCCTAATGATAAGGTTTGCTTTTCTCTTTGCAGCAAGTTCTCATTGTTTAAATATGCATTTTTATTTTTCACTCCCTGGATGTGAATCTTCTTATTTATTTTTTATAATTAAATGCTAGACTTTCAAGCTCTATTTGTCTGTTTACACAGATGGAGTACTGCGTTTTAACAGGAAATCTCTTCAGGGATTGCTGTGCTTCTTCTGTAAAGAAAGGGCAAAAAATTTAGTAATTCCTCTTATAAATGACTCTGCATTTACCCTCCAGATTAATTAATGACAATTTGAAATAAAAGGGCATTCATAGTGCTGTCCTGATTTCACACACGTTGTGTGCTATACTATGACATATTGCTGCATTTTCTCCATACTTTTGTTACAAGAGCATAATTTTCTAACCAAGCCTTATCTCTTTTATTTGTAATATTTGTAAGATAACAACTGTTTGTACAAAATACATATATGAAACATTGGTATTTTCAAAATCAGAAGGAATGAAGGTCGTGTTTGTCTTTACATGGAGACTGTCACCTTTCAATTCAGTGGAAAGAAGATGCACAGATGACAAAGTAATAGAAGGTCAAGCAAATTGATTCTGAGGTCAGTTTCAGGATTGCTAAAGAAATGAACCTCAGGTAGTCTCAGCACTTTTTTTGTTAATAAGCATGATTTACTCTATATTTATTTCTTTTTAATAGGTGATACTTTACAAATAGAGGTTTAATAAAACTAAGCTTTTAGATTATATTGATGTTCTAAGGTACTTTGCAAAGCATACTCATTGTAAGTGTACCTTTGAGTTAAAATACTAATAATTATCTAATAAAATCTATCAGTATTATTCCATATAAGTTTTGATTCAATAGTCTTACTTTATTGAAGCTTTAGCTACTAAGTTCCAACTACTTGAAGTAGCTGAAGTTTAACACTCTGTAAGTCTGGAAATGGAAAACTCTTCACAAGCCGAAATTTTCTCTCCCTCTTAAATTACAGAGAGACTTATAACTAGCTGTAATGTTGAAATGATTTGATATTTTAAGAAAACAAAAATCAAGCCAAAACCAAAACCCGTCAATATTTTCCTGAAATTTAGTAGTAGCATCTGGAACTCTAGCTGTAGTACCCAGGAGAAACTGCAGTAAATTTACAGTTCAGAACTCCAGAAGAAAGACTTGGGATGCCATTTCTTGCTACGATGCCTTTTCCATGTGCTGGGATTTTCTGCGTGGAGATTTTTTGTTTTGTTTTGTTATGGGAGCTGTTGCTGAATTTCCATTACAAAGGCATTTAGAGGAGTTCTGGATATGCAGTTGAAGTTTTCTGAAGTTTCAAAGTAAAAATGAATTGTTTTCTTTCATCTTTACTTAAATTTCAACTCCTTCGGTCTTTTGGAAAGACACATAAAAACAGAAGAAATTTAAGACAGTGTAAGTTTCACACTAACCTAGATGTTCATTGTTTCTTTATTCAACCATCCTTAGACAGAATTCTTGTTGCTGATGGTGAATACACAAAATATAATTATCAACAGCATCTGTAATGGCAAATGATGGGGTTTTTACAAAGCTTTAATATTAGAGGTCACAGACAAAGAGAAACCAAAGTAATAGATAATTCCATATGCCTCAGTTTGGTTGACCTATCTGAGAAACATAAAAGGCACCCAACAGTGTCAAAACCCTGTAAAAATAAAGCTTAAACACTTTGTTCTAAAACATTTCATGTGGAATAGAGAGAAAGCAGATCTCAAAATACAAAAACCTTCTGTCATTCCAACTAAACTTCACCCAGAAAAAGCCAGTAACTTACATACCCTGCAGGGGCGTAAGGACCTGTCATAGCCCTGACAGCACTTGCTCCAAGGATTTGGGTGACTCTGTCTAAGGAGCAGCCACAAAACCGTGGATCCGAGTGCTGTGAAAAAACTGTGTGAGAAGGAGCTGGGTATGACTTTGTAACCACCGACCCTCACCCTAACCATGGACCTTATCCTGACTTTCACTAACTGACTTCACTGGTTGGCTTGACCTACACCTGCTTCACTGCTGTGGGTTTGTCTGGTGATCTGGATTCTTGGCTGACTCCGTTTATCACTGCTAAACCTGTCCTGCTCTTCTTGCTCCAGATCCTGTAGGACTGTCCCCTTCTTGTTGATGGGGACTGTCCCTGCCCACCTCAACCCCTAGTTTGTGTTCCTTTCTAGTGAAACCCACTCCTGCTGCACCCTGTTTAGGACAACCTTGATAAGATTTTCATTTTTACTTAAAGATATATACACATTTTTTTGTGCATAAAACATTTTGAGAAGAATGAGGGGGAAAAGTTAAATAACTCATCAATTCCATATGATCTTGCTTTTTATCTCACAGAATGACAATGAGTCCAGTATTGAGTTTCTTGCCACTTTCTGCAGAGCATTTGAGACTGCCCATTGACAGTGCTGGACATGCTGGAGATGGGTTTTGGAGGCGGTCCACCATGGTTTATGTTTGTCGTGGTTTAACCCCAGGCAGCAACTCAGCACCACGCAGCCGCTCACTCACTTCCCCCCACACCCAGTGGGATAGGGGAGAGAATCGGAAAATAAAGTAAAGCTCGTGGGTTGAGATAAGAACAGTTTAATAGAACGGAAAGGAAGAAACT
>JAVKLA010000074.1:6435820-6445966 GCA_034782735.1 Sagittarius serpentarius | reverse complement strand
CATGGGACATCATGCCCAGTATATAAACTGCTGGAGTTGACTGGGGGATCACTTCTTGGGAACTAACTGGGCATCGGTCAGCAAGTGGTGAGCAATTGCACTGTGCATCACTTGTTTTGTATATTCCATTTCTTTTATTATTATTGTCACTTTATTGTTATTATTGTCATTGTTAGTTTCTTCCTTTCCGTTCTATTAAACTGTTCTTATCCCAACCCACGAGCTTTACTTTGGTTTCCGATTCTCTCCCCCATCCCACTGGGTGGGGGGGAAGTGAGGGAGCAGCTGCGTGGTGCTGAGTTGCTGCCTGGGGTTAAACCACGACAGAGGGTCACCATCCTTTTGGGCTGATGTGGTATAACTGTATCTTAACTAAAACATGCTTGGAAAAATACCATGTGCCTTTTCAAGGTTTTGCTTGGCACAGGGATGCACAACGATGACACATGGTTAAGCAGAGCATTTGTTGACAAACACATGCAGTGCTTTACTGTGTTAATTTTTTGTTAATCAGGAACCAGTTTAAATCTATTTGTTAAAGAAGTCATTCAGAAAACTGTGACCCCTTTCTATGCTTATAATGACTGTTTTTCAACAAAGAGTTGGTATCAAAATCTTAAAGTTAGCAACCACTATTACCTTACATGAAAATAAAAAAATGCAACTCCCCTTACACTTCCTACCAAGGAACGAGTCCCTCTTTATTGAGATTTATGGAGACTGAAAACATCCAATGGCCAATATCGTTCTTTCCTTTTGGGAATGTTATTCAGAGCTCTTTGTAAGAAAAGTTTACAACCTGCAAATCTACTTGTTTTTCCCAAAACATGATCATAAAAAAGTAGCATTGCAGAAATTGTGTTCAAAACCTAATTAATGGCAGCTACTTATCTCATGCAGTAGCATTAAATGCATGATATTGAAATCTGTAGCAAAATTACATTTACTTGCATTAATTCACATGCACAAATTTACTTCATTGGTCAGTGGAGTACATCCTGGTTAAACACAGCACGTGCCTCAGCCAGCTGCCTTGTTTTCATGCCTCTCTAAACTATTTGCATGCAACATTTTGCAGTCCTTGTGTGCATCACGTACTTGGAGAAGTCCTGTGGATCTCTAGAGGCCATTTTGGCTTTTTTTCCTGTTATAGATCAAGTCAGTATGATATTTTAAAGATGCTATTGTAACATGCCGTGTATATTTCTCACTGTTAACTTGCTAATACTTACACAATCGCTTTACAGGCTGAGCCAAGGGATGCTGTTCTCCAACAGCAAAGCATTCTGCTAGAGTAGAACCTGATGTCACTTGCAGCTGTCCAGACGGTCTCCCACACAGTAGAGGCTGGTGTGCTGTATTATAACATGGTAGTTCACTGTAAAGCATCTTCAGTAGATTTTGTGTATGGAAGGGTAGATATAGCTACAGAGATTAGAATAACCAGTAAACTGTATACAATATTATTGTAAAAAATCCTATATATCTAAATTATAAATGATACTAACTTTCAAAGCCTACTGTGAACAAAGGCTGGATCACAGTGCTGCTTCAACAGGTGAATAAAAATACATATTTTTTTGACTGCTTTAGACATTTAAAAACATAACTCTATATACAAGTCTGTTTCCATGGAGATGATATGCCATAGTGCTGTTTGCAAATCAGATGACATAGTTTATTAGCATAGGATAATTAATTACAGTTTTAAAACCTATTAATGATCACCAAACTAATATTTATTTTTTAAACTTCAAGGCACTTCAAATTTTGTGTCAATACTTGTACAATCCTCCTTAGACAAAGGTACGTGGAAGTAGAAGACAGCTAAAAGTTTTTAGGAAAGAACACTGAATTATCCATAAACGTAGAGGCTACTTTAAAATAAAATTAATTCTACATGGGGCATACAGTGCTGGAACATGTAAACATCTTGAAATTCTTCCAACAGTGTTACAGATCAGTAGTTCCACAGAGTATTAAGTCTGTTCTTTGCTTTTTATAAATAAAACTGCATTTTATTCCCACATATAAAGAAAATAGCCTTTTATAGTCTATCTGGGGCTATATAGTCTAAATGTAGGCACATCCATTACACTACGAGTTGCAAGCAGGAATGCCCATTTGTGTGCAGTTTTATAACACAAGTTCATAATTTAAAAGAAAATTCACACATTAGTTGCAGCTGTACACAGACATTTTTTTTTTACCTATTTTGGTGGTTTGGTGTGGGACATAGAATAATTCAGGGGAGAAAACTTGAGGGTTCAGTTTTTCTTAATGTGAGATCTCACTGGTCTTCTCTGTACCCTACAGACTTTTTTCTACAAAGAGGTTGTTCCATGTCCACCCAGTATGATAGAGGTGAAGGCACAGCAGCTGGAAGAATGCTAACTTTTGGTCACCACATCTCCAAGATACATTTAATTGGTGGTAATCCTACCTTCCCTGATTTTTTTTTTTTACTGTTTTTGTTTCAACCTTTAAAAAAAATAAAAATTGCTACAGATTTTAAGTAGTTGACTTGCGCCATTTCCTTATGAACAGATCCTGTTTTTACCTGCCCAGTGTCTTAGAAAGCCATCAGAGAAGGGTCTGATATGCTATCTGACAGCATACCTGACACAACAGGACCTCTAAGCATGTTATGATTGTAGGGTTTTGTAGGGCTTGGTAAGTTTCAGTGCGATGGAGGTTTCAGCAATTAATTATGAAACAATTCCCCAGACAGATGTTATCACAGTTTTTACTATTAGATCTAAATAACTGTGTTCATGTGTAACTTACATTCTAAATGCAAGGTACAAGTGCGGAGCATGCATTAAGTTTGCAGGCCTACATGCCTGAGCTATGAAGACTTAGGTGAAAGGATATCTAGTTTGCAGTGTCAAACGCAATTATTTTCCTTGTTGTTCTTTGTCCAACTGTTAGAAAACTTCATAAAGTTCATGGATGACAGAGCCTTCAGGCTCAGGAGTTTACTCTTATTACAAATACAGGGTGGGAGGGAGAAAGTACATTTTGCTCTTGACATCAGCCACTCAGAACGGTGAAAGCCTTTTCATAAATAATTTATCCAAAAAAAGACACAAGTGTTATTTTAACTGATTTCTTACATTTTTAACCATTATGGTCACAAAAGGGTAAATATGATGATCTAATTTTTGTACAATGATCTAAATGTTTGGATTGTATACATGGATTGTTCTGAATTAAAAGTGACTTTATTTTTTAATCTGTCCGAAGTGACTTAAAAGGATAGTTCTTCTGAAGACCTGTGTCACATTCTTTAGAAAGTGTCTGAACTCTTCAACTTTGAAATCCTTTATTTAGGTCTCTTAAAGTTGTTGCTACGTAGTAAGGTGGCGACACAGTAAGATTTAAATTTTCTCCTGGAAAATTAAGACTGATGCCAATGAGCTGGGAATATGAGTATCTCAGTTTGTAAATTCAAAGAGAAAGAACATATAACCACTGCTGAAGGACATTACATGATGGTGAAAGCACCACATCCCAAGCACATGAGTAGAACAGAATCCACAGTTATTGCATATAATCTATCTTTCATCAGGTGACATATTNNNGACATATTATAGAAAACAGTAATTTCATAAATACTGTGGGGGAAACTACATAAAAAGCAGATAATCACAGGGGAAAGATGCCTGTACTCAAAATATGCACTGTTGTTGTAGACAACAGGTTAAATTAATATTTGCTGCATATGAAAATGTAGAGAAAGATGTTTAACTGTGAGTGCATAGATGCAGGGAGAATACTATGTTATAATGGAGTACATATAAGAACAATTTTTTTTGGCTGAGGAGGACTCTTACATTGCGTCAGGATCACACTGGCCACAAGGGTGTGATGAAACTATCCCATCTTTGTAGCAGGCCAGAGGTATGGATGGGGGCAAAAGCCATCACTCAAAATGCATTAAAAAGTACAAACTGGGTTAAATGCTATCATTGCACCAAAGTTTGCGTGGATCAGTTAACAAAGTGCAGTGAATCAATAATGTAATGCTGTGGCAATTAAGACAAATTATATGGAACTTTATGAGCAGGAAGACACAGAATTAACTAATTACTTGTGCTGATGCTGCATTAATTTTGGTTCATATGCATTCTTGACCTGGAAATAGATTACAATCTGGCAGAACAGTAAAACAGAGTAGCTACTCTTAGTTCATATTCTATATTTTTTCTTTTTCTCTGAAGCACTGGAAATTTCTTTCAGACCTATGTCTATAGGTCTATGTTGAGGGCTTAGAGGGTATAGCCTGTAGCAGGATACAGATGATGCTATTGCTGTGAATGATAAATTCAAATATCTTATGAGTCCTGCCAGCAAGTTCAGGGCTAAAAGTGTGTCTATCATCTGGATCGTCTATCAGTCGGATCACTGGGTGATCCTGGTGCATGAGAGGGATACATGAGGAGGTCTCAAGGATTGTTCTGAACTGAATGGTTATTACAGAGTTTACTGAAATAGAGGGACAAGGTTAGTACTATATTTCCATGAAAAGAAAGATGACCTCTTTTTGAACCTGGATGACCTTTTTTTTTACTCTCCTGAGAAAATGTGTCTATTTTCTTTTAAACAGTAGGCAAGTCATGTTTTTGCTCCAAGGTGAATTTTAAGGAAAAATCAGTATCAGAATAATCAGGAAAATTATAATCTGATAACCATCATTAAATACTTCCATGATAACATCTGAGATAGCTTTAGGTTATAATTAAACCAGTAATGTTACAAAGCAAATGTAGGAAGTAAACAGCCCTAAGAGCATTCTTTCCAGTTGAACAGAACAATTTTTATGATTGCATGCCTTTAAAGCTTTTCTAGCTTTGTTGCTTTTCTGAATAATTGCAACTTTCATAATTTTTACTTCAGTTTATTAGCACTGTTCTTCTCCAAGGTGGAATAAAGTAAGGAAGAAGGTAGGTGAACTGAAATATGTACTTTTGTCTCTGACTTCAGTTGAAAGGAAATATAGAAACATTTAGCATTTGACAATTTGGAGGGAAAAAAAAACTTTGTCTTTATCAACTTTAAGTGGTAGGTTTGTGCATATAATTATTTTCTTTCCTTTCCAAACATGCTGTATAGATTTTCTGGGAAAAAAAAAAAAAAAGAAGAAAAAAAAAAAAGAAGAAAAAAAAAAGAAGAAAAAAAAAGAAAAAAAAGAAGAAAAAAAAAGAAGAAAAAGAAAAAAAAAGGGTTTTGGTAGTATCAGGTACATATGAGGGTTATGTACAAAATAGGTGTGATATTACTTATAACAGGCTGTGGCTAGGAGAAAACACTTTTAATAAGGCATTTTAATCATTGTTTCTTATTAAAGTAAATCTTTTCCAGAAGAACTCTTGGATATTAAATACATTTTCTTTATCCTGTAGAAATGGTTAATTTTAATTTCATTTAAAAAAGGTCAAGCACATTCTGAGAGAAAGTCTTATGAAATCCACACTAGTTAATAAAGTTTCTCCAATTACCCTTCAAGTTACATCATACTCAAAGGGATGGATTTTGAACCATAAATGGATATTGCGTGGCATGACTCAGCAGTGTTACTAACATATTTCAAAACTATAGATAAGGATTTAACTATTGCGTCTAACTGAATGCGCTCCCATCACATGATGCCAGGGGAGGTTTATACGGCTTATGTGATCCTTTGATTGCATCTAACAGTGAAGTCATCAAAGGACTACAAAGGCAGCCTTTGTATGCTTGTAACAAAGCATACTCCTCTCCCTTTAGCAAAGCAGTCAATAGCAACTGCAGGAAGGATAACATTTCATGTGCTGTTTCTATGACAGACTGAACTCTCCATGAAAAGTTCAGTAGTGCATGTCAGGGGAACTAGAAGAATACTGTGACTATGTGCATTTTCATATCCCTACTCTCCATGGATATACATCTGCAAAGCAGTTCCTTAACATTAACAGAAGGGGCTAGCTTAGACAAAGGTGCTGGCTTTGGAAGTAGTACCAAATATGGATTGCTAGAAGACGGTGGTAAGATCCACTTTCATTACTTTTGAATGCATTTGGGAGATTACCCAGTCTTTAAATGAAAATGCTAAATGTCTTTAGATGCTTGGTTACATTTTGTTGATGGTCCCAAAAGACCATGACAGTGAATTTTCAATAAAAGTTTTAGCATATGTATTTTCTTAAAAATTCTAACATTTTTCTAAAACTGTCTGTAGAATAATGCTTTCTTAGTCTACTTTGGGGAAAAGTTAGCCACATCATGTTTTTGTCAGTTCTGGGAGAAGTCTTTTTTTTCTCAGAAATGTTTTCTCCTGAATACCTCATTTGCTCACCATCGACAGCAACTTTATGGAAACAAACTTCTGACCTGTACATGTTGTGATTTGCTAATGAAAAGGAGGCAAAATCATGCTAATGGGATGGGTGAACTATCATGGAAATTTTTTCATACTAGTGTGTGTGTGCCCAAATGCAAAAATAGTCCCAAATGTTCTTCACAATTTACACTATTATGAGATTGGTAATGTATAAATACACAAATGATTGACTAAGTAGGTTTTCATGGGCATCTGTGCGTTCAACAACTACTGAAATCACATTACCCAGTTCATATGCATTTTAACATCTTATAGGATGCTTATATAGACTTTATTAAATATTTGCTTGATATGTTTCTCTTTCATATGTCCATTTTTAGTCAAGAAATTTTCTTGTAAAACTGAGATTAACATTTAACCATGTTCTTTAGTATATACTTTATAAAATATGTACTTTAATATAAAAGAAACAGCAAAATACTTGACCAGCTGGTCTCAAAAAACTGTAAATGAAATCAGTTCTTATTTATGAAGAATATTTATGAACATTTGAGAAAGTTTTGCTAAAGTCACAGCACAATGATTGGAAGTGGGAGCTTCTTAGTATAGCATGAGAACAAAATAGTCGGACAAAGTTCTTGACAGCTTCCTTGTAAAAAGCAGTCTATATTATTCATAAAATTGTAAGAAGCTGAAACTCCAGTCCATTGGAAAGAGAGACTATATGTATATGTTGATGCTAAGCTGTCAGTGGACTACCATAGTTCTGTAAATAATTCTATGTTTTGTTAACTCAAACATTTTCTCTTCAAGTGTTCAGGATTAAATGGTGCTAAAATGGATGTGGCATCTGCACACTTTGACTATTAGTCATTTAATAAGTTTATGGTTATTAGGGAAAAAAGAGATAATACTTAATTACTTTTTCCCCATCCTCTTAGCAGTCTTCATGAAAATAAATTAGGTCTTTAAAGACCGTGTTATCAACAAGCTCTGTGGCTCTCCGATTACAAGTAGGGCATATAAAGTTCTAATTAAAAAAGCCAAATAGAGGAAGTCATAACAGGTTAAAAATCTTAAAGCTTTTACTTAGTTTAAACTTTTTATCAAGCTCCTTTAGGGTTGGAGTTCTCGGTTGTTCTTGCTTTAAATGCCCTGATATCTTTAAATTATATGCTTATATAGAGGTAGCAATACGTAAGACTGCCTGGGCACCTATGTTAAGTACATTATTATTTTACTGGGTTATTTTTCTGGCACGTTTTACATGTTCATGTTGATCAGCTATTGTAAGGAAAACGTCTTTTCACCATGAGGACAGTGAAGCTTTGGAACAGGTTGTCCAGAGATTGTGTGACCTCCATGCTAGGAGGTTTCCAAGACCCAGCTAGGTAATACTCTGAGTAACCTGGTCTTATCTCAGACTAGGTCCTGCTCTGAGCAGGAGGTTGGACTTGAAACCTCCTGAGGTTCCTTCTAGCCTGAATTGTTGTATTTATGGGGTGAAATCTTGATACTGAAATCATGGCCTAAGTTTGGGCAACAGCAGATTTCTACCACCGTCAGCTGCTGCAGCTTTCCTGAAGACCTTGTTAGTCTGTCGGTGCTCTGCTGCTGTGTACTCCCAGAGATGCTCCTGGGACCAGGGTGGTCCATGCCCCATGCAGCCCCTGAAAGGCAGCAGAGCTTTTTAGTCTAGTAGTAATATCTTTTCTGTGGAAAAACGTTGTAAGTTATAAATTTTGGCAATGTCTATGTATTGTCGCAATGAATATTTCAAAAGTGCTTTCAGGAAGCATTGCTTATCTATTGAGACAAATAACTGTTACCCTCATCAAAAGTACCGTACCTGAATAAGATGAAAAAGATAATAAAATATATTTTAAAGGTAATTACTGAAACTAATTTGTTTTCTGTCCATTAGTGTTATTGTAAGCAGTCCTTGGCTGCCTTTAGGAACGCCTGTAAGATTTGTCAAAGCAATGCATAGTAATTTTCTGCAGAAGAATCATTACTTTAAAAGTAAAATATGCAGCATACAGGGAGAGAGATGAGGAAAACAGAAGGAAGGACTAACTTTCTGGTAAAAAAGGTATTTCATGATACAATTACTGCCGGAAGAATAACATTGCTATACTTCAGTTTTGTAAAGCTGTTAGCTATTGTTATTTTAACATCTTGCATTAGAACTTAGGACAAGTAAATTATGCACCATAAATGAAATAAATTTCAGAGCCTAAATAAAGCTTTGTTAACAGACCAGAGGCTACTGCCCTGCTGTATGTTGCTACAGCTCAGTTTATATTGGATTAGATATATTAAGACACTATTTGTATTTGTTAAATATCAATAAATTATTGAATAAGTAGTGATGCGCTTAATAAGGAGCAACACTGAATCTAACACAATTTAATTAACTTCAAATTATAAACAAAACCATTTATAATAGATTCTTATTAGGAGAATAAATATTTATGAGGGTATTTTAAACACTAGCACTTGAAATATCAGATATGAAGCATATGGTTTTTAAAAGATGCTTACTTCTATATATAACTGGATGCTAGTAGAAATTTTACAAAATCACAAAAACCTTGATTTTGGGGATCTGACTATGTTTTTCGATGAATTAAGTAAGAACATAAAGTATGGTGTCAACTGCCAGTTGAATCGAGCTGTATGAAAAAAGTCTGCAATCTTAATTCACCAGGGTGAATTCTAAGCGTGTCAATTTTTGCCACATTCTAATCTTTTTCTCCTTTTTTTCATTTAAAGCAGAATTCTTTGGGTAGTAGCAGGAGTGAGGAGATACTGCTGGCCATTTCAAGTGAGAAGAAAGAGTTACTACCAGCTGTTCAAATTATTGCAAGGTTGTTCCCTGTGCCCCAAACTGGAAAATAATATTCGATGGTGAGAAAAGGAAAGGCAAAGACTTTGTGTTCAATTAACTATACAAAGGAGACCACAACAAAAGAAATCAGACCTTCTCTGTGCTGTTTTTAACACCACACTGTGCAAGAAAATTGAAGTTCCTAAGTGAAGAGTGGTCATCTTTCATGACAACAAAATGACTAATAGTACAAATTAATGAAGACAGGTTTATTCCAGATTTGTCTCTTTTATTTTAGTAACTTTGGTTTAGTAACTTTATTTTAGTAACTAAAAAAGTGCAGGCTGTGATCAAAGCTTTTCCATGGTTCAGTCACCTGTAAGATCTTCCTGCCTCTCCTGCCCCCAGCAGAGTGTGGATCAAAGAATCACAGAATTGTTTGGGTTGGAAGGGACCTTTAAAGATCATCTAGTCCAACCCCCTCTGCCATCGGCAGGGACAACTTTCACTAGAACAGGTTCTTCAAAGCCCCGTCTGACGTGACCTTGAACACTGCCAATGATGAGGCATCCACAACTTTTCTGGGCAACCTGTTCCAGTGTCTCACCACACTCATCATGAAAAATTTCTACCTTATAACCAACTTGAATCTCCCCTCTTTCAGTTTGAAACCATTGCCCTTTGTCCTGTCACTACAGGCCTCACAGGTAAAAAGTCTTTCCCTGTCTTTCTTATAAACTCCTTTTAAGTAGGGAAAGGTCACATTATGGTCTTCCCAGAGCCTTCTCCTCTCCAGGCTGAACAACCCCAATTCTCCCAGCCTTTCCTCATAAGAGAGGTTATTCCAGCCCTTTGGTCGTTTTTGTGGCTCTCCTCTGGATCCTCTCTAACAGGTCCATGTCTGTCTCGTGCTGGGTACCCCAGAGCTGGACACAGGACTCCAGGTGGGGTCTCACCAGAGCGGAGCAGAGGGGCAGAATCACTTCCCTCGGCC
>JAVKLA010000074.1:6367558-6381187 GCA_034782735.1 Sagittarius serpentarius | reverse complement strand
TTACAATAGAAAAGAGATTCACCTCCCTATGCTGTGAGTCTTTAACTGGGCAAGATCAGCAGGACTAACGCTGAGCAGCTCGGCTTGGCATGTCCGGTAACATAGAGTGTTTTCCTGTTTAACAAGGATGCAGAGGTCCAAGATTCTGCAGCCAAAGCATGAATGGAAACTTCCACTGCAGTTAAGTATCTAACACTAAGCTCCCTATTATATTTAGTTGGGAGCTTTGGTTTTTTGATGAGAAGTACAAGGTTTTCAAAACATTTTCGTCTGTTCTAATCATAAGCTGAAATTTTCCCATAGAAAAACTTTGAAGTCTGAAAATTCCTGACCAGCTGTTACAATAAATCTATTTAGCCTAGAGCACAGAGTATTTTGAATTGTGTCAGGATTTAGATGGCATATCCTTTAAAGCTGCTGTGAGCAAGTAAACTCTCTTGCTGACAAGGATAAGATAATTGCTTTCAGAAACACTGTTCTTGTTATTCACATGCATTTTAGCCATTCTTTCTCTGAAGTGTTAAAGTGAACTGGGAAATAGGAATAGGATCTGTCTTCAGAGAATATGTGGCTGTATTCTAGACAGATATGATAGGGTCTATCCCTGGTGCGTGTGTGTACAAGCACATTAGGAAATAACTGTACAGGAAGAATAACATTGACTCATATAGTTCATCACAGCAGCAGCCACAGCAACGACGATCTGTGCCAAATGAAGTGCCTAAAGGAGAAAGAGACACTCTCTTTCACTCGCATGGTGCATGAGTGGACTGAGTGCCATAAATGTTTCCGTAGTCTAACCATAACCTAGGCTGTGCAGTCATGTCATGACGGCCAAATGCAGCTTGCATTTAGGTCCTTACCCTCAATATTTCAAATAATACCTGTTTCTCTAGGAGGTTGGTTTGACGATCTGTCCTTTTTGTGGGTGCCTAACTAACTTGCATTTTTAAATGTACCTAATTCTACCACACCTTAGCAAAACAAAGAATAATTTTTAATTTTATATTGAGGTAAAGAACAGAAGCTCAGATAGACTGATCCAAAAAAATCTGTATCTATACACCACTCACCACAAGTGAGTTACTTCCTCTGAACAAAGATAAATACTGACCATACAATGTATTTAGATGTCTGTATTATAGAGAAGTACCTAACAGGATTTTAAAAAATGCTTAGTTGCAGTAGGAATCAGAAAAGTAGCTTAAATTAAAAATTTTGCCAGGTTCCTAACTGATTTAAAAATTTCTATGCCTTATAACCTGCTTTTGAACTCAGGCCTTATATTCAGGCTTGAATTTGTACCTTATAACCTGCAATTGAATTCAGGGCATCCCAATGCTAGGCTAATGGCCTAACCACTATCTATTTTTCCCTAACTGTACTTTGTTATTTTTGAATTATTAAGTATGCAATTTATTGAATAATGAAGACATATGTATAGAGGTTTCATTAGGTAAGCTGTCTTCAAAAGATTTTTTTTAGATGGCGAACCAAGTCCATAACCTTATAGATTTTTTTTCGGTTTGAAGTTTAATATGCCATTGCTTATTTTTCAGCTATGGTTTTAGCTAGTTTCTTAATTTATCACTTTAAAATTACCATTTGAAGCTGTTGGGGAAAGTTCCACAGCTTTGGACTATTACAGATCATGAGGGCTAATTACTATGGGTGCACATTAAAGATATATAACTATGTATAAGTGCCAAACCTGAATTCCCAGACATGAGATTAGACTCAGTTTATGGCCAGATGATGGAACAGTATGTTTATCCAGACAAGTGTAGGTAGATGTGAGCGTGTATGAAAAAGGATAAGAGTTAGAAAGATGCCAAGAGGCAGGTGCTAGTCTTTGAGACATAACAGCGTGCCATATGGCTCCCAGACACGATTTGGCCGGTGCCTTGTCAGATTGGAGTGTGGGCAGAAGATCTTCAATCATACTGCAACTTATAGACATGCTTTTTGCATTTCTGTGATTCTGTTCTTTTTTACGTGACAAGTGCATAACCTATGCTGACTATATCCAACCAAACATTAAACAGCTTGTTTTGAGAACATGCATTTTTACAGTAATTTCTTTAAAATCTACAAGTCTATAAACTTTTTTTGCACGAGGCTTGGTAGAGGTGCCAACTTCTGCAAGATCTGATGTTAAATATGTCTCAGTGTTCCAAAATCCAGCCATGTTTTTCTTTTTTTCTCTGATGCTAGAGCACAATGCTGCTGTTCTTTCTATTTGGATTTGGTGGCTTCAAGGGCAATAGACATTAGTTAATTAACTGTGGCTGTCTTGCTAGGAGTGCTGATATTGAGGTAACATCCCAGCACAGCTTTAACATACATGAATAAGCTTTGGCAACTACCTCTAACAAGCTGGCAGAGGGTCAAGGAAACTAGCAGGAAAGCATACAAAAAGGTGCAGGCTACTATCCTAATGCTGAGGGCAATAATCATTATTATAACTTTATAAACTTTAAAATCTTACAAAACCCATTAAAGATTATATCTTTATCTTGTTAATTATTTACAAGAATTTCATCCATGTATACGTTTTTTGTCTTACTCAATTTTATGCTGTACAGAACACATACGTAGTGTTACCTTCTTATCTATAGCACATTCAGGCAGTGACTGGGAGATTGTAAGGCTGAAGTTTTCATTCAAGACGGATCTTTCTCTGTGCTTGAAGAAAAAGGAATGGTAAGAGAGTATGTTGGTGACTAAGGACAATTTTCAGTTCCTCTCAAAAAGACATACTACTTACTATTGCTCTGAAACCCTGATGGCAGTGGACTAGAAGTAGTTATGGCTTTTCTTGCTGTACGATACTTCTTTTTCAGGTGAGTACAATGCATCTACTAACATGATCCAGAATTGGGGAGGATAAAAATTTGTCTCCAGAATAGTCATGGAAAGCATGTATAGTTGTAGGGGAATAAGTCTCAGAAAAAGATTCAGAAATTCCATTTTGAAAACGGAAGAAAGACCAGGGCTGATATGGGGAATTTATGTTATTAAGTTCTTAAAGGAAAAAAACCAAACAGACAATGAATGAAATTTTTTCAGCAGCAAGAGACTATATTTTCATGAGACTCTATTTTCATTAAGTAAACTAATTCCAATTATAGCAATACAAACATTTATCTTTAGCCACAAAACCTGCAAACAATATACTGAGTTCCATCACTCTTCTAGTCATATAATAATCTTCATTAAGGAGACCAAAAAAGCCTTATCAAAGAATGCATTTCAAAAACCTCTGACTTTTTAATTAAAACTACAAAGTTATGGTATAATCATATTAAACAAAATTCTTAAGCAGAGGATGTAAATGCATACAAAATGATCAATATAATGAGTGATATGCAATCAATGACTGGTGTAGAAGTGAAATCAAAAGCAGATTAAATTTTGACAAAAGACTTTATCAGGCACTTAAATCAGACTTGTTAATAGGCAAGCACAATCAATAACAGGTATGAAATCCAATACACATTTAATACTCCATTACTCGGTAACTAGAGGCAATGTTATACTTGAAATTTCAGCTATGAAGTTCTGATCATTCTTTTTTTTTCCTCTCTGCATGCACATGTGCCCACATAGAGCAAAATTCTCTGATTTAACTGAAGTTTACTCTAAAGCTTAACAAAAAAAATCACATAAACTAGAAAATATTTGTTCACATAGGAATAATTGGAATCATACTAGTCTCACCTGCAATTCTGTATTTTAAAAGCTTAAAAGGTGCTACCTGTAAGATTATGATAGGTGGTCCAGTTTTGTTACTCACCTGCATGGATCTCCCACATTTTTTGTCTCAGATATACAGGGCCAAAATTAAAATAAAGGTGTTCACAGAGGAAAAGAAATGAACAAGAAAGTTGCAGACCTAGTGCCATTCTATTTTAATGATTCGTGATGCTGTAATACGTTTTCAGATAGTCAAGAGAAGATACCAAACTTGGATTGTACAGAAAAAGAGAAACTGCCTTGCAAGAAGTAGTGACTTTACTTAACATTGTCTGTGTAACTCATAATTGGAAGACTGCATCTGAACATAGTTTTGCCTTTATCAAAGCCTGTGACAGCTGGTAAGCTACATTTTTGTTCTTGGAGCATTGAATAAATGGAACTTCTATATGAACCAATAGGGAGCATTGGATTAAGATTATCTCAGCCGTATGAAGCTGTTATTCAAATCTAAGAAGAATCACTACTTTCATTTAAAGCCAATTGATTTATGAAGGAAAGCTGGCATAGTGATGAATTTACTTCAGTATATGGACATCAATATATGTTCTGTGACTGTGTCACCAATAATCACATGAAATGATGTTTGGTTTAATATTTTAAATTATCTTTTTTTTTCCTACATAAAATACAGACGTACAAGGTACAAATCAGATTGAGAAATCATCTTAATTTGATCAGCATAACCTCTTCGGTAGCTCACCATCCAAAAGGAAGACAAAAAACTCCTCACTTTGTATGCTCAGAGAACACAGCTTTGTGCTGACATCTTAAAGTATTTGTTGTGCTTGCCAACAATACCGTCCTAGAGTCACTCCTTGCTGACAATAAGCTCAACCAAACCTGTGTCATCAAAACCCGTTGTGATCATTCATTTAGAAAGTAAGATCAGCATTAGGGTTAACCTGGAGTAGAGGTCTCTGAGACTGAAGTACTGGCTAAAGACTAGTAGTTACCAGTGACGGCACTAACTGCAAGTAACTGGTGCTACACTGTGTGGTTGTGAACCTCTTTTCCAGAATAAGAGTCTGACCAAGCTAGTGGATACTATTAGAGCCACTGAGCATTTTTCTAAGTGTGTTTCAGGAGCTCTCAGCATGCTATGACACTACAAATCAGATACAGCTTTGTGTTGCTGTGTTTCAAAGGAAACCTGTTATGAACGTCCTCCATCTGGATGATGCCAACTTTGCTTTGCCAGAAGGCTAAATGTGCAAGTCCCCTGCTTCTGGATTTACTTTATCCTCCTTCTGTATTTTAGTGTTTCAGAAGTCTCTGCTTGCCCTTTCACCTGCTTAGACTTGTGAACCACATCTTCCATCAACTCATATGGTTGAGCCTATTTGAAATTTTCTCTAGGGATGAATGGAAGTGTAGAAGATAAACTGTCTTTTAGTTGAAGACATAGATTAAATGTTGGGGACTATACAGAAAAATGACTAGTGGCATTGACAAGGGGCCAGCATTTCAGAAAAGCAAGGATCTTACGGGATTATATTATTACCTTTGAACCCTGAGAGCTTTAAAGCTCCATTACATTCCCCCTAGACCAATTCCTGGCTACTTCTCTGCCCTATATTTTATAAAATAGAAGAGAACTACTCAGACAGTATTTTTGTCAAACTTTAGTTCTATGAAGGTCTTTTGAAACTAACTTTCAAAATAAAGGCAAACTCTTAAGTAGGTCTTATAAATTATGGTTGGTGGCATTTCTCAAATAATGTAGATACAAAATGTATCTCAGGTTCTTTACATTCATTTTAGTGAGTGTAATGAAAAGATAATATACACTGAAATGCACTGCTCAATCTGAGCAAGGAGTAGTATAGAATAAAATAGCTACTGTTGCCCCTTAGGACTGCAATACATTAAGCTTTTGTTATCATTATGTGCTTTACTGTTAAGTGTTATGTGCTGCATTTATAATTTAATTCCTAACTGAGCTGATTCAATGACTTTGAATCTTTCAGATTCTTAAGGAAAAGTTTTCTAAAAGAAGGAATAAGAAACAATCAGATGACTCAATTACCTGAAAACAGTTTTACTACATGGTAAGAAGTTCTTGACTGGTATAAATCAACATAACATCAAAGTCAATGGAGCATAGCATTTTATATGAGCAGAGTATTTGGCCCAATACCTGCATGTTAATTCTCTTAAGTGTTTTGCACATGGGAGTTCTGGTTCCTAATGAGGGATTCCAGATACAATGGTATCACACGTTATAAAAGATTTGCTGTTGACTTGTGCTGTTCTCTTTTCACATTGTCTATGATTTTCATAGGTTTCAGCATGTGAATTTTCTGTGAAATTTAACATTTATTTTAATATTTTATCACTCTCTTAAATTGTAACCCTTTGACAATGAACTGTAATCCTGGTATTTCCCAGCAAATCCACTGGAGATGAAAGAAGTCAGAATTAAACCTGTTATTTTCTCTGTTGTGGCCTACAGCATGAAGAAGGAAAAGTGTAATCTAGTCAAAATGGTAGATGAGCATTTAATCATTGCAGATATACCTCCATTATTATTATCAATTAATAATAAGAGGCAGAGGGTTTCAGCCTTCTTAAAGAGGAGAAAGATATGAACTTCAGACTTACAGTCCGATTACTCTCTTTCATGAAGGGTAACGGCTATTTCTGGTATGATAACTTACTTACGAACTAGTTGTCAGGCTGTTCATAGTAAGAGCTTGGATCTTTTAAATGGTGACGGCAACTGCAATCATTTCAGGACTACTGGGGCCCACATTTTCCCTCAGACTGTTGTAATATCGGAATGTTGCACCTTGTCTTCTCTTTTGGATGGCATTCAAGTAAAAATAATTGCTAATGTAGCCAGGAAGCACCTACTCTGCAAATATTGAATGGAGTCTTGAGAATTTTTGTGCCAAGCATACTCTTAAACTGCAATGCTCCTGAGTGACCTAAAGTGTTTTACTGTGCTAGAAATGTGCTGTCACTTTAAGCCAAATCCAGTGGGAGCAGAGGGGATAAAGGGCTCTGCAGCAAAATCACGACGGTTGCCTTAATCTTACATTTCATGGAGCTGTCAATAAAGGTTAGTGACATCTTTCTACTTTATTTCATGGCGTGACCAGTGATGCCATTACATCTCATAGTAGCACTTTAAATTAGGATTCTCAAATAAAGCTCTAATCCTTTGAAGCTGACATTTTCCAGACTGCCAGCCAAGTGGATACTTAGGAGGATGTGTATATAGCTCCTGGGCCACTATTTTTTCCCTTTGAAGTATGTTTTAAGGCTACTGTTGATTTCAGTAAAAGTTTAATAAATGAAATGTCTATGTTATTGAAAGATTAATTAAAATGTAGCAAACTGTTCTTATATTTTCATCATAGCATGACTGTTGCTGAATCTGTTCTGTTCACTTCTTAAATTACAGAAATGATACATCTGCACTACCTTATTGTTACTGTTTATACATATTAAACTTTTTTTTGTGATACCTTCCAATATGGACTTTTGAAAGAAGATTATTTAGTTTTCTGCTCTTTTGAGTTGATCTTCAAACTGAATGAAATATTTCTGTTACTACAGTTCACTTACTGAATAATGTGAAAAGATTCTTAATTTTCAGTTTAATAAATATTGTCTGTGTTTCTCATTTGACTTTTTTTTTGTTTACCAGTAGTTTTGACTTTAAAACTTTTAAGTTCTAGAAACATATTTGTCATAGTTCCCTTAATTTTTTTTCCACACCACATAATTAGACATGTGGTGGTCCTAGCAGTTTTTTCCTAGATGATGCAGTCATGATGTAGTTTAACAAAGCATGATCAAAAGGCATAATTATTCATTGGTGACTGTGACTAATGTTTAAAAGACATCCTATGGTTAAACAAAGAGAATTAAATATTTTCCAGAAAGTTGAAGAATACTGCACTTATTTCACATTTTGAGGTGAGCATTGGTAAAGCAAAATGAGTCACTGTTATGAACATGTGATACTGTGAAGTACAGTACAAAGATAATGGAATTGCAAAAATGTTGCTTGGAAGGAACCTATGGAGGTCACCTAGTCCAACACACCGCTCACAGTGGGTATATTGTTGGCACCGGATCAGGTCTGGTGAGGATTTTTCTTGCTAAATCTTGAAAATCTTCAAGGATGAAAATTTTGCAAGCTGGCCCATAATCTCTTCCAGTACTGTCATACCTCCCTAGTGAAATGAAGATTGTTTTTTTATCTAATGCCTAGCCTTGTCTGTCCCAAGATCCCAAACCAGAGATGACTTGAGCCATTGGGAAACCAGTTCGTCAACGTTTGTCAACATTGTTGTCTTTTAATCCTCCTCCACTTGCATATACGCTCTGACTGGAAAGCAATACCTGCAAGTTCACACACCCAAAGTAACATGCTGTTTCCTGTCTGGGTTTATTAGCCTTGTTATGGCATGGTTTTGTATTGCCTTGATCTCAAATGCACACATGTAAGGTTATGTACATGACTTGGATTCTCCTCTGCTTCTTTACGAAAACAGCGTCACAGCATACGTTGAACTGGAGCTCAATTCAACTTTCAGCCCAGTCTTACAGAGGTCATGTCCATGTCACAAATGACACTGTTAGCCTGGCAATTAAACCGTGACTAACAATTTCACAGAGTCCAGAGGGTGCATATCAGTAGATATTTTTTCTCATTATGTGGATAACCAATAGGTGAAAGATGCTGGTAAGAAAGGTAATGTAGAACCTTGAATTGCCTTTTTCTCTATCTCTCTCTGTAGATGGCCCTAAGATCTTCCAGAGAACACACAAATTACACTGAGCAGGTAGTAGATTTTTTTTTTAATTTAGTTTTGATGTTATAACCAGGGGCTAAATGTCTGAAAGGAAATTCTGCCTTTATTGAAGGATTAAAACATCTCCTAACTTCAGAAGAATCAGGATTCCTCTGCCACAGCAAATTCACAGGAAAATGCAGAAATCATAGGAAATAAGAAAAACAAATAGCACAAACGTTTTAATATATGATATTATTGCATCTGGAAAACTGTATGCTGTAGGTATTAGTTTCCAGTCTGCAAGGCTTTTCACACAGTGCTTTAGAACAGCACATGTATAGAAGCAAGACAAACCGTCACCCACAGACAGCAAGTTAAGAAGAGACCACCACCCAAAGGGAAGTTCTGGAGGCAGTCAGGCATTGCTAAAATTGATTCTTTCTTTGAAATTCAAATGCTTGCTTCTAGCATGAAAATGGTACTAACTTTTTTTCAGAATTCATAACCCGAGATTTTCACAGGTTCTTGGGCTTTTTCCTTTACGTGATGGACAGCAGTCCCTTCTTGTTTTTGAAAGATGTCATTCTTCCCTTTAAAGGCATTCTTGAGGTGGAAGATAGTGATAAAATACTTCAACAGTCCTTTCAACCAGGAGCTGGGGCTACGATTTTTCCCTTTTCACATCAATATTTAATCACAAAGCTGCAGGATGATGCTTGTATTTGCTTTCTGTTAGTAAAGGCAAAGCAAGCTCTAATACCTCTGTGAAAAATGTAAGAGTTTCAACAGAAGGTTTTGAATCTGTTCTTTTTTCAGAACAACTTTGAGCTTGGAGAAGAGACAAGTTTTTGTGTGGCTTGAAGTATGAGCTGAAATAGATGTGCTTTAATCAATGAAATACAGGCTGAGAAAGGTGTGTTTGAAGTTTCTTGTGGGCATGCCATAACAGATAGCAGATTCTTACATTTGATATTTAGTCATTTATGCTATTAAAGATATAGTTGATATGAAATGCTGGTGAATGACATTTACACTCTTTTAACTTGAATGAAATACGTGGAGTGGGTTTTATCCATTTCTCATGGCCTGGACTAGAGAATGAGCAGGTGAATGAACCCATACCTGTATTTACCATGAGACCCTTGGAAAATGTATTTGAATGTTATTAAACAGGAGCAAATATGTTATGACAGGACAAAAAGAAATGTGGGAATAGGGAATATATAAAGAAATTTTTGTTTTTAAGTATTTAACATAGAAACTAGGTCATGGAAGGAAAATGGCACTATGTGACAATCTTACTAAGCGAGTAGCCTTACATGTTACACAATATACCTGCTGGAAAATATCAATTATTCCTCCTTGCATTCATGTGTTTCTGCTATAGTGAACAAATCTGGACCTGATCTGTACATATTTTTTTTTTTAACTAAAAATGTCCCTTAAGAGATCTTACGATTATTTTCATGAAAGGAAAAATGTAGCCTCTAACAGCTCCTTTCCTCAAATAACAACTACCCAAGCTAGTTCACTTCTAGAAGCAAGTAGATATAATCACTAAATCACTTAAAGAAATGTGCAAAATAAGAACATGACTTTGTTTCCTGTAGAGCAGGTGAATGCTACAGAGCTATCATTTTCATTGTGATCAGTGTGCAGCAGAGGGAAGTTTTATGAAAAGTACTGTGTTCCTGTAAACCTTTTTTTTTTTAATCTTGAAATATTAATCTCTCAGTAATGCAAGTTTAGGCTAGGAGGATACAACCTGCAAAAAAGGAAAAAAATTAAATTTGAAAACCACTGTGTGACATTTCTTGCAATAAAACACCAGGGAAGTTGTTCTTAATTTTCATTTTCTTGAATGTTTTTATCAACCACTTTAGTGGTTTATGTGTCTGTCTTTCAGCATAATGTGCCTTTTAAGAACATATATGACTTTGGGGTACAGGTCTAATGGAGTATTGATATAGGTCTTAATTTCCATAAGATGTCTAGCCAAAGGGATTGCTATTTGGATTTTTCTTTTTGCTTCTGATTATATTTGGGCAGCCCCTTAAAGTTTATAAATACTTAACTATTGAACAATTGCTTTCCTCTTGTTTCTCATCAAGTTTTATGGATGAAAGCACATTACCAGCCCAGTGCTGAAGGTACGTGCATTGATTCACGGAGGAGGGTATTTATGTGGAGAAGGAGCTCAGGGTTGAATTTAGGGGGCAGGGGCAGGGGGTGGGAGGGGTGGCAGAATGCAGTCTTTTAAAATGAAATTAGATCAAGACTCATGGAAAAATGGTGAGGATAGACAATACTTCATGTTTTCCATATTAAAGGGTGATATGCACCATTTCTGTGCAGTAATTGTTACACTTGGTATAGCAGGGGACAGGAAGACAAGTTTATATGGTTTTGTCACTGGATTGCCTGGATGTGCCTAATGGGGAAATCCATTTGATGAATTGCAGCATGTCATTCCTAGGACGACTGCCATTCATCTGTGTGGGCTTGGCAATCCGAGCAGGCAATGAAAAGGATTGAAGGTGATGTTTCATGTTCCCAGGTCAAATCCAGAGTTTGAAGAAAAGTGTCAGAACATGCTAGGAACACAAGGGAAAATGTACACACCTAGACACAGGATTGGTGTAAATGGCTTTTAAAAATAAAAGAAAATAAAGGGAAAATAAACACAGAAAAGAGAGAGCAAGTATTACATTTCACTTAAAGTTCTGTCATATGGCAGGACTTTGAGAAAAATCTAGGAGTAATTAAACAGCAAAAAATGTAATAAAATACACAGATTGACAATGTAGAGCACTGCAGACTGCAGTCTGCCCGTGGCTGGCTGAGGACAGTGTGTGCTGTAACACATCTGCAGGTAACATCTGCAGGATCGCAGCCAAATGCAAGATGTGTCACTATTAATGTGAAGCTGGAAGTGCTCGGCTACATGTCCCTCATACTCAGTCTTCCACATCATTTGGTCTGGCTTCAGGATATCAGGAGAGATTTCTTGTCGCAAAATATTTTGCTCTGTTCCGTCTTCGTGACCTGCTCGTGCACAGTTCTGGCTTCTAGCAATATAGATGACTTTAGATGGTTTCCAACAGCAGGGTTTTAACGTAATGTCTTGAAATTGTTCTGGTGGCTTCAGCAGAGTTTTCTGATATGTATTTAATTGGGTCCAGAACTTCTAAAAATGCCTCAATCCATTTTACAACAATGAAGCTGTGAAGTTTTGCAGCCCTTCAAAGTTGAAAAGCAGTTTAGAAACAAAAGTGGATCTTGAAAGGGAAAGTTTTGTATAAGTAAGTTTGGCTATTGTACAATGTACTGCTCACTTCACAACATTACAATACTTCCAGAGTCAACTTTTCCATTCATAGATCCTCCATAAAATATCTTATATAGCTCCCCCAAATTTGCAACCTTCTGATCTTTAAATTGCCCTAATTTTCTGTAAGACTTAACATAACAGTTAAGCAACTTCTGACTCAGCCATACTTGAATATTTCATGCTAAAAGTGCAGAGCCTGATCAGTCAGCCTGTTAATAAAAAGGCAAGTCAAGAAAAGATCTGTGTTAATGTCAGAAATTGCATAGGTGATCTGTATATTATACAAAGAACGACAAAGGCTTTAAAGGAATTAAAAAAACTTTCACATGAAGGAATACAAAGTAGTAGCCTTCTTTGTGCTAATAGAATGTGAGGTGAAAATAAAACACCTAAACATGCTAACAATGGCATTTTATGTACTGGAGGATTTGTACACCCAGCATTAGAGCAGTATATACTATGCAGAAAAAAATGTGGAATACTCAGAATTTTCACTTTTGTGTATGTACGGTAGGTGTTTTTAGAAACACAGTATCTCAGATTTTTAAAATGCTTTTTTTTTACATACCCAAAGGCATCTGCAGATAAAATATGATCAATTTTTTGTGAAACCTAAGTGGCCTTTAAGTTAGAGAAACATACAGTGTGGATACATAAAACACCAAGATTTTTGTGAACTAGTAATTTACATCAGCAAACTGGTTGGAAACAAAAGTGTATGAGAGAAATGAACTCTCCATGTATGAAATGTGAAACAGTTAAATGTGAAAAAAACTACTACGGTGTAATTCTATGTAAAAAATATATAGTTAAAATGCCAATTAACCTCCATTTCTGTGACAAAACAAAGAGTTAAATTAAAAATAATTTTATTAAACTTCCAAGAAAAGTATAGAAACTGTAGCAAAGCCACTGTTTGGTGGATTCATATGTATGTGGTTTCTTGAACTCAGCCTGCTATCTAATAACATGAAGGTGTTGCATTTAGATTCATTAACTTTGTTTACTCTTTCTGACTTAAGTAAATTTGTCTGTACTATAAAAGAAAAGACTGTATATTTATGCCACTAGGGTGTGTAATACTGGTTTGGATGGTCAATTTCTGTTTTAAAAATAATTTTTATTTTCTGCAAGAAATCTAAGTAAAAATACAGTAATTAAATGACCCAATGCATCCTTTACAGAGATCAACTGATGCATCACTACATGGTGCCACAATAACATCTTATTTACAAATCAACATAAACCTCAGATTTTTTTTCATTTCTTTATGTCTTTAATGTGTCAACAACAGTGCACCTTCTGCTCTTGGAAAGTAATTTTTTCAGGAAGTACACTTGAGGTGAGTTCATTTTACTGGAGCTACATCATCAAAGAAATCATATTGGCTTCTCTTGTGGTTTGCTAGATGGTGCTTAATATTTTTGTCTTCAAGGCTTTTTCTGTTGCTAATCTTTCCATCTTACACAATGACTAATTTTATATTAGAATTTAAGTTGTTTTCCATTTGTTTTCTTCTTCACATTGCAGCAACAGGCTTGTTTGTCTTGCAGCATCTAAACACAGATCAGAATGAATGTTCCACAGCTATGATTTGTTAAGACAAATACTCCTGAGTTTGCAAGTTTGTCTAAATTATACAAGCCAGACCCATGTTCTCCACATGATCTGCCTAATTGATGTACATGGACGTTGTCCTGGATTTGGCTGGGATAGAGGTACTTTTCAAAGGAAGTTGGGAAGGGGCACAGCCAGGACAGCTGACCCAAACTAGCCAAGGGGATATTCCAT
>JAVKLA010000074.1:6347442-6362454 GCA_034782735.1 Sagittarius serpentarius | reverse complement strand
GGCTGGGCAGGAGAAGCTGAAAAGTCCTTGCCTTGGTCTAAACCCGACTGAGCAACAACTGAAAACATCAGGGTGTTATCAACGTTCTTCTCATACTGACCCCAAAACACAGCGCTGTACCAGCTACTGGGAAGACAATTAACTCTATCCCTGCTAAAACCAGGACAGATACACAGCTCCTTAAGCCATAAGGTCCTTCTTATCCTATATCTTCTCTTTTAGAACAGTCAATATCAGACGTGCAGGGGATAACGGAGGAAGACGAAGATATACATGAAAGGATTCTGACCATCTAGAGAACTGCTGAAACAGTAGTGCTATCTTCAAGTAAATAAGACTTTCCCCATCTTTCACGTGAATTTTTTTAATCCATGGCCTCCAAGTTTACAGGAACATTGACTCTTCCTGGGTCTAAGGCCAGCACAAATCTGTACATAAAAGCTGTCTCATGGATAAGAAAACATTCTCATGGCTAATGTGATTCTTAAGTTGTTTACCTGTTTATTCCTCCATTAATTTTAAAGATGATTTTATGAAACAGCTGTCATCTTGACCTTTATTGGTTTCAAGGCATAATGCAGAGGAAGCTTTCAAAGATGCACGAAAAATATATTTTTTCACCTGCATGCTATACCACATAGATACATCTAATGTCCAGTCACTTGTTTTCCACCTTTTCTGCCTCAGTTGCTGCCTGCGTTTGTTCATCCATTTGTATCTCCTTCTGTGTGTCTGAGACAACCTTTCTCTTCCAGCCTGCCAATGATGGCTATCTCCTCAATCGTTCTAAAAACCCTACTTTCCTGCAATAAATAAAATGTTTTACCATGTAGTTATATATCCTTATCTGAACACCAGGAAATACATACAGTTCAATCATGCACTTCTATAATCTCTTGCCTGACACTGTTATGTTTTTAAATACTGAAATAGCCCTTTTGAAATAGAACAGGTTAGAAATTTTCACATTTCTGTTTAATTTCACATATTAACTTATGGGCTATGTAGCTTATTTGTTGAAAATGGTCAACCATTTTATTTTTCTTTTAGAGTTTTGTTTAGCAGTGCTGGAAAATATATTTTGACAGATTCATGTAAAAAATAGGAATGTAATTCAGGTCTATTTACCCTGAAAGATGTAGATTTCTTTTTATTTAAACACCTTGGAGAAATATTCTTAGACAAGATAGTTTAAAAAAATCCAACACTTTTCATCACCAAATTTCACCTAATAAATTTGGAATTTTCCATGGGGGAAGGACATGCTTTGATTTGAACCACTTATATGCAAGTTTATAAATTTTGTTTTGAACTCACAGTTTAAATAGTAGTAATTAAACGTTTCAATTTCATTTGAATGTTTCATGTTTCAATGTTTCAGGGTTTTTTTACTCTTATTTTTTTATTGTCAACTAATATTTACCCTAAATCAGTATTATATCATAATTAACATACTGACCTTTTATTGGTGGAAAACTCAATCATTTAGTCAAATGTATTTGTTCCTTTATTAATCCAAATCCTATCCCTTGTAAGAAATTTCATTTCAGGTAAGTAGGTCAGACAAAAGTCTTTGGTCGACAAAAAAACCACTGAGAAAGACAACACTGCTGATTACAGGTGCAGGTTAAATAAAACCTTAGTTATTTTTCTAACAAGTAAAAACTACAACATTATGAAGGAGTCACAACTCATTAGCCAACAGCTGTTTAACTCAGGTAACTCATTGGAGGTACCTCTGGTCTCGGAAGTATCATGTACTTAATTGTCTTAGAACCTTCAGCAGCCAAGCCTTATGAGCAGACAGTTGCAAGGTATGCTTTTCCAGGAAAGATTTCAGAAAGGTTTTATTTTACTCTACCTGGTCACATGAATTTTTGAAGAGAAAAAACAACAACATATCAGTGAGTCTGTGATTTTAAAGTGTCTTGTAAAGCAGGCATTACTGTTAAGAAAATTTCATTATGGGTTATCTTGAATGAGAAGAAATGTATGAGTAGCATAAGTGGAAAGAAATCAGTGAAGGAGATATTAGATGTTTTAAGGACTAGCACAGGTAAGTTTTTAAATCTTATTTGATAGTTTTTTACAGTGGTGCTTAGAAATGGAAATTTGAGATAGGCACCATGAAATATGCACATATATGTAGAACAGAATAATAGGCATGCCAAGGCAATGCATGTAGAGTAAAATGAGCTGTCAAAAGTCTGACCATGAAGGCCAATAAAAGCAAGAAGCAAATTATTTCTAAAAATGCTTGTCCATCCCACTCACTTATCTGGGTAAGGTCAACTGTTTTTTGTAGTCCCTTGGAATGGGACTTACCATCTCCATGATAAGTCTTTAGCACTGAGAGATTCAACATCTTCATGTGGTTAAGAATTAATACAGTAAACACTCCTGTGAGTGGAAAATTGATATTGCTCTATCTGAGACAACAATTTTGAATCCTACTTAGGAAGTCTTCTAAAAATGTGATAGCTTTGAATAATATTTTTATAAGTGGAAGCAGCAGGTAAGTATTAGAAACTCCTCTGGATTTCACATCGTGTTTCACCTTCCTTGTGTCCTATATATGAGGTTATGTGATAACTCCTTGGCAGGCATAAAATATCATATCACTGACTTAGCAAAAAATCAGGAGAGTTCTTATTTGTTTCTGATTAATTTCCTTGTATGTCTCACTGAGCTCTCTTGACTTTAGTCAAGTTTTGAGCTCTCTTGGTTAAGGCCAGAAGTCACTTAACTCACCACAGGTGTCCAGTGTCATTTGAGGTGTTGTAGGATATCCTACTGAATATCCAGCTGCCCCTCCAAAGAAGTGCAGCTCTTTGAGGCATCCTGTGTCATAACCACCAGCTCCCCTGTGGCATGTGAGTCCCATCTTGGTAAACTACACCGTTTCAAATGGCTCTAGGTGACTATAGGTAGGCAGTCCTACCCTACCTCTCTAGCTCCTGGCACAGGGCTGTAAGAAAGTGTTTCTCTCCAGCTGATATCTAGAAGTAGGGTCTCCTGTGTTTGTTGCTCTTGTGGGCAGAGTTTTCCTTAAAATATAAATACCAAGAAGGTATGCAATTTTTGCTCACCAAAAGATCTGACAGGAAAAAAATGGGTGGGTGTGTGTGTTTTGGTGTGAGTAATAAAATAAAGCATTAGTAATTTTTGCAGTTATATCTCAGTACATTCTGATTTTCTATCCTCGAAGAATGAAAAAATCATGTTATTGCATCCAATGTCTCAGAAAAAATGAACTTCTCTTTCAAAAACATCAAACAACAGGTCAGCCATTTCATCTTTGCAGTAAGCCTTAGAAAACTGGGAAGGAGGGAACTAGACTAAGTTTTCCAGGTTTACAATTTTAGAAGGGTCTTCAAAATAATGGGATATTCACTAAAGCTAGCCAAAGAATCCTTAGTATAAACAGAAATTCTGGTTCTTGTAAATAATCACTGACTTTTTATTTTAAAACACATGGAATGCCTATTTGTAGGTCAAGTCACTGCTTTTTACTCATCATAACTTTCTTTTCTAGCTGGAAATCTCACATATATATCTGCTCCAGGTTACAGAGTTACCTGGGGTCTTCTCAGCCTTGGCTTACTAAAGCAATTCAGTGACTTGGTATCTCGGAAAAGTTTGGCTAATTCAAATAAAACTAATGTTTGGTCACTGCCATAGAAAACTAGACTGATTTATATCAATATGAGAGATATAAGATGTTTTTACTGAAGATTACAATTTTCTGTTCTCTTTTGCTTCAGCACTACAATGAAAGTTTCTAAACCTTTTTTTAAAAGTTTTGGTTTGTTTTGTGTGTTTTTTTTAAGGTAGAACAATCATATAGGACAAAACCGAGCAAGAAAGAGTTGGTGATACAGAATTTTTATTTAAAAAAAAAAATGCAGAGACAACATGTTGTTTCTGCTGACTTTATTGCCAGGTTTACTTTCCACATCATAAAATGTTCTTGTGCTTAGTTCAGAAGGGTGAAAGGTAGAAAAAAAATAAAATTCGAGGCTACCTAAAAGAATGAAAAAATAAATTTCAAAATACCTTATATTGAATTATTATTTTGACATAGTTTTTTAACATTCTAAAAGTAATAGTAAGGGGAGAGAAATACTAAATAGATACTGACAATAATATATAACAATTATCTGATGTTTGTTATTTGGCTAATTTGCCTTGTTTTGTATTTCCTTTCTCACAGAAACAATGTTGATCAATGAATTTGATAATATACAAATTCTTCAAAAGGTACTATATTAGAAATGAACATAATGTATTGTATATACTTTAAATATCCTGTTTTCTTCTGAAAATATCAAATTGAAATGGAAGTTTTGGTTGACCCTGTTGATCTCTTTCAAATTATATGTTTCCATTGTATCTTTTGGAGTAGCTGAAATTGATATCAAACTCATTGTATTTTGTCTGTATTGTATTATTTGAGTTCCTTGTGTCTGGTCTTCCTCTGTCCTTTCTGTAGATTCCATGAATGCCTCTTGTATACAGATTTCTCAAGACTATTTTTAATGTGCTTTTCTAATTTCAATGCCGTTAGTCTCTTCCAAGAAGTATCTGAAGTTGCATTGTCATTTCTAAGTCTAGAAAAGCTTTCAGCAAAAAATGTCAGATGTCAAATTAGTTTCTTCCACAGAAGGTATAGAAGTTAAGTGTGTATTTCTATTTCTGTTGCTAAGAGATACTGAGGTAGTACCTTTCCAAATGTTTGATCTGAGCTGTTACTGAAACTATAACCTTTATTAATTTTTTCCCATATTTTTCTTTTATGACGCCATTGACATCACTAAGAACTTTTACTGGAGAATGAAGTCCTTAATATCAATACCTGAGTAAATCTGTTATGAGAAAATAATGAGTTCAAATGGTTTATACAAGTTTCAGGGAACTTGTGAGATTGTATATCAAAGATGTCAGACAGCAAAAATGCCCCCAAATAAATAAAACTAAAGTGTAAGCATGGAATGACAGAATAATTTGGATTGGAAAAGTCCTGTGGCTCAATCTCTTCTCAAAGCAGGTCCAATTAGAACAGATTGCTTGGAAACTCGTCCTCCTTCTCTACTCACTACTACTCATGAGTTTTGAGTATCTTCAAGAATAGAGATTCCAGAGATTCTCTGCACAAAACATTCAAAAGCTGACATATGCCTCATAAAGAAGAAGTTTTTCCTAGTACACAACTACTTTCAATATCTGTTTCTCTGCAAGCGCTGTGATGAAAGAGAATGACCTACAAGGTAGAAAATGTGTCTGATTCAGGTATGAGGGAGAAGGGGCATTGTTCTTTTTATCTTTTTAATTTTTTGGACCCTCACACCAAAGTGTTTGTAAAGGTGAGAATGGGCTGACTTAAAAATGTGGTTTAACTGTAAGGTAATGCAATTAATTTCCAGAATTGGGAAAGCCCAGAGACTTGTAGTCCTCATTATCAGGGAACAAGAATTTTGATTTTGTGAAGTTGAAGAGTAAGTTTATTCATATGAAGTATATGACCAAAGCATGCATCCCACTCTGAGTGATCAAGATAGTAATAGATTATATCAGAGCTGTTGCAATTTTTAGACAAATTTATTTAGACAGTTTTCACAAGTCTTAGAAACAGAGAAGATTAATACAGAGGACTGTGTCTAGTGTTCAATCCATGAAATAATTTTGGGGCCAGATTCTGCTTATTTATATACATGGCTTTTTATAGAAAGCTTTATACCACTGTAGTTAATCATAACAATCTGTGTTTTTAATCAACAGTGACAAAGTATACAACTTAACTTGTATTATTTTGTGGTTAAGCTTTGTGGATTTCATGAAATAGGAAAAAGAATCAAACTTAAAATATTTTTACAGCTCATTTTTAGAACAGAATTGTGATCTAATTATATTTATTATTCAGTGATTTTTATCAAGTCACCATGGCTGCTTTAGCAGGGAGTACATCTGAATTTGCAGAATATATAGGCACAGCATGTATTCACTTTAAAAATGAGTCAAACCATTTCACATTAACATTCATAAAAAATTCTCAGAAGTCCTTTTTCCTGACTTTAAGTTTACTAATGGAAACTCGTACTTTTCTCTATTAGCAGAATAAGTAGGGCCAGGGGGCAGTCACAGAATTTTGTGTGATAAGAAATAATAAAAATGAGTCTATGAAAATTACAAAACGGAATCTTTGTTTAAATATTCTTTATGTATCCAATATAAAATCCAATGAAAGAACCACTCCCTTTTTCTGTGTAAATACTAAGTTTGCTCGGTCTCCATTTGCTCTTTGCTGATAAATAATGTTGACTCTTCATAAAAAGTGTATTGTCAGCATCAGATGGCAGGAATTTCCTTCTGAAAGATAGATTTGTTAACATATGAATTTTTTAGAAATAAACCGATGTGAATGTAATGATTTCTTCTATTTTTCTAACCTGACTTAAAATTCAAAAGCTATTAGAATTTCATTTTTTATCAGTTAACTAAATTTTTTTTTTTTTTAACTTTCAAACTATTTAGCAGAAACAAAGTGGTTTAGAATTAGTTGATTACTTTAAGTTCAGTTATAACCCCAGTCTGTGATGGCAATCCCTCTGTTCTTCATCTCATTTTTTTCCCTTGTGGTTTTGGCACGTATACTGTCTGACAGGACTGATTCCTTCTTTTCAAGTGGTAGGCTTTAAAAGACGTGAAATGGTATGGAAAGAGGATGACTGCGTGCTAAGTAAAACACTTTACTGTTGTGGGATATAGTTGCTAAATCAGAACTTCATTCAATGGCTAAACAAAGTCTCCCTCTGGACATTTGTTTTGTAACTTTGTTGGGTGCTGCTTTGTGAAAACTGCCCATGATTAAACTAGAAGATGAGAGGCAATTTCGAGCATCAACAGATGTTACAACTTGGCTGTAAAAAGCAACCAGAGAGAGTAACAGGAGTAATAATTGCAGCCAAGTGAGAAAGATTTGAGACTTATAAATGGGAAGCTGTATACAGAAGGTAAAATAAACAGCATTTCTGTACACTAAACTGGAGAACCGAAAGGGGGTAGTGAAATAACCGACTTTATTTTATTAAAGAAGGGCTATTTTTAAACTTGTCTTTTTAATGCTGTCCTCAAACTACATTTTTATGTCCAAGTCCCATGGATGTAATAAAAGAGAACTAAGAAAAGAAAAAGGTTCATGAGACAATACTCAGTTTGAGCAGTTGCTCAAAATGTGAGGGATGAAATATCCTAATTCAAATATATATATTTTGTACAGCTTCAGAAAGACAGCTTATGTTTTACTTTAAATAGTTAAGTATGTATTTGCTTAAAATTGATACTTTCAATTTTATCACAGTCTTGTTTTGATCTGCAATTTTTTATCTTAGTGCAAAGCAAGAAGGAAATCCATCTAAAAATTTTAAAATTAGAGAGAAACATGAAAATGTACATTTTAAAATGTGTTGCTTAACTGTTTCTCTGTCCCGCCTTGACTCTCTGGGATACCTGATAGAGAACAGAAGGTTTGCCCTGCTGAAAACTAAAATGAAATTTTTTTTTTTTAATGTCTTATTTATATATTGTGCTCACAGAGAACAGGATGTCATGCTTTCAGCCACTGATTTGTTTTTACTTAGCTGTATGAAAAGCAGTGCTTGTCTGAATACTTTTAATATGATTAGTATGAAGATTTTTATTTAAATTGAGAAAATTATGAAAATTAAATTGGTATTAAAATCTCACAATTATTAAAAGGGTAGCACACCGCCTATTGCAATCAGAGGCAATTAGCCTTTAATATCAATAGAATTATTTTTTTTACCAAATTGCTTGGTTTAATAGCAGTCATTTAAGAAGTTTTCCCTCATGATGTATGATACAGGCATCGATCATTATGCTCAGGGTTGATTTAAGCAATTGTTTCCGGTTACCATACCTATGAATCAGTTTATTAAAGAGCAACTGAAGGTATTGGGCTGACAATTAACAAGCTAAAAATGAATGCTGATGACAAAAGCAAAATGGAAAAAGTAAGCAACAGTTTCGTTAGGAAAGGAGAAACGTATTCCCCATATAAACTCTCCACTCAAATACTACTGATAAGGTGAAATTGTAGTGCAGCCTTTGTCACAGTTCCTCGGAGCTCTGTATGTAGGATAGTCGGATGATGGATGCTGGCAGATCTTTATTGGTAGAGTCTTGACATCAAACCTTAGGCCATACAACTGTCTCTTACCAACTGCTCGATCACCTTATGTCTGATTTACTGACCTGAATATAAGACCCATTCAAACCCTTCTCCAGAATGTTTTCATCCAGGTAAGACTCTCCTTTGCATTTCTGAACAACTCATTTGTATTTTTTCCTTTTTAAAAAATTATGTCTTCCATGTGCAGTATGTGAAAAGCCATTCCTTCTGAATATTTGTCAGGATTACTCATTCTTATCTTAGGTCTCTCCATGATCTCTGGCTTTCTCCATACTCCTTCTAACTTTTTTCCTGATAACTAACAATATCAGAAATATCCTTTCCTCCACAATGGATTTGCGCATAAGCAGAATTTCCTGCTTTTCCCTTCCCTTTTCTTCAGTCTCTCAATTGACTCCTGACTACCATTTACTCTAAGTCTCTCTTCATCATATATTTTCACTAAACATTAGTTCAGTCTGGAGTGGTATAGTAATGTGTTTTGTCTGCACATCGTAGTAGCAACCTCGGTCTGCAAAAATGTCTTTTTATTTCTTTTTTATCCCCTTTATCTAGCATCCTCATCTTAAGCGATTCTGAAACAAACATCCAAATGACACAGCTGAATGTTATCAGGTTGTGATTGACTTTAATTTCTTGTGGCTCATTTAATATGAAGTCCTTTTATAACTTCAGCATATTATAAGCATAGAACATCAGTTTTTCTCTTTCTGATGTACATAAAGCTAAATTGTTCTAAAACCTCATAAGTATGCATGGTTATGAAATGCTTGAGATTACCCCTTGCTTAGCTTGTCTTGATTTTTTAATTGGATAGTGAGACACTGTACACATATATACCAAATTCTATGGCATTATTGAGGAGTGATATGTTGGCTAAAAACCTTTTGGATTATTCATGTGGAAATTGTAGTCTATATAATGGCTGTATCATATTTCACAAGTATATCTTCTAGGAAATGAGAGAAATTCAATTTACTGACTTTGACTTCGCTTAATATGTATAGCAAAAATCATACTTTCTGTAATTTTTAGCTGCCAAAACAATTCTTCCCATCAATACTGTCTCTCCAATATTTTCTTTTTAAACTTCTGTTTCTCTCATCTACTTTTTTCAGGTGTGGTAGAAAGTTCCCTGCCAAACATCTCATTGTGTTTGTGGGATAGATGTTGTCATGTTGTTTTCTTTTGCAATGTAGTAACTAGCACATGAGCCATTTGATATAGTCTGTGGGAAGTTCATTTAAGTTAAATTAGTCAATTTAAAAAAAAAGAGTGCGAGGTTATAAAAGGATTGTTTTACATTTTTCTGTAAAATATTTTTTCGTTCTGTTTTCAGAATATTCTTTCGGGGAGTTCATGCTATTACTTTGAAATGATTCTATGTCAAATTCAAATTTCTTTGTGATTATTAAGTTACCAATTATTCTTTAAATGGTCTTTTGAATTATGCTGTATGAATCAGATATTTCTGTTTGCTTTATGGAGTTTGAGAGTATTTGATATCTGGCAAAAAAGCGCTTGGTAATTCACAAGTTAAACTGAATGAGATCCTTCTGATTTTTTCCTTATGGTAGCTGAAAATGAACAACCTCAAGCTGTCCAGTTTCATTGTTCTGAGCTGCTGGTGAAGAACTATTAATGGCTATAAATAAGCATTTAAACATCTTCAGCAAACACAGATTGTGAAGGAAAAGATGTTCAGCTTCAGTTTTAGCATTGGGAAAAGGGTGAAGCGGTCTCTACACTCTTCTTGTGTGAATTGGATGCTGGGTTTTGGGTTGTGGGAAAACATCCTTTAGATTGTCTTCTTTTGGAATGTCAGCAAATACTGTGCTTTTTCAGTTTCTGGCTTTAAAAGGGATAAGTTAATGTTCCAGTAACAATCCCTGTGAGGCTGATACAGTCCATTAAAACTGGGGGCACTTGGTCACTTTGCAGAATTACTTCAGAAGTAAGCTATAATTTTTGAGAAGCCTCTCCTAGGAATTAAGTACAAAGTAAGCGTAGGTCTTTAAATGGTCTTGGGTACTGTTTGTGTGTGAGGGACAAAGAATGCCTTTTTTTTTTTTTTTTTCACCTGAGAGGTACCAGGAAATAATTTATTTTAGTGTTTCAACTGATCAGTGCAAAGTTTATGATGTTTGTAATGTGTTTTCTAAATAAAAGAAGTACCTTCCCTTTCCATTGCGATTCTTTGCTTGTGATTCTTTGCCTTTTAGTAACTGATCAAGCTGCAGCAGTACAACATGCCACTGATGTTGATTTATTTCAAAGGCTTTAGTACTATCAACTGGAGCAAAAAGAAATAATTAAAAAAAGATATCTTTATTGTCTTATGTTAGAATTTTAGGTCTTATTTTATTTCATTAACTTCTTTTACATGATTTAAAGTAAAAAAAGGTTAAAATTATTCCCATTGTCTCCCTACAGCCAGAAGCCAGCTTTATTATTTTGAAGAAGATAGTGGCCTGGTCTTCAGTATGCTACAATATAAGTAATAGAAGGTATGTGTTTAATTAAATTTTTCTTTAGTATTTATGTAGGGTTTTATTGGGATTTCCTTTACTGAGAAAATTCTGAAATATGGCCATCTATCATACTATGGTAGAAATAACTGGGCTGTTGGACAAATGAATACAACAGATGAAAACTGCGAGGGCACCTAAAAATATCGACATAATCCAAAAGACTGTAATATTAAAGAGTAATTAAAACCACGTAATATATAATATATATTACACTACTCATAATAAACATAATTCAGCACATCAAACACCTTTTTGTACTTCTGTTTTATTTCCTGCAGTTATTTATTCAAATACAGATATATATCTCTATATCAGCTATGTAGTTAATAGCTGGCTGCAGAGTGCCAGAAAAATGGCTGCGGATTAGAAAATCCTGTGTTATTTGGCATAACAAGCACATCAGAATTGCTATCTTCATACGTCTTGTTAATTACCTGCCATAATCGGGTTCCAGGGTTTGGGTTTTTTTGTTATGTTGATATTCATCCAATGGGAAAATTCAGAAGTCACCCAATTAACTGACAATTGCTTTGAACTACCGGAACTGAATTGTTGAAGAGTATATAAAAGAGATTGACGATCATGTTTGTTTCAACACCCAGATTAGTATATTAAAAATGCCTGTGGTGCCTCAGAAACTTACTTGCCTCTAGATTTGTGGCAAAAGATATACCTAGATGTTGTGTTAGCTTTGGTCAACCCTCCTAGATACTATGTGTGTTTCTCAGACTTGATGGTAGCGGTAGGTCAGTCCACTGTAGTTATTGAACATCATCCAGGATCAGTCATTCAACTGTATGGTTTTCAAAAAGTTTAACCTTTTGATTCTAGAAAATCTGCAGATTTTTGTATTCACATATGAGGCAATAGACCGTTGCTAGGGCAAGGACAAAAGGCGTCCCTCTGGGTGAAATAACAGGGAGTAGTGGAGGAGGCCCTGAGTTTGTGTGATGGTAAGCCCCGCCCTGAGGCAGAAAAAAGTGAAGGACGTGCCTAAGTGCAGACACTAGATCTTGGCCATGTGATACTTATACCTAGTAATGTATTCAAAGAGTTAAGCAGACACACCATTTTACAAATGCTATTTGAACCACTTGTTTTGCATTTGATTGAGAAAAACAATCTGGCAGAGTGCACGGGAAAATGGATTCCAGTCTGAACCACACAAACAAGAAAAATACATTAAAAGGAGCTTTTCAGTGGCAGGGTTAAGGGGATAATTCGTAAGTGATAGATACCAGGAAATCATGGTTGCTATTCAAAATTTTAGTAACTCACAAAAACAAGTACTTCTTGCCTGCAAGAGTGCCTATTAATAGATTCAGCTGAACATACACAAGCTTGTTACCTGACACAGCGTAGCAGTCAGAGGGAACAACTGAGTAGACGCTGAGCTCTATTTAAGATACTTACAAGCTTCCTGCCTTGCTCCAAAGTTCATGGCTTAATTCAGTGCAGAACGGACAGCTGGATTTGCCTCAGGAAGAAGCGTATCTCCTTCTTGAATAACACAGGGTATGTGGCAAACATCAAAGTATTCCCAGTTTTCAGAAGGCAATGTCTGAAGGTTTATGTAACTTTCTCTGCGTTCCTATAGATGTTAGTATTTGACTGTTTATAAGGTGTAAATTAAGAAAACCAACAATATTAACATTTTCTGAAAGTAGTTGCTTTCTGGAAGAGTTCAATAACTCTCTGGGACACTCAAGATTATGCAAACACCTGAAGTCTCTGGCCAGGGAGCTTGAGGTGGAAAGTCAGCACCCAGAGGATGGTTACTGAGATGAATCACGCTGGCATTTTACCTCCTGTGGCTGATGCCATCTGGGACAAACCAGTAGCTGCTGGTAGTTATGAGCTTTTTCAGCTTTTTTTTTTTTTTTTTTTTAAAAAAACAGAATTTCATGGCCGTTATGTGTGAAGTAGGGGCTGCTGCACTTACCCAACTGCTAGCCACTTGCTGCCTCATTTCCTTCCTTTGTATTGACAATTCACAACTCTTGCTCTCTGATTCAGAGTCTTCCCTGGGAATTTATTTCTATATAAATATATCAAGAATAGATTCTTATTATGCCTAAAATATATCTCTATATCTAGAACGTGGAAACCCACTTTAGACTTCCTGTGCAGGCATGTACTCATAATTTCTTCTCCCCAGCTCCCTGCTGGATCTAAGAAAGAGCTAAGTCCTTGCGATTTCCAAGAGGAACTCCTAACTATATACTGCTCTTCTCCACTATCCTGAATATTGATCTCTGCCCATCTGGCTGAACATATCCCAGAATTAATAGAATAAATTGGGAATGAGTGATCATCTTTTCAGTTCCTTCCCTCATCCACCCAATTTTTAAGTAACAAAGGCAGAGCAAAGCTTCTAATCTGACTGAAGCTTAAAAAATTATGATGGCCAACAGGTTCTGATGGTTTTGATAAAAGCAGTGCTAAGAAGGCCCAAATTTAAATGTAAGGAAGAGCGGTCTCACTGTTGGTTTGTTGTTTAGGTTTGTTAAAACAAGAAGATTCTACCTAAAAGAATCAAGAGAAAAGCAGAAAAGGTTGGAGGCAAGTGGCTTGAGAAAACAAACTGAGAAACAATTAAAAAAATGTTGCTCTTTATCCTACTTTACTTGATAGTCTTTGAACTTCCTCTCTGATCACAACGTTAAACCAGATGGATGAAGAAGTAGTGGTATAAACAGAGCTTCTTCCTAAGTAATATTCTAGATGCTATTTAATATATACATATATATAAATCTTTGAAAGTAACTCCCAATTTATGGCAAGTTGAAACACTTCTTAAGGAATCAACAGATAAGTTATACAAGAAATTGCACCCATGTGACAAGGGGTTGACACTTACCGATACCACTTTAAGACAATTGAAAATAAACATGTCAAAGCAAAGCTGTGTTTTGAAATTTACTGAAAAATGTATATAAATAATCCATTAGGGTCTTAAAAATTAGGAGGTGTGAGTACTTTTTCCAAACTTGAAGTCTTACATTTAAATGGTGAAGTGCACTTCCAGATATTTATATTAGGGATGCTTTATTTTAGATGATCACAAATATGTACAGGATCACAGAATCAGAAGCTAGATATCCTTCAGTTCTAATTCTAGTTATGATTTTGACTTCATTCCTTACAGGCTCTTAGATAATTTTCTTGAAGTAGTTTTACCACACAGAAAATAAGAAAATAGCTCTCAATTTATATTTTGACATGGGATATTCATGATGGCTTAGTGTGGAAAAGAAGAAAAGTGGCAATGTGTCAAAGAGGTTTAGGATCTACAGAGTTTAGTGAAAGTCAACAGATTAAAGACCATAGAAGCTAAAGTGAGCAAAAATTCATAACTTCAGGAACATTTGAATTATTCCTAGCTTTACTCTTCTTGTACTCTCCATGTAGTTTCTTTCCTAGGTTAGGAGAAACGTTTTTTATTCTTTTCATCGTACCTATTTTTTCTGTGTTTCAGCTGAGATAAAGCCACAGGCTAGTTCTTTGTTGATTCCCCTTTATTTCACAGAAAGGAGTGCTAAAACTGTAGAAGGCTACATTACTGCCTTGCAGTCCTACTGCCGTTAATGGGAGCCTTACACTCAATTACCACAATCTTCACAGAAAGTTTAATTAACCAACATAATGTGAAAAAAATGTATTTAGTAGCTAGATTGAGTGGAATCGTAGTATTAAACACAGTGAGATATCTCTATTTTGCGCTAGAATGAAGTACCTCCCAAATCATGAGAGGTGAAAAAATGATACTTGAAACAACCTTGTGCCAGAAATAAATACTGCATTATTATTCCTGTCATTGGAAATAACTATGATAATGCATTCACTATTGATCTTTCTCAGTAGGACTCCAGCTCTGACTCATTGCTCATCTTAAATGGCTCAGTGAGTTGCAAGAGCTGTCAGTCCTTGCCCATTTAGTCTTAGAATCTTTTGTGTACTCCATCTGCTTAGCAGTGCTAGCTGCCTGTGGATTACCATTTGCATGGACTAACACTGAAGCAAGACTGAAAACCAATATTGACTAAGACTTCTGTTTTCTTTTTTTTTTTTTTTGTAGAGGTACACACCAGTAAACTTTGGATTCCAAAAAAGGAAGACATTATCTTAATGCAGATGAGTAACTAACATTGGAAAAATAAACAAAAACAGTAGTTATAATATCTAGGAGTCAAAATAATATTTGTATAATGCTTTGAATTCTTTTTCAATTGCCTTTAACTTACATAAATTTCTTCACTAAAATATATATAT
>JAVKLA010000074.1:6307840-6325505 GCA_034782735.1 Sagittarius serpentarius | reverse complement strand
TTTTTCAGTTAGGAAAGGCCCTTACGAGACTTGATTTTGCTGAACTGCCTCAGCTGAATTACCAGTTTATTACTCCGTACTTCATCTCAGACTCCTTAAATTTGTTCTTTAGGTAGGGACTCATGTCCCTCAGGACTTCTTTTGACTTTATAAGGTAGCTAAGTTTGTTGATTTCCTCAGTACTTAAGACGACCTCTCCTATCTGTAATAGAACACAAAGTATGTTAGTTCTGTTTGGGCAGATGTCAATATTAGTGTTTAATATTTTAAAATAATCCCTAGAAACTATGTACCAGTGACAAATATGCACTACGAAAATTCAGTGCCATAAAGGACAAGGAATTTTGCTCATCCAGCTTCTGATTTTAGCATTTTTTAGCAGGAAATTATCCAATGGATTTGGATAGCTAAGAGCATGAACACTAGTTTAATCTATGCCAGCTGCCAATAGCCCAAGGCTTACTGGGCCATCGAGAATTAGAAAGGTACATTTTTATTTGTCTGCCCTTCCACAGAGAAATAAATGATTTTTAATTTGCTTCTCCCATTAAGTAGCTGATTTTCTAATTAATTTGGCCATACCAATGTTGCAGTGCCCAGCAAAATGTATTTGAACTGGCAGAGCTATACAAAAGCTGTGCTTGCAATACTTGTGTAGCTCTGATTCAAATTCCTCCCATTAGCTACTCAATTAAGCAGAAGGAAGTTTAAATTACCAGCCTCCAAATTTATTTATTTATTTTTACAGAAGACTAGTAGTTAACCATGTTTAAAGTCCAATGAAAAGTAAGAGAATATATACCAGATCAAGCCATGACAGAGATGGGGAAAATCAGAAATAATTAAAGGAAATGAGAAGGAAAGAAAACACATTACCATTGGAAAAGAACTTCTTACTTAATTATGGTCTAATTCAGTGAGTTATTAGACTTCTATTTTAAAAGAAACATCTGATAATTAAGTAGCTATTAAAACAAATTGCTCATTAGTTTGGGAAACACAGCCAACCCTTTTATTGAAAGGCTACTTCCAAGTTATATAGCTTTAAATAGATACCTCTTTTTCCAGTAACCTAACTCCGTGGAGACAGCTACACAAATAAAATGTTTCATGTGAACAAGAACAGCAGCTAGAGCTTGCTGTGGAAAAGAGAATTGACCTAAGCTGCTTACAGATAGTCTTACGAAGCAGTCTCTCTGCTTTCCATCACCTTGAGAATAGAATTGACTGCCTAGTCACAGGGAGTGAAATCCTTTCCTGAGTTGTAATACTTGAGTTTTTTTTTTCAAAATAAACTTCTTACTACATACTTACTACAAACTGTAATTCTGTTGGCCTTAAACAATACAAGTCCTTTCCAAGATGGATTGGCTGGTAATGATCACAACTGAACAGCGTATCCACTTGTAGTGAGATGTTTGTTTAATTTAAATGAAGTTAACTAAAAAAAATGTGAACCAAAAAAATTATTTGCACAGTCTTATTCTGCTTAATATCACTGGTGCATGGTAAACTTCCTAACTTTACCTAAAACTAATGTAAAAAGACAATAAGTCTTTTTTTTAACACCTGATGGAACTTGTTTTGTTTGGAGCATTGTCTGTAAGAAGGGAGAGGATTTTAGTACTTAAAGATATCTTGCAAATCTTGATTGTCTCAGTCCTGTCCAACTGACTGAGTTTATGAGTAAAAAATTCAAAGCAGTTTTCATATGTGGCCTACAGTGACAAAATGTCACTCAAGCTGTTGAATCATAAGTCCATTTGTAAAATCATACTACTGGAACAAGCAGAGTTCATTTCTATAGAAAGAATTCAGACTCTAAAAGTAAGGTTTTGACTGTGTTGTTCATATAGGGTCAAGAAGAGAATACGTTATGGAATTCAAATATTTACAAAGAAAAAAAGAAATGAAGATCTTAGATTTTTCATTTTAAATGCTGTGAGATTGGGTTTTTTAAATGTTTATTTATTTATTCTGAAGCCTTATGTTATTCATATTACATTGAATTTGTGATCTTAAGGTGATCATAACCTTTATTTTGACTTCAGAGGTTAAAAGAGGCCTTGGATAAAGGTTAAACTTTACCTTTTAAGTATTGATTCTTCTAGAATGGCCTTTTTGATTGAAAACTCTGTGCAAATTAAATGGTAAGTTTTTTCTTAAATTTGCCTTTTTTTTTTGTTTGACGAACTACCTTTGCCTTGAATTATTGAGGAGAAAACCACGTAGTATTTACCAAAAATATATATTTATACTTATAAAAGTATGTTTCTATCACTTCTAAAAGTGAAAAAAATACTTTTGTTATAAAAAATACCTTCTATTTATGACAGAGGACATTTTCAGGTTTAGTTAAAAATATTTTCCCTAAGGGGAAAAGCTAGAGAAAAAAAGAAATACCTAGATTGTCAAATAAAAAAATTCAGACACGTTTTGCAAAGTGATATACAGTATTATGTCAAGATTTATGTGAATATATGTAGACAAAATTTTTTCAGATTTATGTATATTATTTCCTCAGACCATATTTAGATTGTTATACCCCAGAATGGCTACAGTCTCTGTTAGAAATCTTAGAATAACTTTCAAAAATCACAGCAACATAGTCCTGCTTAGAATTTCATTTTAGTAATGATCTGTGATTTTGATGCCACTGAGATATTCCTACATAAGTAGAAATATTTATTATAATATTCAAACTTTTTCTTCAGATTAATCTACAAATATTATTGTTCATCTATCTATTTTAACAAGAAGAACTTATTAGAAATGATAATAAGAAATATGAACTTCATATAATAAGTTTGCATTTCTCAACACACAGCACTGCTTTAACAATATTCAAATAGCTTAAAGTAAACTGGAGTGACTCAAGGAGCTGAAAAGAAGGCTATAATTAGAAATAATCATTTTTTTAACTTTGAAATTGTGGCAAGATGGATGACATAGGTTAAAATTGCCTTTAAAAAACCTCCTTATTTTACACTTCCACTTAAATAATCATTCACTTGTTCTGTGACGCATTAAAAAAGGCTGTGGTCTAAATTTTCAGAAATAGACAATTTTTTTTTTTTTTCCTTGCCAAAAGGACTTGGCTTTGAGAAAACACTTACCTCTTGTGAGCTCGGTTTTTTACATATAGCTTAACTAACTAGGTGAAACTTACACTCAGATTTTTACACTGGCTTAGCATGTATAAGTGAATGTCTTGAAAACCCCAACAAGAACTTGAGGCTTCAAGGCATCAATATTTCTCCCTACTCTGTAGGATCCAGCCCAAACATGACAATACAAAGATATTCTAATCATATACAGCTTGTATAGGAATACTAGATAGTATTTGCTTTATAGTTGTTTTATCATTACTAGAACTGAATAAATTATGTTTTAAGATTAACATTATTTTTCTTTATTTCATATAGAAATCTCAAACAAGAACTAGATATTGGCTCTTTCTGTTTTGTCCTACTTTGTTAGAGGCAATATATGACACCCACATGGTTGCATGTATTTTATGCAAGACTGACAACAGTGTGTATCAAATAGAAAACATTTTACCTCGATGTGCAAGTTACGTAATTAATTGGCTTCACCTTGTTGTTTGACCATGCATTACAAACACATGCACACACACATAAACACATGTGGACTAAACAGACATAGGCTAATAATAAATGAGTCTTTCCTGTAGGTATATTTCAAATCTAACAAAAAAAAAGCAATTCCAACTGAGAATATGATATTTGGTATAATTCTTATTTCCTCTCCACCTTTGCATAAAAGAAACATCAGCTGCAGTTTGATGTATTTTATGAATTGTCATAGTGGCTCCTGGCATTGGGTGGCAGGAAAATGAAGTTTCAGCAGTGCCTAATTAACAGCACTTTGTTCAGTTTTGAGCAATGTATGTCTTTGCACCTGATAGCAGATATACTTCAAGTAATTCAGTAGGAATTAGCCAGAAGTGTATTAACATATGATTATTAATAAACATATCCACGTTTTCACTACGGTCTTATTGGACAGAAGTGAAATATTTTAATGCCCTCCTTTCATCTCAGATGATGTGGGGAAGGGAAGACACCAGACATTGGACATATTTAGGCAAGTTTCTGATTTACTGCTTAACCTACAGGAAGGAATGGATCCTGATCTTTCATAGAACAAAGATCATTTTCTAACAGGCCTACTTTCATTTTTAAGTTTAACATACTTATACAAGGAGGGCTATGAATAAGAAGTCATGGTCTCAGGAGGGCCTGAGCTCCATATGTGCAGCGTATAGGGGATCTGCCAGGATTGCAAGATGTAATTGTAAAATAGAGTAGACTAGAAAGGACCTCTGGGGTCATGTTATTCGAAGCAGGGCTTAATTCAGATTGAGATTGGTACCCTCAGGGCCCTGTCTGGTCAAGAAATAAAAAAAAAAAAATTGCCAGGACAGAGATTCTACCATCTCTCTGGAACCAGTTCCAGTACTTAATCATCTTATCTGCAAAAATGCTTCTCCTTAATAAGTAGATCCAGTTGAAATCTCACTTCACGCAACCTGTGTGCCTCTCATCTTTCAGCTGTGCAGCTCTGAGTAACTTTGTCTTCCGTGTCATGCTCCTCCCTTTATGGCAATTAAAGACTGTCATTAGATCCACCTTAACCTTTTCTCCTTGAGGCTAAACAAACTGAGCTCCCACAGCCTTTCCTCAGCATAAACATCCCCTCTGTTAGTGTCCTTCCGCAATAACTTCCAATGCCTTCAAACCCTTATGCTTTCAAACCAAAGTTAACACAGCAGGGCAAAAATCATGAGTCTTCGTCATCACCAACTACTGAGGTAACAGCTGCTCTGCTGAAGTCAACTAGTTTATTGTTTGTTTGAGTGACGGCAAGTCTGTGCCAATACTTTTCAACTCCACGTAAATATGATTATCTGAAGGAGAACACCATTTCAAGTATTTTCTCTAATATATTTCTAGCAACAAACAGTAGGTTACACCAGGTATAATGTAACTTTTAATATGTTACATCAAAACTGGTTTTCACGAAGTGTCTTACTTGTCTGTGTAAGAATGGTCTTGGATTGCTTTCAGTCCTTTGAACAGAACAAAGTTGACTTTGTTTTTATATGTATGTGGTGTGTTTCGGTCCAAGGGCAGCTGCATAGCAGAGACGAGTAAGTCAGCCCGGAGACTTACCAGAGTGACGCGTGGCTCATTTGGATCAAATAAATCCTGATAATACACTACTAGAAGTAGCACAATCTGTTTTGCTCATAACCTAAGCCAGACTGAGGAACTAAGAACCAAACTGATCAACTAAGAGTAAAAGCAAAATACTTAAATATTTAAACAAGTGCTTGGACTTGGGATACCATTGCCTATTAAAACCATAAAGGAGCTGAGCATCCAAACTTCTTTTGCTTTGGAAAATTGATTGCTTTCCTGTATTGACTTCACTGTTGTTTACACTGCCTTTACCTGCATGTACCTGAAGCCAAACATGCATATGAATGATCTGTGATAACAAGTTAGGGGGTGAAAGTTTACCCAACTGTTTTTCAAGACTTCTGGTTGTTCCTCTCTCCTCACAACTTCTGCAGTCCTGACAATGAATTCAGTTCTCAAACTTTTGTGCTGAATCAGACCATAAATCTGAATATTTTTTCTCTCCTTTTATGAGGTTTTATGGCCAGGAATGATGTTGTGAAGAATTTATGGATGTGAAATCTTCACTAACTACAGGGTTATTGCCTTTTCTAGAGGAATAAATCCAAGCTACCTTAAAGTATAGGTATAAAGTTCTCTTCATTGTAGGATTCAGCACTGACAGGCAGTGTCCCAGGGTCTTTATAACTGCTGGATGTTTTCAGGGTTGTAAAAGATGTAAGTGGAGCCTGGGATAAAGATTAACAGATCTCCTCAAGTAGTCAAGCAGAATATCTACATGAGAAGAAGCAAACTTGCAAGCAAGCCTTTTCTTAAAGCAATGTAAGGTGAAGATGCATTACAGTGTTAATCTTTTTTTTCTAGAATTTGTCACTAGTTTTGCAAATAAACCAGGTTCCAAATATATACAACACTATCAGTATTGTGTATCAGAAAAATACAAAGTGAAGATGCAAAATAATGCTTTTTTACCTTTGAATAAGTACTAAATAATGATAATAAAAAAAGGTAAAGACATATCTAATAAAACCATAGGGGAATTGCTGCTGTTGAGTATGTCTCTAAATTATTTTGAAGTGTGCATTAATGAAACTGCAAACTGAATTAAGTACCTTCATCTGCTTCTGGAAGCTGGTCTGTCTGATCTGTTAAAGAATACACATTTTCATTGCAGTAATCAGAGGTTTAAATGGGCTTAATGTAATTAGAAAAACCCTTGGAGATATATATTATCTCTTATGAAAATGGATATGCTTTGTAGATTAGAACACATTGTTTCAGCATCAGTGTAGGACTATAGAATTACAGTTCTAAGTACTAACTTTGCTCAGATATAGGCACAAGGCTCCTGTTGTATACAAAAGGAGACAAATGCACTGAGCACATATACATACAAAAGTCACACTGAATATCCCTATCAATGCTCTAAAGCTTGGCACGAAAGACAAGTCACAACTGCTGTAATACTTTCAATCAGTTCTGAAAATGTGACTGTGAATGTCCTTCCCCAATTTAAGATGCTAAAGGAGAGTCATTGTGTTGGTAGTAACATTTAAACTTATTTTTTCACAGCAAATTCAGTACAAGTTAGTCTGTACTACTTTGTATGAATCCCAGCTCATTATACAGAATCCAAACCAGAATATGCCTGCATGCAAATCAAAATTAGAGAAGCCTACATTCCTGGCTTGCATGTATGTCTGGTGTTATATACATGTCAACGTGCATACAATCCCACATTCAGTCTGTGCAAATGCTTCTAGAATTGAAGCTTTCATTTGCTAAACAAGAAATCTCAGCAAAGAAATCGGAAAGTTTCTAAGTGTTTTCTGACTGCATCCAGTATATCAGTTTCTCATGGCGTTCCCTATTTAACACTTCAACCTTGGTAATTTGTTTCATTTACACTAATATGATAATACCAGTTTTTCTTTTCTTGAGATCCAACAGACTGAATCTCTTAAGCATATGTTAAATTTCACATACAAGTTATTCTGAGATTTTAACGTAAATGTTCATGTGATTGAAGTTATACACAAGCTTATGAGCTTTGCTGGAACCAGGGTCTTAACTGAACTAAGCTCTCCTCACCCACGAAATGATCCCTGAGACAGTAAAAACATGATTATTAGTACTGTTTGATGCATGCTTCTCCCTAAGGACATATTTGCTGGCTCAAAAAAGGACTCAGGGTGCAGCCAAGATGCTATTCTAATGTGAAGGATCAGTGAGGAAATTGCATTTTGGCTTTAAAGCTGCTTGATCATCCCACTCAACATGGTTTTGTCAGGAGCTCCTGCCAACAACGTTATCCTTTCCTCCTGAGAGGCTTAGAAGGTGTGCAGTGAAACCCTGCCAGCTGTCTTCAATGTCAGGTGCAGATTTACCAGGAGAGCTAAAAAGGCTTGAGCCTCCTCCCTAGTGTAGTCATTTGTTTGAAGTAATTTGCTGCTGTTCTATAAGTGATTTGACATGGTAATGGCCAAATGACTGCTCGTTTCCTGCTGGATGTCATCTCAATAATTTTATAAGGGAACGCTTCACAGGTACTGTGTTATTTCATATTCTAGTCCTGACATGGCCTCTTGGTAAAGAGTAGAGTGTGCTAATTGCTGTGGAGAAGGACAGATTGCCAGAGGTTTGTTAATTCTTTGTCTCAAGAACACTGTAAGTCATTGCTCTGTAGTAGTGATTAGCATGTAGCCAACTGGCTGGATTAGCTGAAGCTAATAATATGGGCTGCAGGTTAAATCACAGGAGGGTCTTTGATCCTAGCTTTATCACAAACAGCTCTCTGATGTCTCGCACAACTTCATAGTTTGCTTACGTTTCCTTATTTATAAACTGGGTGATAAATATACTTAGCACATCTGAATATTTTTAGGCCAAATTGACTTAGTAGATGCCTTTTTAAATACCTGAAAGGAATGTGGTATTATAATTCTAGGTGTTAATATTGTATTTTGTTATTAAGTTGAAACAGATAGTCCTAAATAGAGATTGTCATGTTTTCATGACAAAACCAGGTAATTTTTGTATTATTATTTTTAGAATAGTAAAATACATGCAAGACTGATGTGTTGCAGTGTACGGATCCCTTCTGCTCTCACCCAGGGACAATAGATGTCTCTGAAGCCTGACTTCAAACCAAAGTCTTGCAGGTTCTGGAAAACAGGATATCTGTGAATCAGTATGTGTGTATCAATATTTGGGTATAATATTGACATTTTCCCTGTTTAACCTTAGAATTTTGCCTTTCCTGGAGGTGTGTTTGAAGTTGTGCGCGCACTATGAGTGCTGAGCACAAAAAGCACGCTATTCCATTTCTGATTTTATGCTTCACTGTATACCCCCTTTCTCTTGCTATCTTTTTTTTTTTTTTTTTTTTGGTCTGTGTGGAGAGGATAATAGTTTGCAAAAAAAACTTTGGGAGGTTCTTGGCCATATGGCACCAGAAAAATTAAAAGAATGATGTGAAAATGTCTTTTGTGGCCTACAACTTCTGATATGGAAGAAAAACACTGATGTATTGTGTTCATTTCATCAACTGACAAATAAATGCTAAATACCAGTGAAGACCAGTGCAAGGGTATTTAATCTAGTTTTAGTGGGAATTACATATTTGGAAAATACGAGCGAGTCCTTTAATATGTTATTAACATAGGGAAGCGGTGTAATTATAATGTATAATCTTTCTCCATTTATCTTTTACATATGTCAGCATCAGAGATTCTCAGGATTTGCCCAAAATATGTCAGTATATGATATTTGATAGCATACTTATCCAATGATTGCAATAGAATGAGTGCTAAAAATCCCAGTTCACTTACAGTATTTTTGGCAGGCGGCATAAGAATGTTTTCAGTTTTTGATATCTTTGTTTACTTAAAACCACAACTGTTCTTTCTAGTTAGGAGCTGAGTAGTCTCCAGTCTGCTATTTGAAAGTAAAATGACAAATTATATGGAGATAATTATGTGAGAATGGGAACACTGCTTAATTGAAACAATCAGTTCTAAGCAAAAATACACAAACTCGACTTTGGAAGTGACAAGATATAGTACCCAGTGTTTACTGATATTTCTTTGTAATTTACTTTAAATTCTTAAACTACTAAAAAGAACCACATTCCACGTTTATTCTTTAAAATTTTTTTACTTGCTGTTAGCTGAAGGAAAATAAGTAATATTTCTTTGATGCCACATGCTGCTTAATTGCACAGCATACTGTATATAATGCTGTGTGCAAAGCTCTTGGATGTCTAAAACAGGACTCAAAACTACCAGAAAAGAATTGTGCGACACACTAACAGAAGTGCAGGATTCCATGTTGAGATAATTGCACTAGAGTTCATCTTTGCAGATGTTTAAACAATGAGTTCAGAAAAAGAGTCACTTATTTAGGGTTTACTAATGAGTGAAGGAGTGACCTCAGTATTGTAAAGGCAGTCTGAGATCTAATTCAGACCATAATACATGCCTCAATCAAAAAAATAAAGAAAATATTGATGTTCATAGTTTAGTTCAGCAAATGTTTTGTGATTTAACTTGGACAGAGGCACGCTTGCATAACAAAATCTCTTGTTCCTTCTAGATTATGCAGCATTTTGAAGATTTATGTCTCCAAGGAAACAGAATTTTAGGACCCCTATGGAAGAGCTGTTGTATCTTAGCTTAGATTCAGTGAAAAATAAAAATTAAAAAGAAAATCATTATTAGGTTTTATATTCGAACTAAACTAAAGTCTGTTCTCAATCTACTGAATTTATCTAAAAAGATAAATTTCACAGGTGCAAAGATTTCGAGATTAATTGGTAGGGAGGATATGAGTTTACTTTAATTCTTCCCAGTTAAGCTATTTCTGTACTAGCCATTTAGAAACAACAGATTTAGAATTGACTTTTCTTTATATTTCTGTAAAGCTCTTCTCATCTTTATCTTAACTTCTCATTTGTGACTATGGCTTAAAAAGCGCAAAATCAGTTGTAATTAATATCATCATCAGTCACTAGATAAAAATAGAGCATCTTTCCTTATTCAGATCAACTGCACATGCTTCTCAATATTTCATATTCTGTGTTTTTGACAAAACTGTCTCAATGCTTCATCTCTGGCTCTGATGCTTTGACATAATTTCTGTAATTCCTCCATACATCATGAGTAAGAAGCCTGGCATCAGTCCTGGTGGGGGACACTAGAAAATTTAAAAAAATATGAATCAGTGCCTCCAAGATCTGTTATTTATTGCAAATGCTGGAATCATTTTTTTTTTCTAAATCACATTTTTTTTCACTTTTGTTTGACTTACTGTGATAACCTCAAGTACCATATCTACCAGAACCACTCTGCTTATTGTCTATCACTCCACAAGACCTAGTAAGCTGTGACCTTCTCTTTGACAATTCCTTCTCTTCTTCTCCAAGTCTTATTTGCCCTTTGTGCTCCTAGCCTCTTGCCCTCCTGTTGATACTCACTTCCCATCCCCGGCTCATACCATGTAGAGTCCTCTTCTCTGTTAGCTAGCCTGACTTGTGCATCTCAACTCTTGACCTACTATAGTTTAGCCCCTTTTTATTCCAGGTGTTCTAGCTCCTCTTTTCCTAGATTATTCACATTTTGTTTTTATTGCAGAAGGATATTGTCTCACCCCTGAGCGCAGGCACAGTTCATCCTAGCAAAATGTAGACAGATATCATCCTCTTATGTTGAAATGTTTTACGCTTCAGATTTTAAAGAAATCAGTTCTTAATAACTCTAAGTCTTCCTCATCCTCCTCCCAACTTTTCTCAATATTATGAATCATAGAATTATTCAAGATGGAAGGGATCTCAGGAAATTGTTTAGTCCACAATTCTGCTCAGAACAGGGTCAACACTAAATTCACACCTAATTGCTGTGGTCTTTGACTAACGGAGTCTTGAAACAGCCTGTCTTGGCAACCTCAATTATCCTCATACAGATTTTTTTTTCTTTTCTGTATTTTTAGTCTAAACTTGTATCAATAAAAAGCCTCTGTTTTCTCAGGAATATTCTCACAAGCATTAGGAGGCTGATGTTAGGTCCCCCCAGATCTTTTTTTTTTTTTTTTCCTCCAGTTCAAAAAAATAGTCTGCATCCTTCAGCTTCTCCTCACAGGGCAAGTGCTCCACTGCCCAAGTATTTTGGTGGACCTTTGCTGAATGTACACCAATTTATCTACATCTTTCTTACACTGGGGACGCAAAAGATTTTGCAATGAAGTCTAAAGAGTTGAAAATACCACCACAGTGCTCCTGAAACATGCTTTTACAGCATATGTTTGGTGGTTTTGCACCAAAGTATATCACACTACTGTTTTTCCTACTTTTTTATTTTATAGCACGCATATTGTTGAGCAGCTGTGCCAGGCTTAATTACATTGAATCTAATAGCAATAGATTGGTTTTGGTCTTTTGACTGTGCACTTGCTGCTATTTGTGAGAATACATTTCTGGAAGTTTATACTCTGTTGTTATGCTATTTGAAATATATAATTTACAAAGATGAATTATACAGTTTAACTGAAATTTAAATTATATATAAACAAATGTATATTTTATGGTTGTGAGTTGATCTATTATATACACAGGATGATTTTTGCATTTCACTTTTTCTGTTGCAGTCATGTTTTATTAGCAACACTCCTTCCAAAATCTAGAATTTTCTCAATATATTTTGGCATTAGTACTTATTACATTTGTTTATCTTATGCAATGTGGAGGATGGTGTATCTTTTATTCATGTTTTGGGTTGGTTTTTTTTTTTTAAAAATATGTGATTGAATATTTGCGCTAAACATTGGATGGCTCTTAGTAAATGTAAACATTTTAAGTATATTCATTTGCACATGATCCTGGGGGACAAGAAGTCTTCTGATTATAAAAACAGTTCTTGCTATGGGAACTCTAGAAAATTATGATTTTCACAGTGATTCTCCATATATAAAGAATGTTTCATTTTGCATATAGCATATTTATTTTACAGTGAAAATATCACAAAGTCATTGAAAAGACCAGTTATGCTTCAATATTTTTTTCTCATAATTAGACTACATGAACAACATCTGAAGTTGTTTAATATTTTCTGAAGCAGGGCATTTAATCCTCATAGACCTTCTGTTGAACAATACTCAGTTTGGTTTAAATAACCATAAACTGGAGAATGATAAACTGCAGGGGCATTGTAGGCATGCTGAAAATTTGGACAATTCAGAATTAAGGAAAATCTTATCCCTAGGAGGTCATGCTATGGAAATATTTAGTTTTGTCTCCCATGTAAACTTAAATCAGCCATTTAAGAATTATGCAGTTATGATTAATGCAGAGAATTTACTGGGATTCTAGATTGCTTTTCCTGAAATATTTTTTCTTTTGGATTTAAGAAATCACTAATTTGATACAATCCAGCACTTTCTTTTTCTTGGTTATATTTTAATTTGTTATAGTCCCATTGGATTCATGATCATGGTTAACACAAATGATCTTCTTAACATCAGACTGTTAGTAAAATAGAAGGTAAAGCTCAAAATGCTGGTACATTCCTCAACTTTTTAACATTTCAGCTTTGGAGGAGGAGGATTATTTGTGGTAAACTAAGGAGTGATAATGGCAGACCTTGGAGCTGTCAGTTTTGTGTAGTCTTTAGCATGTGTACGTACTTACTTCTCTTGCTGTCCTGTGTTTTGGATTCAAATGTATGACATTACATGACAAACCTTGTTGCAGAGTGCATTTTTATATTGGTTTCTGAGAATATTGAAGGGGTACGGCTGGTTCTTTCCACATCCATTCATTAATGTATTTTCTGCCAATACCAAGAATAGTTAAACAGGAAGGAAGTTACATGAGTATCTGTTTGAAAACTTCTGCAATATGGAGATTTAAAATAATGCAAATAATGTGACAAGTTAAAACAATTTAAAATGCAAAGTGCCTTATTTGAAATTCTAAAAGCAGATTAAAGATCTTTCTTCCACTGTGTACATGAGGTGGGGTTTATTCATTTTTATGTATCAAAACAAAGGTGAAATTTGGCATGCATCTGCCATTGGTAGCTGGGAAGCACTGAGAAACCTGACTCACAATGGTTAAATTTTGCATGCACAGTGGATTGTTGTTTGAGAGCATTTTAGTTGTGTTTGCATACAGATTTAGATCTTACTGTTTGAAAACTGAGCTGAGCTTATCAACATTGGATTTTAATTATAAGGCATGGAGGAAAACCATGACCCTAAGAAGGTGACGTCACTGATGAGCTCCAGAGAGTTGTTTGTTGTGAAGCAACACATAACTGATACCAGCTAACATGGGACATAGGTAAGTGTCCCATCAAGTGATAAGAAATGAATAAATAATGAGGAGAGAAAAAAAATCAGAGGCAAGGACTGGAAGCACAAAGACAATGGAGATCAGGTCTGATAATTTTTGAAGAGTAGACAATTACTAGAACAAGGGCCCAAGAAATTTTAGGAAATGATCCTCCATACTCCTTACTTTTTTTTTTTTTTTTGTCTTTCTCCTTCTTGTGACATATGTGAACTCAACTGGATCAGAGGTAAAGGGAAGTATCTTTTTATCCTTATTAAAATTTGTGGCAGCCTTTTCAATAAGGCGTGTGTTGTACCTGAAAGCTTAATTGCAATTGTCATGGCCCTGCCTAATCTTTCTCTCTGCCTTCAGAGATGTCTGAAATCATTTGTGCTGGTACTAATTTCTTCTGTCTCCCTTAACAGAACTGCTGTCTTCTATGATCTTAGAAAAAACTTCAGAAAAATGTTTCTGCAGTAAGCCAAGGAATTGACTTTCCCGAATTGACCAATTTGTTTCAAACAATATAAGATTATAATCTAGGCTTTTTTATTTTTACTCCATATTAACTCTTGTCACATCCCTGTCTTAAACCTTAAATACAAATGATGGCTTTCTAGCTTAAATAACTAGTTATTTTAAAACTTGTTACTTAATTGCACACTGTGGTTTTGGTTGCTTTAATCTTACTTACATATTTTTAAACCAACCAGGGAGAAAAAAAAAAAGGCTTTTCAATGTCTCACACAGCATTTCAGAATAAGTACATGAAAACAGTGATTTTCAAAACTCAAATAAACATTCTTATACTAAGATTCATTCCAGCAAATAACCTATTTGTTAAGATTTAGTGCCTAGGCATAATGGATACCTATGTTACATATATGCAAAGTGGAATATCAGATGACACTTTGAAAGGGTTTCAGAATTTCATGAAAGCATCTGACACGAAAATGAAACTTTAGCCAGCAGATTTTCTGTCAAGCTGAAAGTTGCTTACATAATGCTAATAACCGTTTCTGTCACCAAATGCCTACATAAAGGTATGTAAATTATAGAAATCCAAGTGAATTGCGAGGCTGACAGTAAAATGTGTTGTTTTTCAGAATTATTCTAAAAGATGTTTCCTTTTAGTTCAAAAATAAAAAAGATAATGCAAAACTGAAAATGAGTCACTTTTTAAAAAGCGAGAAGACAGACCCTTAAAACCTCTTATTTATGATGATTTAAGTGCAGTTAATGAATGAAATGTTCATAGCTATGGAAGAAGATGCCTACCAAAAACACCACCTTACAAGTCACAGAGATTAACCAAACCAAAAGATTTATAGTCTTCCACTGAGTAGTAAAATTAGCACAGATACGTACCAGGCGCACAAAACACATCTGAAATTCACCCCATCTCCTTGTTTCCAACATACTTATGTAGATATTTAGCATACTTTATAAACTTTCTATAACTCTAGGTACAACTTATTGCACTGATAATTAATGCTTAGCTTTTATATAAAGTAATGTTTATTCCAGTGATTAATTTAATCGGTGATGGATTTCTTCCATCTGGCTTTGTCACATACTTGAAGCAAACTGCCTTGAAAATTTGTCGTCTCTCTACCTTTCTCCATTTATACAGTACCACTTTTCTACTTTTCCTGTTTTTCAGTACTAAATTAACTAGAAACAGAACACTGCCAAGAATATCTTCTTACTCAGTGCAGGTTTGCCTTAGGATGCTAGGTTAAATAGTAACTCAGCAGGGAATCAGCCAAATGTGACACGTCTGGCAAATCAGGGGAAAGCAGAGTATCACAACCGAGCATCCTATATTGCTCCTACACTGGGAATAACTATTGCAGTTACATCTTGTTACAGTGAGAAACAAATCTATGGGGATATGTTCGTTTGAGTTACTCAGACTTGCCTTTCATAGTCTTTCCCATCATCCCCACTTTTCAGATATTTGAAATAAGCGCAGCTAGTAGGAAATCCCCTTTTCTTCTGGGTCTGTAATAACTTCAGTGAATGTTTCCAACAGGCCTTCCATCCCTCCCCGTTTCTGTCCCCCCAGTTCTGTCTCCCTGTTTCTGTTCTCCCCTGTCTGTCCCCTCTTCTGTCCTCTTTTGTTGTCTCTTTTATTTTCTTTTGTCTCTTTTATTTTCTTTTGTCTCTTTTTTCCCTTGCCTCATCTTCTTTTTTTTTTCTTTCTGAACATTAGTAAGCACACCAAATAGTCATTCTACTCAGTAGCCATATCATTGTGTATGAACTTATGCAGAAATAAAATCTGTTACTTTAGAAAACAAAAGTAATCCAGTTAATAATGAAAAAACTTTTTTTACTGTGAGGGTGACTGAGCAGTGGGAACAGAGAGGTTGTGAAGTCTCCATCCCTGGAAACATTCAAAAGCTATCTGGACATGGTACTGGGCAACTGGCTCTGGTTCACCCTGTTTGAGCAGGGAGTTGGACCAGATGACCTCCAGTGGTCCCTTCCAGCCTCAGCTATTTCGTGGTTCTGTGAATGATGGGAAAGGGGAATGAAACAAAAGAATGGTGTGTATGGTCTGAAGATTTATGTGGATGCAAGGTTTTTACATGTATAGAATCTTCAATTCCATAGTAGCTTGCTCTTAATAAGACAAATATTATCTTTAATGAGAGTAAACTGATGTACTGGAGCTGCCACCACAGTAAAAGAAAATCTGGTTACAGATAACTTCTACACATTTTGAATAAATACTGTGATGCTGTGAACACTAACCATTCATACTTCAAACACTTGGCCAACAGTACAAAGAGTTCTGCCAGTGCTGAGGAAGCATGCAGACCTGGTGATGCTTTCTAGCCTTTGGATCCTCCTTATTGATTTTGTAACCTTTTCCGTATGCTACTGAAAATCCTAGATTCCATAGTCATTACCAATTAAGAAGAGAGTTAAAATCTGTTTTACACATGGTACACATACATGTACCTTAAAGATAATTATGCTTCAAAATGATGTCAAATTTGGGAAGTGCCTGAGTTGTAGCTGCCTACTATATGCAAGCCAGTGCTCTTAAAGTGTTATTCTGAAGTTTCGTGATATGATTGCTTTCATCTTCACCATGACCTTCCCATAAATTCATACACAAAGAGAACATTATTTGTGATGTTCTAGGAAAGTCCTCCACAACATTATTAATTTATGTTAACAGTCCACTGATTTAATTAGTGAGCAGAATTATGCTCATCTGACCTGTAAGGGAACTAGGGAGTCACACATACTTGAAGAGGAAAGATGAGAAGATAAGAGCAGGTAAATAAATTCCTACCACCATCTGGCAAATATAATGTTGGCTTGCTAGCATACATAAACAATCTCTACTTAAAAAACAGAAGAGAAGAAAGAAATGCTTTAGGTGGCCCCATAATGGCTGAGATGTATAGGACCAGCCAGTGCGCATTAGTGCTGGAAGACATATACTGGTAAGTGAGGAAGAAAACCTATCTGGAGATATTCATACAGACATGAGAAACATATTTCAAGTACCTTTGCCTGTACTGAAGAGGTACATCAGGCTAGCATACATCATGCGAGGCTACCATCAGCAGGAGTTAAGCAGTGATCAGAGTGAATCAAGGTGTGTTCAAACAGTGTGTGTGTACTAACCCGATGTTTTAGCTCCTCTAAGGTACTACTCCTGGACTGAGACTATTGTAAGACCCAGCACCAGTCTTGTGTAAACTGGAGTTTCTCCTCAATTTGATGCTAAATGAGTGTACTTCAGGAAAGCAGCAGTTCAGATGCGATTAGTATTTGGCATGTTTTACCTAAGCCTTATGCCCTTGCTCTGTGAAGCTCCTTCCTCACTGCAGGGTAAGATCAGACATTTAGGTTAAAAGACAACAGAATAAAAAGATGGATGTTTACATGTATCCGGCCCTCTTATCAGAGATAGTAGCTGTAAGTGGTCCATTTCTACCTGTCCTGGTTTTGGCTGGGATAGAGTTAAGTGTCTTCCCAGTAGCTGGTACAGCGCTGTGATTTAGGGTTAGGATGATAAGAAAGTTGATAACACCCCGATGTTTGCAGCTGTTGCCAAGTCGGGTTTAGACCGAGTCAAGGACCTTTCAGCTTCTCCTGCCCAGCCAGCAAGAAGGCTGGAGGGACACAAGAAGTTGGGAGGAGGGGACAGAGC
>JAVKLA010000074.1:6269022-6281000 GCA_034782735.1 Sagittarius serpentarius | reverse complement strand
AGGACATATGTTCTTGCCCTAACCGTCTTGGTATCTCTGGATGAATCCAACATTGCTCTGAAAATGGTATAACAAAAACTGAACAGTGTTCCAGTTATGGCCTCATTAGTGCTGATCAGACATAGAGAGTAACTTCCCCTGACCTGCTGGCTATGAAATTTTCTTTATTCAACATGAGAACATGCTTCTCACTCATTTTCAACCTGATGCCCATCCAACCTCCTAGTCCTTTTTGCCAGAGCTGCCACCCAGTCAGTCAGTTCCTGACCTGTACTTTCTTCCTGTACCCCTCTAATTCCCACCATGGGGTTATTCCTCCCCAGACGCAAAACTCTGCACTTCTGTTTGTTGAAATTCATGAGGTTTCTGTATGACTGCTGGTAGAGTTTACAAAGTTCCTCTGGACTAAAGTTCTACCATTTGGCATATTAAACATTTCAACCAAATTTATTATCAGCTGAAAATTTATTGAGAGTACTTTCTTCTTCATTGTCTAGGTTGATGATTAAAGTATTAAGCCATACTGGTCTCAGCAGCAGTCCCTGGGTTCATTTGTTTTTTTAGGGGCCCACTGCTGTGTGTCAAGGCATTGATTCAAGCCTGGAGGTCCAGCCAGTTTTCGTTTTACTTAACGGTTTGTTCTGTCAGTCCATATCTCCTCAGCTTCCAAATGAGAATGTTACAGGAGAGTGTTAAAGGCTTTCTTAATCATGGTACATTGCATCACCACTCTACATCATCACAAACTTTTGTGATCAGTGGGGTCATGAACGATTTGTTACTGGCAAATCTGTATGGACTGTTTCTGATTATCTTGTCCTAATGTGCTTGGAAATGGATTAAAATACCCATGGTTGGTATCTTTCAAGGACTGAGATTAACCAGGCCATAGTTCCCCAAACATTAGTCCTTGCTCCTCTTAAAGTTGCCATCTTCAGCTATCATGGACCATCCCCTTGTTGCATGAGATTTCACAGGTTATAGTGCAGTTGCTCTTTCAGCACACTCAGGTGAAAACAATCTGCCCCTATGAAGCTGAACACATATAGTTTCTGTACCTAGTTTCTAATCTAGTCAATCACCCATGTCAATGCTGATACCTTTGTTTCTTACCTCAGTCTTCTGAGCTTCTCCTGTGTTATAATTTTTATATATATATGTATACTCACATTATAAAGCCTTCTGACTTTTGGTTAAAGCACTCTCTTTTTTCTTTTTTTTTTTTAAAGAGCTTTCTGCCATTTAACAAGAAATTTCCAATTGCTGCTGAATGATTATAAGCCTTAAAAATAAGCCTTCAGCAAAAACTGTCATATGTGTCAAACATACATTTTGTTAACATTGCTGTTATCAGGCCAGAAGAGCACTTCACAATTGTAGCAGAGACTGTGAAGCTTTCAGAGCTTTCATTCAGTTAATAGAAGCCAAAAGTTTACAGTGAAGAAAATACTGAGCAGGAAACTATCTTTGAAAGTATAACTGCTTGGCACAGAGAAGAAAGCACTATTTAAACTAGATTTTTAGACATGCACACAGAAAAGAAAGCATATTACTGTTCCCTCACAATGGAAATTCTGTTCCTAGAAGTCACGTTTGTATTAACTGAAGTTAGTGTAAAATTGCAAAATCTATTATTACAGTCTGGATGAACAGCCACTCACAACTATCACAAGGGGACTACGTAAGAGATTCTGTCAGTTCTTTGATGGGTTGGGATAATAAAAAGAAATAAAGGCCGTGCCTGGCTGAACCAATTACCTTCATATCGTCTTTTTTCTCCATAATGTTTGGGAGACTGTATTTCTGAGAGTAACTGAGGGAGAGGAAGTCAGACAACACATATTCTGTGATACAGGAGGTAACTACACTCAGACGTGAGACACAGGCATTATGGAAAATGTTCCAAGGATACAATAAATATGACATTCTTCAGTTTAAGGGAGATAATTTCTTTGTAATTTAAATCTCAGATGTCAGTCTGGGGCCGGTGGGGGAGAAGGGGTGCGGAGGAGAGAGAGAGAGAGAGAAAGAAATAAAGAATTTATGTTCCTCTTTTACTGTTTTTTTTTCACTGGTATGCCATTTTCAGAAAAACAGAATGTGCTCCTTGGACAAAAATCTGGACATTAAACATCTATGTCCGAATTCCCAAGTCTAACCCCAGAAACTGTTTTAACTTCTTGTTGTTTTAATGCTGTTATAGAAATCAAGCTTCCTTGCTGAAGGCCAAAAGAATTACCCACATTGTCAGCTTCTTTGGGTGTCTTCTCCTCACTCAATCAGGCCTCTTTCCTCCATTCATGAAAAAAAAACCCACAATAATTTATTAATCTGTGGAACCTGGCTGGAGTCAGGGAGCCAAGAGAGCCTGCTCCAGAACCACAGATCAACATAGGGCATTCAGAGTCCATCATGTTTGTGTAATCTCTTCTTGTGTTTATATTTTTGACACAGGATCTGCAGGGTCCTTCTCGGTAGGACCACTGCCCTCTCATGCCTGAGGTTTTGAGGTTGACTGGTGCTGCATTTCCTACACATCTCCTATACAGTTCCATTTAAATTCAGGGCTTAAACTTTCTTGGAAGTTTAATGACATCTTTCATTAGTCCTTTATTTTTGCTTCATCTCTCACTTGGCAATAAATGGCATAAATGTCAGTTCCATAGTAAAATGTAGAAATGTGATGTCAGCACATATTTCTTACGAGTCTCACTTCTTGAGAATTGTGGTCACAATTTCTGCCACTGAGGGCATCAGTCTTTCAACCGGAGCTTTGCAAATGGCAAATCTGTATTATATATGATCTTCAACAGCTAGCTGATTATGAGGATGATGAGAGATGTGAAGCTTAGTTGACAGTAACATTTGAGTAACTTTGCAGGGACATCATTTATTAAAGATGTAGTTCAGCAACTCCCTGATTCTTCTTCTGTGCCCAAATTATATTTGATGGAACGTTTACAGGACCATCATGAAGATCGTTAGGGATAGTTAATTGACTGGGATGGTACAGAACTAGTTCAGAGACTTTAAAAAATAAAATAATTCCTCTTTCTGCTATGAATGAGAAGAGTTGTTCATTTTTCTGTGCTTGAAATGAAAGGGAAGCCTCAGATGAAACCATACATCTTAAGAATCTGAGCAGAAAGCAAAAAGCTTTCCTTTGGTTCAGCATTTCATCGTCTTTCAGCCGATATGGGTAGTTTTAGATACTACAATTTTGAATTTAAGGAAAAAAAATTATTTTTAACTTAAAAGGTTTAGAGCATTTTAAAGATCACAGAATGCCTTCAATTCTAGGTGTGTAACTGGAGGATTGCTAGATATATTAGATAATCTAGATGTGCACTGGAGAAAAATTATTTGCCTTTTTTTTAACTCTTAGTCTTCAGCTTCTTGGCTGAATATGATTTCTGAGTACTAGGAGCCACAGAGAGTCTGAACAAAAAGATAATATAATACAAAAACCAAGTCACGGGTGAAAAATTGCTACTACGCATGTAGACACCTTTGCAATAGTGGACTTTTAAATATATGCAATGATATATGTGTGGCATTTTAGGTCAGACTCTCTCCCTTTACGCTGAAAAAGTATTGCTAAATAATCACTTATTTCTAGAACACAATGGTAGTCACAGCACTATAGGTGACAGGATGAATGAAACGTCCTAAGAGGGTACATTTTAGTGTTAGAACAGGGGAATGAAAGAAACCTAGATCTTTGTGTGGGTGTAATAGAAAGTCAGTAGAAGTTTGTGATAAGGCCAAAGCACACGTGCAAATAGCTTCTGCAAGGTCACAGCTATGTGACTTCGTCTTATTAACAAACAAGGTACTGTCTTACACCTTTCCTGCTATATTTTTAAATAAAAATATAAAACATTAATTTTATCACCTACAGCTCTAGGCTACAATATTTTAAAGGCCTTAAAAGTGTTATATGCAAAAAATACAACAAACTCCTCTGAAGGTTGGGTGTGTAACTTCTTAGAGTTTCTGAGAATCATCGCCTCAGGTTAAAGCACAAAAAAACCCCAGAAACCTGATCTCATTAAGCTTAAAACAGTAGCCAAAACCCTTACTCACATTAGTCCTAATGATTGTTCCACGTTTTAGTCCCTTATGGTATGAAAATGATTCTCCTATGCATTGTAGGAAAATTACTGTCCCTTGTGCTTTTGCCCTTTCGCCCTTTCGATAGCTAGCAAATATATGTTCGCTGACAGCAGCCATTTTCTTGACATCACATCTCTGAAAGTTGAAATCCTGAGTTGATAAATAGGATATAGCCTTTTGCCAACCCGCTTTTCTTAACTGTTGCATTAGATGTGATTAATGAAGACTGCAGCCTATGGCTTGCTTTCTTGTAATAGCTAGAGCTAATAGCAATTTCATGCCCGTAGTATTTTGACCTGAAGAGCATACTACAAATAGAAAGACTTCAGGGAAGTAAGGTGGTTCCCCACCCCCCCTTAAGTAGAAGGAAAGATGTTCTATTAGAGATGAGAGCTGTGAATTTAAGAAACAAGATCTCCTGCTCCATCTTACTAATCATATTAAGACCAACCCCTCACCCCCCATAATTTCATACAATAGCTAAATGTGAAAGGAAAGAACAGTGCACAGAGGACTGCCGTCTCAGAGTTTTGTTCTGCAGTGCTCAAGTAACTTTCACTGAAGGCATTAATTTTTATATTAGTTACTCTTAGACCCTTATATAAACTTTATATGACTTTACAGTAAAGCTTATGTAGTTCATCTGAAAAAAGAGTCAAATTTAATAAAAAATACTTTTTACACTATACTCTTTTGCTTTCAGAAATTAATTAACGTCCTTAAAATTCACGCTAGAAGAAGCATCATTATTGTTTTATGTTTAGGGTGCTTGGCAATTGCCTAGGGTAGGGTGGAAAGTCCATGAAAGAGAGAGAAAATGAAGACCACTTCCTTTAAATTATGAAGTCATGTGCAGTACAATGCTCTCCTCTACAGTGGGAAGTTGAAAGAATTATTTGATTTGCATCAAATCAAACAATTGCATCAAAGCTTGGATATAAAACGAAAAAACTGTGGGTTTATGTGCTAACATTTTTTATTGGTCTAGGTTTTGTTTGAATTGTATACCTACCCCATTTCTACACTTTTTTAACGATGATACAAAAATAATAAAAAATAAATTAGGCATTCAAATAAGTAAAAGATTAGAATGAATTTAGTAGTATCTTTTCAAAAAAACAGGCCTTGAACTATTGCCACAAGCTGTATGTAGTATTTTCTGTCTTTAAAGTGAGAGTTTATATAGTTTGTTGAAATGTTGAAATGTAAAAGCATACAAATATTTTACATTTACTGAAGATCTAAGTTACAGTGGTTTTCTTTTAGTAGGTTTAAACTGAAGTCTTGATCATGAGACTGAGGAATGTTGCTGTGAATATGTTTAGTTCAATGAATCCATTACTGTTTATAGGTATAGATATTTGTATACAGCAACATCAGTGTATATATATATATCAGTATATATATGTACAACTCTAAAACTAGAACAATCTGGATTTTCTTGCTTACATACAAATCCCAACAGACAAGCCTGACAGATTTCTCCATTATATTAAACAAATGGGTATGTAAAATAATTAACTTAATGTGAAAACTTTATTAAATTGCATTTTAGAATTCAAACTTCCTGTTTTATAGCATATTAAAAGTGATCATGCTGAGGATGACAAACAATCAGGAAAAATTAGACAAACTCATCCACAGAAAGTAAAATTACATCTCCTTCCAGGCTAGCAATCCTGGGTTTGTCAAGCAACAATTGTTCCACAAGAATCATATGAACAACAGTGTTAATATACTCAACAAATTATAAATGTTATCAACAACAAAATTAAACCTACTAAAAGAAAACCACTGTAACTTAGATCTTCAGTAAATGTAAAATATTTGTATGCTTTTACATTTCAACAAACTATATAAACTCTCATTTTAAAGACAGAAAATGCTACATACAGCTTGTGGCAATAGTTCAAGGCCTGTTTTAAAAAGATACTACTAAATTCATTCTAATCTTTCATTTATTTGAATGCTTAATTTATCTTTTATTATTTTTGTATCATAGCTTTATAATAAAACTGTCACAATGTTTGTGAAATTTACAATCAAATATATTCAAATAAGAGCAGATACTGCAAACTGACTGAAAATGTTAAGGTTTATGCTCACAGAGAAAATAATTCAGTGTAGCCAGCATAGATTTCATTCTCTGGTTTATTGTGCATAATTTTTTTCTGTGTAAGGAGGAAGCCTGTAATCTTTCCCAATTTAATTAACAGGGCACAGAAGGATTTTTGATGGAGAGGTATATGTTATATATACACTCAAAGTATGGTTCTCTATATGCTTTTATGGTACTCTATCTCAGCCTCTGTAATCATTCAATTTTGTTGGTGTGTTTCTGTAGTCACAGTATCATAAGCATATCGGTAATTTGCAAATTATAAAAAACATCATCTGTGTTTGCACACTGGCAATGAGTTCTGTTATAAACAAAAGAACTTTTAAAAGGATTGGGTTTTTGCTAAGAGAGAAGGGGATGCTGATTGTTTTGCAAGAAGAAATTACCAGGAAGCCCCAAGGCACCTCCTCACTCTCCTCTTCTACTCCCACACACTCAGGGACAGCAGGTGGTAGATTTTATTTTCCAGGCTTTCACCAGCTTCACTGGATCCTTTATCAGGCCCCAAACACCTGGACATACTCAGCAGTTCAACGGGAAAGTCAAAGCGAGCCCCTTCATCACAGAGCGAAGCTCTTACAAGTCCTGGCTACCAGGCTGAAGTCCCACTCCTTGCCCCATTCATGATCAACTGAGAGCGTAATTGAACTTTTAATTATCCTGCAGTTCAAGCAGTGATGAGCCATTATTTAATCTGTTCTCAGCTTTAACTAATCTCAGATGTGAAAACGGAAAAGAGTGCTCTGCTGCCTGCACCAGGGTCATCAGACCATGGTGGCAGCTGCTGACTTGCTGATGGGGCTCTGTCAAAGGCATGACTGACATGATCTCTACCTGATGGCACTTAAGCACAACACTGATGTCTCCGTGCCCAGATGCACAGGCAGAAGCACGAACATCATAAATAGACTGATACAGCGCCTTGCTCTGTCACCCTTCTCCTGTGGCATCACCTTAGTTTTCTTTCTAGGGTGTTTTGATGTTGTCATTTTCCATTTTGATGTGCTGTGGAAAAAAATATTTGAAATATAATTTCTCTTTTCTAATCACTCCTGCAGATAGTTATAGCTATATTAATATGTAATAATAATATAGTATATTAAGGACATGGGGATAACAGTTTGTTGAAACCAGAGCTGATAAAAATTTTTGTGTCTTGATGGGAAAAAAAAAAATCTTTTGCCTAAAATATTCCTTAGATCTGAGGGGGTTTCTTTCATATCTTTCTTTCCACACCACCTCTTCTTGTAAGACAGACCGCAAGGAGACATGGTGTCAATACACAGTTGAGAAGGGGAAGACACGGGAAGGTTATCTAGCTGTCCAGATTTGAATATCGGTATAAAAAATAAAGTTAGCTGTTAGTGCGATGTATTAGACAAAGCAGATTCCTCTTCTAGTATCTGACTCCCACTAGATCAACTTTCATACTTTTAAAATCATAGCTTAGATGTCAAGGCTTTCCTTAGTTTATTAAACACTTTATTCTCTTATCAGCAGTGATGCGTTTGGCAAGTGAGTATGTATTAAAAACTGTGGTGTTAGCATAGGGTGACCCATTATTTTATTGCTTAGTACTAGAAATATCCTGAGGAACTCACTGCTTCAGTAACATGTAAAAACTTCTAACCACTTCTCTATAGTTCAGACTGTTGTCATCATACCCATACTTTTACTGGCTTTGGGTTGCCAGTTTACAGGTTTGAGCCCTTATTTTCAATGTACTTAGGCCTGTGGGACAATTTTTTTTTGAAGAGTAAATATTGAAATTGTAGCAGTAGAAAAACTCTAGATAAAGCATATAAAATTTAAGTGCCATTTTTCTCTCTCAAATGAGAAAATAATTTTAGAAAATATTTTTTTTTCAACTGGGCTTGGACAGAGCATATGTACCCCAGAAGCACAGGCAGAAAATTAGACCAGGCTGGTAGAAGAAAGATTCTTATTGCTAATGCTAAATGTTATGAGAACTACCTGCCAAGGGTTGTCATAGAATGAGCTGCATTTTTCAAAGTCAAGACTGAACATTACCAGAAGATGTGCTGCAGTTCAAACAAAATATTTCAGACATCTATGATACAGTTTAGGTAACAGATTAGACAAGATAGTCCTAATGCTCTCTCCCAGTCCTGAACATTGTGAGTAAGAGCTAAATGGCCTTACGGACTGAGATAAGATCATCTCAGTGTGCATCTGAGATGCACAAGCTTGATAGGGACACACGAAAAAAAGTATTAAGGACTTTAGTGCTTTAAGATCTGCAAATGTAATGTTGTTTGAGGCATTTTTGGCAGTTAAGAAATAGGTTTTGTTCATTATCCTTCTCCTAAGGCTTTTTCATTTTTTTTCTTCACTGAAATGTCTCCTGAAGAGTTGACTAGAAAACCAGAGATTGCATAGCTAGTAGGATCCTCAGTGTCTTTCCAAAAAGATTATGAATTGGGATGGGGTAAAATGTATTGGTGGAACAAGCATAATGTTTGCATAGAGTTTATGGAGAATTCAAGAAGTCTTTTAAACTTAAACCTCTCCATTAATAGTATAAATTACAAAACCTTTGTCACAGCTACTCTATAGACACAGTGATCTAGTTTGATTACTTTTTCGAACATGTTCCAAGCTTTTAAAACTGCTGGTCAGGAAAAAAAAAAACAATGGCAGCCATTTTAAAGCATTACCTTGAAAGAAAGGAAAATCTTACACCTTTTTGAGTCAAAGGAAATATGGTTCTCCTACGCTACATAACTTCTCTGTTAGTTGTCTCTGTCTGGAAACCTCATTATTCAGTTTGGAACCTATTACAAGTGACCATCATAAATGTTTTCAGCTAAAATCAGAAGAAAAATGACCTTTAATAACAGTAGATTTCACTGAGTAGAGTTTGGATCCTTCAACATTTCTGATATGGAATTCATTTTTTATTTTTCTGTAGCAACTTGATAATCAGAGGTACATATTATTGTTAAAAACATGTTTGCATTTTAAAACAAAATAGTAATTTCTAGGAGAATAGCAAAAAATTGTGCATTGCTGATTCAAGGGACACATCTCGGTGCACAAAGATACATAATGGCAATTGCAATAGAATATTATACATTATTTAAGCTATAGTGACAACACACTGTAAAATTTAATTCTAAAGTTACAAATATTCTATGTATTCTTCATTACTTCATTACTTTTGCACAAAAGTTTTAAGCATAAGGAATTTAAAGATACTATTTGCACTGATGGTTTAGTTCATTTTATATTTTACATAGAGGAAATGTGTCAGTTCATTTTCAATTCTTCAGCCTTACCACAGATTTTAGTGGTGCTTCACACTACTCCATAAAGCAATGCAGTCATTTCACTGTGGTTCACTGGATCAACCTATAAATATTACAGTAGCTGTAAAAAAATAGAATTATTATACAGGCCAATTTACACAAAAGACATTCTAAACAGTTCTGTGCTACCACTATGTGAACTAAGCAGCAGCCAATCTTTTTGATATGCACTGCTGGTAGTTGAAAAAAGAGATGAAAATGAATGAATTAGGTCAGTAACAGCAGGGATTGCAGTGGAGGAGGGAAGCAGAGAATCCTCTATGTACATACGTATTTCCATGGCAGGTTCTAGCTGCTATCAGCTTATGTCAAGGATTGAAGTTTATTTGGGTTTTTTGAACTTTTGTGATGGTTTCCAAAATTGCTTTTCCTCCTCATTTCAATTTAAATTCAGGTTTCAGGTTATTGCAACGTAAGTGTTTGAATTTTGCTCTAAGTTTACACTGATGTGAAAGTAATGTTTACAGAATCATACATAGGATATCAATATTACACCATAGGTATGAGTGACATCTATGATATTAAGATAAATGCATGTTTGAAAGCCATTTAGCTTTGTCAGTATTTTAACTATGCTTAACATTTTCTCAGAACAAGTAAGAGAAAATAAAGGGTGTTTCTGAGCACTTGAGTGAAGCCTGAAATAGCTTTACCCTGTAGGGTACTTTTAATTTTTAGGACAATATTAATAGAACTATGTTAATACTAAAATGACTGTATTAATTTCTCTAGGGTGCAGTGGAGGCTCATGCGTCACCTCACAACAAAAACTTTAGTTTATAGTTCAAATTACAACAAATTCCCTACCTATGTATATTGCAAACACCTAAATTCTCACAGTAAATAGTATTTTACTCCAAAAATAGTTCTATTGACCCAGGATGACCAAGGACTGATGTATTTATACAGTAAGTTTTAGTGGTGTATGACTCAGCCCCTAGTTGCAGAAGAACATGAAAAAAATTTCCTGATGGAAGATATCTAACACTGGGGCAAGAGAGGTAAAGTTGAGAAGAGAATTTTTACTTGCTAATTGCCCATTTTTCTTGTAGTAAATAAGTCATTCCTCATTCACCTTTCAGTAACGTTAACAATTCTTCTAACCTCAGTTATGTTCCACTTTAGTCAATTATTATATAAGTTAAATTACCTTGTTATCCTGCTGGTACTGCAGGTGTGCACAATATAGTGTATACTGCTGTTTCTAAGGAAAGTGTGACCTTAATTTCCATTTGCTTTCAAAACTGATCACCAGTAATCATAATTCTTGCTCTTCCCCAGATATTCCTTTTTTTTTTCTTTTTTTTTTTCCCTTTATTTTAAAGATGGCTTGAAAACTAAAGATGGTTTGAAAACAACTTTTGGAAGTGCCATGAATGTGATGAAACTTTTTTGTGTTTGAGATTTAAACTGTGCATATATGCGTCTGCGTGTGTGTATGTGTATGTGGTTTCTCTGACTTTTATACATGTTAACAACTGTGCATGTTAAACTTAATCTGGCATTTAATGATTTTTTTCATTTAATTTTTTATCCATAATTTTGACTATCTTGATTGAATTAGCCTGACAAAATTTCACCTTCCTAATCATCCTATTACCAATTACCCTTTTTATAAGCAAGAGCTTTCTTCAAAATACTCTACAATGGATGCACTAGAATTATTACTTACTAGATTGCCAGTTGTTGGTGAGATGAATTGCATGTTGTATTTTTTATTTTGGATGTTGGATTCTGAAAAGTAGTACAGGTTTATTCATAATATGAAAGGTGAATTTTTATGTCTAACAGACAAGTAAGATGACTATAGAAACTATAAAGTGCATATACGGAAAGACATGAGTGAGAGAAGGGTATAACTGCACGAGCCTTGACAGGGAGAGGTAAGAATATAAAAGTTGATAAAACACAGGATTAAAGAGGGTTTAGAAACTGTCCACAGTCACAAGAGTCGCTGAAGATTTCAGCAGTGATTATTCAGTGTTTGCATTCTGGAATGTCAGAACCAGGAAGAAAAAGACAGAACAGGAAATTCAGTGGGGATAGTGAGTCACGGTGTAGAAATGCAAAAAAATTAAGAGACATCAACACTGCATAAATAGAAAAATAATTCTGAAATTTAGAAGCACACATTTTTAGGACGTTAATACAATTAAAATGCTAAGTAACTTTGACAAACATGTTTTTGATGCATAGTAGTTTTGGAAGGTGTGGAAGAATGGCTGGTCGAGAGAGGGCACGAATATATGGCCATGAGCAATCCGGAGTTTAGTCTTGAGCACGAAACTGCTTGAGCAAATATGTAGGCCGCATTAACTACTGACTCCGTTGACTGCATCGTTTTCTAAGTCACGTAGTGTGGAAGCCGGCCATGGGAAAAGGAGTAACTGTCTCTTGCCCGAGATTGCTCATCT
>JAVKLA010000074.1:6187812-6199948 GCA_034782735.1 Sagittarius serpentarius | reverse complement strand
ACTCGGCAAAATGTTTATAATCTTCATCAAGTAATCTCTTAGTACTTCCATGTTATTAATAACTTACTAAGATGTTTTCCATCTGACATTTTCTCTCAATTACAGTTAAAAAATTTTGAAGGGGAAGTACAGGAGAAACAAAAGTTGACAGATTGGGAGTTTTCAGGAAACATACCCTTTTGGCACAGAACAGGGGCAGTTTAAAGTAAAAAAAATCAGGAAGTGTTTAGTGCAATAGGATGTGATACTGTGGTAAACATAATTTATTAGTGGTCTGGAGGAAGAAGAGGTAACAGTAAAGGATTGATAGAGGAGTAACAAAAGGATGAATAATAGAACAGAAAAGCACAGATGATAGGCTGTCATCAGGATCTGGAGGATAAGGAACTCAAATAGCAGCCTGGACAGAGATCTGACCGATACTTGTATATGTTAGAGAAGTACTTTCTTAGTCTGTTAATCCTTTGCCTGGATCCTCCCTTCCCTTCCTGTGCCATGCTTCCAATAAAATATTTCAGGAGAGAGCTTTCACTTGGTATTTATGTGAAAGAATATGATCGAAACACTAGGAAAGATACGGGGACTTTCAAAGTTAAAGGCAAAAGCTGTTAATGCTTTGACTAAAACCATGAAGGTGACTACTGTAATAGGTCCTATCCTATTTGTTCAGGCAAGTTAAAAAAAAGCCTTAACTTACATTCGTACATACATTTAAGAGCATATATGTGGTCTCCTCAAAAGAAATTCTCAGTCATCTGAGGCACCTGATTCTGATTGCTAGCAATGTTTCCATTTGTATGAAAAGGGTCTTTTGTCAAGCTTAAAAAGAGATGTTTTTTCTATGATAGTTATACATACTTTAAACATTGTTTGTTTTTTCTAATAGATTTTTGAGGAAAATTATGTTTTTAATATTAGTAGCTTGTTTTATTGTTCTGTTTTGTGTGTGTTTAATTAAGAACAAAAGCTACAATTCAGTAATGATGAGAAATTTGAAGTGTTCCTTTAACACTGACAAGTCTCTATAAAATAATTAATGTAGTTTTGTATTGTACAGTTGGGCCAAAATGCATAACAAAATTGTCTGTCTGTATTTGAAAAGATGACTAGCTGGTCATTCTGTTACACTGAGAGCAATCTCAACTTACAAAGCGATACAAGCAGCTCTACAAGTGGAATATATAAAGCAAGCTTAAAAAAAATGAAGGAAATTTATGTTCTCAGGATTTTGGACAAAAGGAATCCCTAATTTCTGTGACTTTATAATTCTGTCCTTTATACCGCATACTCACAGATTCCCTAGAGGTCAGACAGGGTGAAACTAAATCATTAGTCTTTCATAAACTTCACAAAGAGAAGTGAATCCGTAGCTGTTCCCCAAAGATCATGAATCTGGAAAGAATTAGAATCCATTTTCTTTGCTGCATGTTGTGCTTCAAGGGACTCCCTCATCCCTTTGTGGTGGGAAGCTTTTCTAACATGAGGCATATCTAGAAACTGCAGAGTAGAGGGCTGAACAGCATTCTCTTTTCTCTTCATCCAAGCTGATTTTGATCACAGTTTTGTTCCTTCGTTCTTTACTTGTTTTCTTTTAGTCTGTTGTTGCATGGCACAAATTACATTCTCTATCGTCCTTGTCTTTCAACAGACATATTTCATTATTTTTTTTACTGTATTCCATGTAGTGGAATATATTTTTAGATACACTGTCAAAGTAATGCAGTTGTTCTCTCCTTGCTGTTTGTGAACAGCTTAGGTAAAGAGCAACTGAATTTACCCAACCTGGTACAAAATATGTATAATCTGAGGGAGAAATAAAAAGCTTTTTGAGTCACTTAATTTCCCTTCACTCCATTTGAGAACACTTGGTGTTTAGAATTTTAGATTAAAAGGAAGAGCCTTGATTAGATAAAGAAAGTGTTTTCTCTTTCTAACAGTGAAGACAGAAAATACATCACTGACTTGCATTAACTCAGCATGCTGAAACAGGTCTATGTGTGGTCCAAACGGCAGCCAGCAGGATGAAAGTAGCCTCAGAAGCACTTCTTTTTCTTGGAGGTGATAGAGAATAGCTCTTTGAACAGTGAAGTCTGTATTTCCTCTGGCTTGTGGCTCAGTACAGGTGACATTGGCAGTGCCAGTGAAAGCCTCTTTATTAACCTGACGCTGCAGAACTCAGGAGTTGCTCAGGCTTGTGTTGGCCTAAACTGACTTCACCTTATTTTACTTGTGACTAAAAGGGTCTAGGAGGCAGCTCACTGTTATTTAACTTGCTTTAGCTTAACTCTGTGTGGGCCATATACAGTAAAATTCCAGCAAACCTACATGGTCATTAGGTAACAAATATTAACTTTATGTCAATTCCGGGAGATTGTTGTGTAATTTCACTAACAGACAACAGGTGAAGATAGTCAAACAGTAGCTAGGAACCGAAGATGGAGGACTTACGAAGACTGACTCTAATAGAATACACTTCAAAATAATGCCAGACTGGCCCAGGACTGAGGTGGAGGAAATCTGTACCACAAACAGCACACATCTGGTGATGTTCTTATGGTGCTGATGTCCTAGTCGCCACCACCACCCCTCCCAGGGCATTCCCTAGAGTAAGGTGGGAGCTGGGCAGCACTGGGGGGATAAGTATAGCACTATAGAAACAGGAGTAGATATTAGAAATTTTATGTGCCTTTGTTGGAACCATCTGCATAACTATATAACTCATAAGTGTACACCTTTGTGACTGGGCTAATAATAACTGACGTATCTTGATTTGGCTGTTGAAACATTGGTAGGATGGGGACTACTCTGGACTATCCGACATGCTGAGGTGTGTTCTGAGGTTATGCCATCTGACTGCAACACACCATATTACAGCTGTTCCATTATAGCTATTATCTGAGACCAAACCATCCTTTCTTCTGTAATGGCAATAAGGCACACTGTGGTGGGTTGACCCCAGCCAGCATCTCGCCACTTACGCAGCCACTTGCCCACTGCTCCGTTTCCTAGCAGGACAGAGGAGAGAATAGGAAGAGCAAAAGTGAGAAGATTCCTGCATTGAGGCAGTTATGAAACAAAACAGTCTAAAAAGTAAGGAAAGAGGGAAAAAAAAAAACCAAACAACTAATGCAAGGGCAATCACTCACCACCTCCTCCAAGCGGACAGATGCCCAGCCAATCTCTGAGTGGAAGACCTTGGAAGACCAAACGTCCCCTGGTTTTATTGCTGAATGTGACACTATATGATGTGTAATGTCCCTTTGGCTGGCTCAGGTCAGCTCTCCTAGCTGTGTCCCCTCCCAGCTTTGTACATACCTCTAGCCTACTTGCTGGGGTGACAAAGTGGGAAAAACAGAAAGCTTTGATACTGTGCAAGCACTGATCAGCAACAGCCAAAAAATTGGTGTGTTATCAATGGCCTTTTAGTCACAAATTGAAAACATAGCACCATATGGGCTGCTGTGGAAAGAAATTAACTCTGTCCCAGCTAGATCCAGTACGAAAACCTACAGGAGAAGGTAAGAGAAAGACACGTACATGTACACCCCTATAAAACTCTCACATTCAAACATGTTCAGTTAAGGGACTTCCTGAACAGCTGTGAGTTAATCGCCTTCTTTTGCAGTGGTACAACATGAATTCTCCTCCTATACTGATGTAAATGTGTTCTAGAATTTAAACTGATACGTTATTTTAAGGTAGATCAACATAATTTAATGGTGTCACTCAACTTTGAAAGCAAAAAGTTATTCTGATTTGGTTTTGATTTATGACAATATTTATTTCTGAAGTAATATGACATATAGTATAATCAGATTATGTTTGTCATAACTAAAAATTTTGGGTCTAGATCCACAGTTGAAATGACTGTTATATATTATATAAATCTTTTATTTGGTATAATACCACCAAAATCAAAATCTTTTTTTTGAGGATCAGTTAATGGATAATAAAAATATAAATTAATGATGTTACAGTTCACATGAATTTCTACTGAAATAAAATTATCTTCTATCTTAACAATTACTTTTGGCTAATGTCACTAGGGAAGCCATTAGAATTCATTTCATGCTGCGTCAGGTATGAAATTCCACTTTATAAAACATGAGTTTACCAAAGTTAGATCATATTAGACTAATGTGATATTCTTTTCCTAGACAAAGTAAATGATGTAGATCTAATCTATGTGAACTTTGATAAAAATAAAATATTTAACGTACAGGAAGTCTACTGAAGTTAGCATTAATATCAATACTGGGGAATGTCAACATCACCCAGGTTACAGTGAAAACGAAATGGAAAACAAACTCTCAAGCTGGAGAAAGTTAATAAAATCAAGGATCGGTACCAGTGCTGTGGCAGGAGAAAAGAGAGGTCCATCCTGATGAAAGTTGCTGGTAAGGTGGAGATGGAAATCTTAAATATATGGGGAGGGACACCAACTTGGTGAAGTGATAATAGTACTGAAAAAAAAGTAGTGACCAGAAGACATCATCATACTTTTAAGAACACAGAGTGGAGATTATTGGCTGGACCAAGCTAATGAGGAAAAAAATACTAGTTGTTGGTCACAGAAGACTCAACCACCAGTGGAGAGGGTAACCTGTCTCTGGCATTTATCAGGCACAGTACAATTCTATTAACCAGTCTCTGAAATAGAGGAATGTTTTCCCATGTCAACAGATAGAAAAGCTAGCTGTGTTTTTATTCCATTTATTATGCTTTCTTATAAAGTGGACTAAATGCTTGTTTCTCTAAGCTAAATCAAAGAAGGAATTGTTAGTATAAAAGTAAATTAATAAAAACTCTGACTAAATCTGTGTTGAAAAAATATCAGTGAGGATGGGTCTGGAATAGTTTCCAAAGGAAGAAAAGCAGCAAAAGCCTACTGCATTTTAAAATGCAATTTAATTAGTTTCGGACAAAAAAAAAGGAGATACAATTGCCTGTAATATAAGACTAGGGATTCCTCCCAGTCTTAGGTTTCTAATTTTAATAACTACCAAACCTGAAAATGTTTACATACTAAATCAAAGCTAGGATTGGCTCCTAATGGAATGTGGATGACACTTGATGACTTTCTTGGAAAAGATAACAGCAGTGTATTCATACCTTTTCATCAGGTTGAAGTAAGGTGGGTGTGGTTACCATCTTCATTTAAGCACAATATTTGTATGAGATTGTTCATCCTTCCCATATTCTGACAACCACAGTAAGAGTTCACACACCTTGCATATATCTGTATGTGTGTGTGCTGTTGTGTATTATATATGCAGGCAAAGACAGTTTTCTACAGTATGACATATTAATGAAGAAGCCAATAAGTCACTGTTGCCTAAGTTACGTGAGACGTCATGACACGAGATTTCTTTTTTATTGACAGTGAGAACAGGAGCATATACTGAACCAATAGTTCTTTCAAAAAACAGTTGACAAAGGGTGCTGGTGAACTTTACTGAACATACCCAGTTAAGCAGACACTCTTCAGCACTGAACAAATCCATGTATTTCAGGTGGTTTGTTTTGTGTTTTTTTTCCTTCCGGAACTTTCCAGTAAATCAAGAAGACATTTTCAGCCCAGAAACATAAGTGAACACAGAAAGTGTTGTTCCAGGTAACTTGATCAAACTTATCATGTGGATTGCAAAAATCTTACATGATCCACATTTCTTTGGATATTACCAGCAGCCGAACAGAGAGCGAGATGACGAACACGTAAAAAGAGCACTTACTGCCCTCTGGATATAAACAGGATGGGGTGACATACATTATTTGAATGTAGCAGTGGATTTCATAATGAGCTGTAGCCAAAAGTGGATGGTGAAGTAATTCATCTGCATCAGACTTCTCTGAGGCTGATCACAGTGTGATGTGACAAGCAGCAGCTCTTTCTTCCATTGCCCTTACATAGAATAACCTGCAGGGATTAAATCTATCCCCTCTCCTCATTAACACATCTAAGACCCCCATGAGAGGACATTTGACACTCTGGACTGTAATACTTCCAGTAGCTTCATAACTCTCAATTTTACATTTGAACGGTGACACATCTGACAGCCTGGCAGATAATACGGTGCTTGATTGACAAGAGTTAATCACCTAGACAACTGGTGGTTTAATATTAACTGTTCCAAGATGTAGGGAATGCTTTAAGGAAGTAGTGGAGATAATGACTTTTCCCTCCAACAAAGGAAACTTTTCCTATGTTACCAACAAGAAGACTCAAAGGCTTGTGGCAATATATTTCCACTGTATTTCTTAAAACAAGAATATTGATAATAACATAATGTTTTCTACTGCTTATCTGCAAAAAGGAACTTGTAGTGTGTGAACTTTGTGTTAGGACTGCTGTTATTTATTTCTACTGTTTATCCAAGTAGAAGGCTTTGGTTTCTTTAGTGTCCTAAGAAGTAGTCTGGGGTTTAGGCAGAAATCTATTCCTTTTATGAATACAACACACCTACTTATTGTCTGAACATTTGAGGTTAACTTAGTGTTTCAGAAGAAAAAAAACTCAATAAAACTAGATCTCAAGAAACCTACCTTGTTAATCATATGCTATTTGATGTATGTATTATGGACATGTTAATGCTATAGTATGTAGACTGTTATTCATAATTAATAATAACCTTACCAAAAAAAAAAAGAAAAAAATGGTATTGCTGTGTCAGAATCATTTGGGTTACTTATTGGAATAAAAACTTTCACTAGTAATCTAGGCTAAGGTTAAATTGTAATAACTATCTGGCTGCAGAATAATAAGGTACTGCTCATGATGATCTGATGTAAATTTAGATGAGTAATTTGGGCAGTCTGTAGAATTATATGCATGACATTTTAACCAGATATAGTTAAGGTGATACTTACAAATGAACAGGTAAAGAATCTATATTAATTTGTAAGCTGTTTGCCAACAAATTATCAACCTGTTCCTAGTTCAAAAGATAAAGAAGTCTCTAAAGCAAACACGATTAACAATTTTAGGATAACTTTGTTACATTCTTATGTGTTTTATAATGTGATGAGAGCCAACAGCTTTAACTATATAGTTTCAAGGTAGGAAAGTAATTTCATTTTCTTTATTTTCCAGGATTGGTTCCTCCTACTGTTTCCAGGAACTCTCTTCTTGGCTGATGGACCATTGTCATTTAGGTGATGGTTTATGATGTCCAGATGGCTACGCATTGAACTTATCAAAAGAAATAGAAGGTACCAAAAGATGTGATGGTTAACCTTAATCACTTTGAGCCCTTCATTTAAGAACTTTAACAACAAAACAAAAAAATCTTCATTTGAAGGAAAAATACCCTTTTTATGGGGAAGGATTAAATATTTTTTTTGGTGATGTTCTGACAAACAAATACCAAAACCTCATCAAACACCAAACCACGAAGTTTCATAAAGTAATGAAAGATTATGAAAAACTGATAACATTAGACTGATCTTTCCAATGTCACTATCAGTAGGTGATTGCAAGAGTGGAAGCTGTTATCTGATTTATTGGATCTCAGTCTTTCAAGTTGTAAAGTGCATGAACATTTTGCATGTGAACAGTTTTGTGCAATTAGAAAGACTCAGTGCACCAACTTTAAAACAAACAGAATTTCACAGATTTTCTTGGCCTTCCTTGTGTTAACAATCTCTTTACTGATTATAGAAAATCTTTAAACCTCATACTGTAAATTATCTTTAGTTTTGACACAGACCAGTGTTACAATTGCCATAGCTTATTCTTCTGATAAATTTATTCTCAGTGATTTTCTGGTTGAAGCTTACACCAACACTAAGCGATGATCCTCAAGCAATTCAAACAGAATTTATTTTTCCTCCTTGATTCCTTTCTTGTCCTGAGAAACAAAATGAAATAAAATATGGCCTCTGAGATGAACAAAGCCTGGTTCTAGAAGTACAGTATGTGCTTGGGGATTGCCTTTTTTCCTAAGTCGAACTGAAAATAAAACAATCCCTCTTGCGCACATTTGTTGGTTCAAGTCCAGGCGTAATACACGGCTGTTTTCCTGAGATGGTGGATCTGTGACTGTCATAACATGGCAAGTTTTGTTCACTACTGCAGAATATTTCACAGACCACCTGTTGCTGGTTTCTCAGCAGCTTTCCTGTTTTTTCCGCTCAGTCTGATGTGGTACTGAGTACTTGAGTTTCATTGTGTCTTCATCTTATTTTACTTTTTACGTGAGAACAGCTGAAGCCAATAAAAGAGGTTCATAATGTATTGTCTAGAGAATAGCCCATATGAATCATTGTAGTATGCTGTCAAAAAATAAACTGTGGAATGGTACAGGCAGCCTCAATATTACTTGAATTTTTCTTTTGATCATATGATAGTATAAAGATGTGATAAAAACAAGAATGTGGTTGCTTCCATTTTCAGGCAGCTGAAAATAACTGTGAAGAGTCCAACTGAAATTGCAAGAGAGTACTAGATAGGCAACTTTGTAATCAGCTGATTGGATGTATGATATATGTAACTCACTATCAGCAAAGGGGGCAAAATGGGACACTATTTTTGCCATAAGTTGAAAATAAACATCCAGCTTTCCTATTCCTGGTGCTTCATATCCCATATTGCCAGAAGGTGGTAACTTGATAGAGCAGAAAAAAAGTGTTGTCAAACAGTTCTTAAGGAGAACATAATGTTCCAGAATATACTGTGCTGATTAACCTTCAATACTATGATTTCCGCTGTTTATAGTGTAGAATATTTCAATCAGAGATGCTGAACATTGTGGAATAATTGAATCAGGAAGAGATAACAATAAAGGGATAATTGCAATCAGAACAACTGATATTTGATTGAACTTCTGTTCTGATTTGGGATGCAATTAATAAAGAATATAAGGCACATTATAGAACAATTGCCAATCAAAACAGGTGGTGACAAGATTTTAGCAATCTAATTGAAGATTTTTAATGAAATTGAAGCTTTGTCTGGTGATGTAATGAGATATGTGAAAGACATCTGAATTAGAAATGTCAATGTTTATATTTCCCCAAATCCTAAAATATTTTTTACACCCCCTCCTTTATCACATATCATTTATGTTAAAATTTATCTAGCCATAGGTCTCAAAATTCAACATAAGACCATGATGCACTTTCTCAGTATAAAAATATCTGATGCAAAATATTAAAGCCATGTGAACATAGATTAGAAATAAGTTACACATAAATAATGCATTTTAACACCAATAACTACCATTTTAACAGTCCACCAAAACTGTAGTGCATTCTGGATTGCTGAATATTTTCGAACTCATATTGATTTATTTTTTGTTTCTAAAGCTAATACTGTTTCAATTCAAGAAATACCAAAGACTGATTTTATATGAGTCGGTTTTGATCTCTTATAGTCATAAAATCTATGAACCACAATAAAATGTTTCAGTTGAAGAACTTCTCCGTTGCTAGAAATATACTTAGTTTTCTTTGTTTCATTAAGTTTGCTTTAATGTCATGTTTCAGTTCAATAATTTCTTAGGGATTTGAGATACACATATTGCATATGTTTTGATTAACTTATTTTCTTACATTAGAACCATAGTAATACCCTTTTCCAGAAAGGATAAGAAAAATGGAAATAATTGATTGCTTGTTACAATTACAGTTAGCTACTCTAATTGCAATATTAAAAATTCCCTTATAAGCATCTTGATGTTAAAAGTACCTTCATCATAACTTTCATTATTATGCCTTAGAGGAATAAACTGCAACCAGATTATTAAGCAGAACTTAAACAAAACAAGTTGTTAATGCAGCCAGACAAATCAACCAAATGTCAAGCAAAAGAAATGAGGCAAACACGGTATGCTGAAGATCAGCGGGTCTCGGGACAACTGTTAGAGAGTAAGTTTTCACTTAGTTACCAAAGATAATTTTCTATTTCAGACTTTTATCTCAGGAGTTGGAAACAGTATCAACTGAGTGTCTGTATTTTGTTAGAGCTGCAAAATTCCTCTTCTAATAGAATGATTTGAAACTACAGTTTGATTCTAGAATAATTTCACTGAAAGAAAAATTGAAAATATTAACTAAAATGCACATAAGTTGTCATATTGCTAAAAAATCTTCTATAGCATTGACAATGAGCCAAATGAAACTGCATTATGATATCCTAGGAATGTGAGTTTACTGTATATGCTGGAATTTGTTTTACTCATAAATCTGCAAAAAATGAGAATATTTGAGACCAAGTTAAAATTACAAAAATGAGCTTCAGAGCACAGCTAAGTCCCCAGTCTGGGGTGTATAATACTTCAAAGCATGCTCTGTGGTAGGGAATTATGTTTGCTATGATGAAGACCATTAGAAATTCTTTGTTGTACTAGGTTTTTTTTCCTCTCCTTCCCATTTTATTTGTTGCCAAAACTGGACTAAAGAGTTTTGTTTTGAAGTCAAATCAGACTGCTCTATTTCTGATCCAATTTCCTCTTCTGACTTCTTTATTAAATAGCAACAAATTATTTCCTCAGTAAAATAATTTTCAGTCTCAAAGAAAGAAACAAAGACTGTCTTGTCATTTGAGAAAAAATGGGATAGACTGTAAATTCTTTAAAGGAATTCGTTTCTGGGATAGTAGATTTAGTTTTACATGGTAAATAAATGTAAATGTGTATGTGAAGTGGTGAAAAGAAATGGAAATAAGACTGTGACAAAACATTTCCAGACTAGAATGCAATGTTGTACACAGAAATTAATAAATGTCATTTTGTTTCAATAAAGATAAACTGTAAGTATTAAAAAATGCCATTATAAGTAGTAAAAAGGCCGTGTTATTTTTCTTCACAGTAACATAACAGATTAGACTTTACTGCCATTTTTTCTCTAACTGTACAATCAGTTTATAGTATTTTGCACTATGGTCATCACTGATACGATTCTTGTCCCTGAAAGTGGCAGCAAAATTGAGCAGATTCTGAACACTCAAGACATCATGAAACTGATTTGAGAAGTTATGGGATTTATTTTTGGAAGCTGGAGAGGAAAAATCTCAGTCCGTACAACCAGTAGATCATATGTGGTACGGCAAGCTTTTCCACCATACTCCAATAACGTACTAAGTACTTTTGCAATAGATTTTATGTATTATATAGCAGACATCTTGATCTATCCTAAAGACTGAAAGGTAACAAAATCCATACTTAATTGAAAGGTATTCAATAATAGCATTACTGTAATAGGCTATTGGTTCTACACTATAAGCTCTGAGATCCAGATTCCTCTAAAACACATTAATTTTGCTTCATTGATACTCTTTTGACTTAGAAGATTTTTTTTTTTTATACTAATATGAAAAAAAGTTAATTCTGGAATGAGTCTGCTGTGTAAGTCATTGACCAAAAGATTAATCATCTTTCTTCCTCAGATTCTTCCACTGATCAAAAATTAAAATAAAACATTATGAACAACAAAATGTCCAATAAAAACCTGAAGATTATGGCTAATAGTATAGGAACAGCAGTAAGCTATCAGTATTATCCTAAGTTATTTGATTTCCAAATATCTAAAAAGAAATGTCAGAGACATCCAAAAAGTGAGATATGTTTTTTAAAGATCAGCCTTTCAGAATCAAAACTTGCAAGAAGCAAAGGAGTTTGATGCATGTATTATTTAGTGAGAAGTTATCAGAGGATTATCAAAATATATACAAGCTTCTACATTTTGTTCTATAGGTATTTCTCTTCAAAATAATAACAAATTTTAATTTTCTTGGGTTTGCTTGAAATGATAAATTTATAAGATACTGGTTTTAGAGGATGTTTGTACTGTGAGTTATGTTTCAAAATGTAAAATGTCAAAAATTCAAATTTCAAACATAATATTTTGAAAGAGTGAAACAAAAGGAACAAGACTGATGGTGATTTTGGATCTCGTGTACTAACATACCTGTTTTAAAGATGCATTCAGCTATAATGAGATTATATTTTAGCAAGATAATTTCACAAAATTGCTAGTTACTTTCCTTAAGTTAACAGGGAAACCATTAGAAAGATGCTACAATTAAAAGATTAGCATGTTCTTCACTTCCTTCTTTTTGCCTTGAAAAGTAAATATTTTCTTATGTGTACCTCCAGCTGTATTCATGATCTAGGTGGGGTTTTAATTGTTTTTATTTTAT
>JAVKLA010000074.1:6073750-6087351 GCA_034782735.1 Sagittarius serpentarius | reverse complement strand
GTGAAGAACTGCGGCCCGTGGGAAGGACCCATGTTGGAGAAGTTTGTGGAGGACTGTCTCCCGTGGGAGGGACCCCAGGCCAGAGCAGGGGCAGAATGAGGAGTCCTGCCCCTGAAGAGGAAGGAGCGGCAGAGACAACGTGTGATGAACTGGCCATAATCCCCATTCCCCGTCCCCCTGCGCTGCTCAGGGGGAGTTGGTAAAGGATTCGGGCGTGAAGCTGTGCCTGGGAAGAAGGGGGGTGGGTGGAAATTGTTTTAAGATTTTATTTTATTTCCCATTAGCCTACTCTGATTTGACTGGAAATAGATTAACTTCGTTTTCCCCAAATCAAGTCTGTTTTGCCCGTGACAGTAATTGGTTCAGTGATCTCTCCCTGTCCTTACCTCGACCCACACGCCTTTCGTTATATTCTCCCTCTCCTGTCCAGTCAAGGAGGGGGAGTGATAGAGCGGCTTTAGTGGGTACCTGCATCCAGCCAGGGTCAACCCACCACAGAAAGCACAAATTAAAATTTCTTTCCTTACCACTAACAATGAAGAGTGTGTAACACATTTCTGGTAGTATTTCATGACAGTTAAACTTCTTCTCTTAATGGCTGGGGAGGGTAAGGAACAGAGGAGTTGGGAGAGTTATTTCTAACAGCTGCTTATTTATCTTTCGTGTAAACTCAGATGTTCTTTGTCAGCAAGGATTACAAAAGTACCTGAGTATCTCCATGAATCAGGACCCCAGGATACTATTTGCAATACAGACTTCAATAAAAAAGACTATCTCTGTTGACCTTTGCTTTTTAAATGTCCTGTGCTTTTCCCCTTATTTGACTCATGCTGGTTTTGAATAAACTATATCTTTGGCATTTCTCCACTTCACTTTCTCTTCTATTTTCCAGCCTTTCCTCTGCCCACTTCTAATTTTGCTATATGTAAAATAAGATAAAAGAAGCATACAATTTAAAAAGATAGCCATTAAACTATTAATTAATTAAGTGTTCCGGGGCCTTAAAGTATCAAATTATTCTACGCAGATACCTGCATTTACAGGAACCTTGCAATACAACTGCATTTTTCGAGTCAGCCTTTCAGCTTGGTGTCCTCTGGTAAAATTCACGACCTGATTTGGACATTTGGTTCTGCAGAAAATGTGTGGGACAGCTGGCAGTGCAGAATATGATCCACAAAACTAAACACCTGATTAAGCAATTACCTATGCATCTGGTTGCAAATTCCAATTATGCTTTGATTTCTCCAGCGCTTTTTTGAACTTTTGGTAGAATATCAGATTATTCACTTAGACTAGGAGAGGCTGAGGTTGGCACATCAGGCAAAGCTTCTCCTCTGCAATAAAGACAACCTGATGAGTCACTGACCCAAAGAGCCTGGCTAGGTTGTATCTCCAGTTCTGTGCTACCACCACTAGTGTTTGTTATCCTCTAGTAAGCAAAAAGGACAGGGAATATGGAAGAAGATGTGCAGCAGTTAGAACAGAGTTCACAGATTAAAATAATATATTTTAGGTCTTCCATCCTGCCAGTAGAGCAGAGCCTTGTCAGAAATGGTGTAGATGAAATTTGCTGTGGCTGTGAGAAGGACTAAGGTAAAAGAGACAATAATTCATGTCTTTTTCACTACCAAAAAGAAAAAAAAGGTCATGCTACCAATATATATGAGAAAACCTATGTATAAGTGTATATAAATGGAGAAATTAAAGACTTTATCTTGGAAATGAAGCTACTCAAAGTATTAATGTATTTATAAAATTCAGTATATTACCCACCTATAGCTTCCATGTAGGAAATAAAAAAAGATGAACAGGAAATGATTAATATAAATGAGTTTATCTTTCAGATGCACTTATTTGGGGGGGAACAGATGCTGTAGAAACAAATAATGGATTATATGTGAAGAAATATTGCACATATGCTCTGGGATTACAAAATAATATTATATTTATGACAGCATGACTGGTATATACCCCTTTTCAGCTCTGTAAATTAGCCTGCCATGTATCTATTAGAAAACCTTTCCTTCTTAAATTACTTAGATAGTGGTAATGGGAAATAGTTACTCAAAGCTGCAATGATTGCTAAAATAAAATTAATTGTGCAACGATGGAAATCTCCCTTATCTGTAAAAGCTGATTACTTTGAAGCAATAGGCAATCTGGCAGCTTTAAAAAAATCTCCCTCGAACTGAAAGGTAAACTGGAAATGTTCAGTTCTGTTTTCCTGGATATTTGTAATGGGAAATGCATAACATACATAAATATACATATTTTCCACTAATGAAGAAAATTTATTAAGTCAGATTCATATGATTCTCCATATACATGACACGGCTTTGCTGGAAATAGCAATTAAAGAGACCCTTGAAATAGCCGAGTTCTATACTTTTCTTTGAACACTGGTTAAGTGTTACTATCCACGTGGGAAAAAAAAGATTATGCAAATAGGTATCTGTCAGCAAAATTTGTAAGTTCTATCCTGTAGAACGCTGGTTAAAAGAAAGAAAAACATGACAAAATTTCCAATTACTTCAATGTATTTTAGATCAAATCCTTCAAATTTGAGCATACCTGAATGGACAGATGTTTGGAGAATATATAGTCCTCAACATCTTTGTCCTACACTGAGCTGATCATACCTAAGAAACAAGGAAACCAGATAAGATAATGGTAGTAAGACTATATATACTAAGTAAGTAAGACTAGTATAACTGCTCATGTGCAGCCCAGAGAATGAAAGTGACGTTTAATACATACTTCTAGCATGTTTTGTTAGTCATAAACCCAAGTAAAAATAGTGTGATTATGATAAGCACTAATAAGACAGTGAGGACAGGCATAAAGATCATTCACTGGGAAAAGCAGATCTGAAGGACAAGTTCCTAAGAAGCACCTGGGCTAGAAGAGACCATGTTTATTCCAATACCAGACTAATGAGCTCTCTCCAGGACTTCACCTAATATTTTGTGCTGAGAGCCAAAATTTTAGCCATGGTTCCACAGTTCCTGAAGTTTAGGCACAATTTAGGAGAATATTATGGCTGTTTCCTTCTGGATCTGCTAAACCAGGTGCTCCTGCACTCAGCATGGGCGGTAGCTTTAAATGATGAGCATTCCTGAGACTGAGTCTGCAAGATCCCATGTAAGCTGAGGATGGAGAATTTAGGACCTATCTTAGTGTCACACAGAAAAACTGTGACAGGGAAAGAGATGGGGAGCAGTTCCCACTATTCACCTTACTCGTCTTTCAGTCACCTGTGAACATCAGCAAGTCCATCCCAGCTTCACACACATGTAGCAATGGTACTGATCCCCTCCCCAAACAAGACCACAGGCAGAAATTGTTATATTTGCATCATAATATAGGTATAAAAATGGCTGTTACTTTTAAATACATAATCTTAATTCTGACTTTTCCCAATTTTCATATGTGTCATTTTGCATGCTTAATAAAGTTTGTGTAGCATAATTTCATCATATTAACTTCCAGGTCATTTAACTTTGGCAATTTTATTAAAACAAAGAAGGAAAAAAACCCACACCATACTTGTGGCTTATCAGTTTTGCAGCCTCATGAACTGTTGTGCAAATTTGTCATTTGAGCTGGGGAAAAAGACCTAGTAGGTACATGTTGCTATCCTACATGAGGTTCAGAACAAAATATTATGAGTAAATCAATAATAATAAAAGACTCTGTCCAGTAGGTTTGGATTGTACATCCTTGCACAAGAAAAAAGTTTTTGAGTTACATCACGGCTCTTCTTATAGCAAATACTTGGGAAAGTCATCTGCAAATGTGTAGTGCATGAACTAACCTGAGAATACGTTGGTTTGATATCTCTGCATGACCTTGTCTTTCAGAAATACTATCAGAAAACCACCCTGGAACTACCAACAGGGTTTTTAAACAGTTAAAAGCTAGCACAGATGACAGGTGACCACAGCTGTAGCTTCAGAGAAAACCAAGTGTTGAAGTTAAGCATCTGCTAAGTGCTTTTGGGTAATAATCAGAGCCTAAAATCCTATCTAAAGACAATTCAGATGGCACTAAACACAGAATATAGGCAGTATATGATTCCCCCAAAACAGCTTACTGAGTAAAATCTTCTCCAAGAGAAGCAACCTGAATGAATTGTATATTTGCCATTGCCTATTCAAAACCTCTGAAATGCTATAATCGATCCACATGCAGCTGCACTGTTACATATCTGATTATGAAAGGGTTCATGCTTGCAAACTGAATTTCAGCATTTGGCTGGTTAATTGCAGGACTATTATCATGAAGCTGTGACTGAGGCCTGAAGGCCCTTTTAGATTCTTTGCTTAGACCATCATAAAAAAAACCAAACAAAAAACAACCAACCAAAAATTCTCAAGGGGAAAAAAAAAAGTTTGTGTACCATTATAGTGGTATTTATTATTTTATTATTTATATTACTGATACCTAGAAACACTAACCATAAAGTAGAATCTGCATTGTGCTAGATACTGTACAAATATAGATCAATAAGGTGGCAACATGACCCAGAGAACTTAAATCTAGCAAAGCTTAAGATCTTCCAGTACAAATGTGGAAAACGATAGAATTTCTGAAGGTGCTGGAAGATTACTGAAGAAAGAAATCAGTAACTACATGCTTAAAATAATGTGCTTTACCCTTAAGACTCTTTCCTTCTTTCTGAATTTGCCCAGGTAATGGTGAAACTAATTAAGCGTAAACTTCAAGTCTCCTTCAGATGTAGTGAGTTGTTTCTATTTTAATTTTCATTTTAATCTTGCCTACAAACAGATATTTAGGAAAGGACGTCACACCAGTGCAGTACAGACATACCCTTTTTTTCTTTTTAACGCAAGTCTGTCTTTCATCACAGAATTTCACCTTTTACTTGTTTAATGCAATGGAGTTCGTAAAAAGTTTGAGTTACAGCAGGTGGGAGTAAAGTAAGGTGACCTGGGCTGACGTTTCTTAAAACCTTTCTCTGAAGACAACTTAAGGCCTTTTGATGCAGATGAAAGACAAAGTTTCATAGGACACAAAAGTGACAAAATTTTCCTGTGCCTTATCTGAACTCCTCACTGTGTTTAGAATGTTTTTTTCAGACTTCTAGCTGTTTCCATCTTCTCTGTCTCCTTCGAAAGAAACTTCAGGGCAATACTTTTTACTTACAATGTGACAGTCAACAAAAAGACATGTAAGTCTCACGTCCTTTTCTTACACAAAAATAGTGAATTTCAGGTTGCATTTGAGTTGAATGTCCCTGGTATAACCAACTATCCAACACGGAGAAAGTAGTCTAACTTCATATATTGAAGTCAGACACCTGAACTCCTTCATGTTTTGACCAAAAAGCAAGAAGAGCATAAGTGACACCATGACATGTGCACATACCTATATTTATTGTATATGCTTATACAAAATATAAATATAAATTTATATAAATAAATATGTATAAAAAAGGAAGAAACAGTGAGAAACAGACAAAAATCTGTACTTTTCTAACAAATGTGTCCAGAAAGAAAGAAAGAAAGAAAGAAAGAAAGAAAAAAAAATATTTCAGAGGCTCTGCTCTTACTAAGAGGTGTAAAATTATAGAATTAGTCTCAACAGTCTGAAAAAAAGAAAAATGCTTCTCAGTTAATGTTCCTGGAGTGAAGCTCAAAGATTCCCCCATAAGTTCAAAATAGATTTCCTCCTTCAGGTACTACCACTCTGTCTGAAATTGTCCACTTTCATGGAGCAACTGCAGACACTGATCTGATTAGTCACCTATAAATACCAACCAGGTTACTCTGAATCTTCACTTCCAAAACCTTAACTCTGCTGTAACAGTGATAATTTCAATATCCAAGATGAACTCCAGTTAGAAGTCAGCTGTGATATAAGGTTTCCTGTGACTATATTTCTGGCTGTATTTTCCACTTCCTCAGCTCGTATCAACCCAAGTTAGTAAAGGAGCCAAAATGTCTGCTCACCTCTAGTGAAGTGGCAGTTTAATGTAATGACAGAGCTGTAAAGTTTGTGTTATTGTTAGTGTAGACCAACAGGTCCCAGTTTTATCACAGCACTGCAAAAATAAAAATAGAATATATTACCATATGGATTCATGGCTATATCTCTTAGTTACAACAACACACAACTCTGAACAATTTTTATTTCCATTCAGCAAGTTCATGCCTCAATCCAGGTATAGAATTAATGCTCCACAATAAAACTTTCCCCACACACACCCTCCTGAAGTTTCAGCATAATCAGTTGTCTTGGAAAATACTGCCTCCATAAAGACTCAGTGAAATCCTGTTAGGGTGGGCAGGAGTTAAAAAGCATGAACACTTTCTGTTCCTGAGAAAAATCCTGGATACAGCTAAACTGTTGAAGAAAATTTGGGTTCAGATATGCATATGGCTATTATTTCAATTATTAGTTTGAGGAATTAGATTCAGAGCTTATATGGTTTAATTACGCTATTCAGAGACAGGTAAGGATTAAAACTAACAACAGTTAATACCTTCTGTAAAGATTACTCAGATGGTATAAAACATACATTTTACAAATTTAAGTTCAATTTCTGAAGGTTTTGATCCCAGGAGCTACCTGTTAAAGGTCCAGAGATTTTAAATTACACTTGAAATAAACTTTGTAGACATTTTGATCTGAGATACTACTTCAGAGCATGCACAATTGTGCCTGAGACTCTCAACCACTGTCTGATTATTTTATGCAAATATATGCAGATTATGTTATAATGTCAAGACAAAACAATGTCATTGCAAGTCTACGGAGATGAAATTATGAATAATAAGCTGAAATAAAATGAAATCAATCCCAGAGTGTGCCTATTGAAGTGATGCTACAATTTCAAAATTATATTGGTAGATTTCCCTGCTGACCAAATTGTGATGTCCAGCTTTAAATAAGAAATTGTAAGGCAACTAGACGTTCTCTTTTAGTGGTGTTTTATGAAAGAAAGGCAATGCTGAACAAGCTTATGGCATCAATCAGCTTTTCATACTGTAAATTCTAAATCATACCTTCTCCTTCCTTAGCAATAAAAATCAAAATTGAGAAAACTTAGAAGTGAACTGAGGGCAAAATCCGCTTTACTACTTCAGTTGTAATCAGATAAAAAAGGATGTATAGCCAACTACTCATTTTGCATAAAATGTACTTCCATTACAATCAGCAAGCAGACAATTGTTGTATTTCTGAAGTGTGTGACTGGGAGCTTGACAGTGACTCTCAGAGCAGGACTCTGATGGCCAGCTGCAGGAGCCTGGACTGAAGGAAGGTGAGGTGTAACCTCTTAGGAAATGAGCCAGAACAGCTACTGTTCATTTTATATAGCCTGTCTTGAAGTATCTAAGCTCTGTCAGCAGCTACATTTGGCCAACAGGTTTCCAAGAAACAGGGTGCAGTGGTGGGAAGGAGCCTAAGCAAGGTTCCCACGTTAACCTGGTTGAGGAAATGAAATGGACAGCAATATCCTCGATCTGGACTAGGAGGTGCTTAGGTTCCAGTTACACCCTCATAATTCAGTGGGATGCAGAGAGGTTTCTAAACTGAAGACAAAAGTCTTCATCTGGGAGCATTTTCATTTGGACATAATGGAAAGAAGGAGGGAACACGCTCTGAATGTGAGACTCGATACAGTTGCAATGAACTACCTATTGCGATATAAATCAGTGCACAGGCTGACTAATTCCAGTTATTTCTTTGCATCTTTCCACATTTCTGCTCTACACAAGAGAAATAAAAAATTTATCAGTCTTCAGTAAAAAGTGAGCCAGTTATTTTGCATTTACAAAGGATTTACAACTTGCACATGGTTACCATGGAGAAACTGCTGCGCCCTAAGTTCACATGCCTGAAACACCATAAGACCACACCGCAAATCCAGACTCGGAGCATTTCAGTTTTTGCTTATCTAATCTTCCTTACAGAAAAGTGTGCAGGAACAGATAGTACCTTAAAGCATGAAACAGGACTTGGATAAAATGAAAAGCCTGCCCACTTCTTTGGTCTTTACAAGTGGTATGGACAACCTTCTTGGAGAATAAATTTCTTCAGGCATCTATAGAGTTCAGCTTCTGCCTATTCCCATAGCAGCCCCAGTATCCACCTTCTGCATAGACTGAGGGATCACCTAGGAAGGACCTTGATCCAGTACAGCTGCAGACAAATTTGCCAATATAGCCAAACATAGTACGATGCAAGTGTATATTATATAGGAGCAGGAGAGGCCAATCTTCCCTTCAGTTTCACATACTAGTCGTGAAAATAATTGTTTTGACACTCCAGTATGAACATAAGAAAATACCAGGGAGATGTATGTTTTCTATCACTGTTAATGCTGAAACGTTCATTTTTTATTCTGACTTCCTTTGCAATCCACACGAAGTGGGAAGATTTGGCATGTTCTAGATGATTTCCAAGCACTTTGGTCTAGATCCAGTGACGAAGGCTCAGTAGTGTGAAATAAAATATCAAAGAAAAGTTGGTGACGTGCTTCCCTTGTGCTGTCATTGCCTGGGCAGGCAGAAACAGCGAGGCAGCATAGCCAGGCTGAAGCAGATGATTTTGATTAACTAGTAAGTTAGTCCCTAATCTGCCATGAAAAACATGAATGCTGAAAATAAAGTCATAACACTTTAGAGTATGCAAATAACATAATTAAAGTTGCAAAATGCTTATTTTACTTAGTGAGTTTCCATCCTTAAGTATTTTGAGCCAGATGAGGCCAATGTTGTAATTTTACATTTCTGGTTATGCATGCTTAAATATTGAAATATGACACTTAAATTATGCAGATAATATTAAGGTCTGATTATGACTTACTCTTTCTAAGGAAAAAGTTAGATTTTGCAGCATATGACTTTCACACGTTCGCATGCATCTTTTTTTGTATATTAATGGTATGACCTCCAAGCTCCCTATAGATCTCCCAGAGACTTTGTTATATCTTGAATTTTTTGTGGAAGTTTTACATGCTGATTTAATGTCCTTAATAAAAGACAGTAATTAGCAATGGAAAGTCTGTGTTTTCATCATAGACTTGCATCCTTTGAAATATTTTCCTACCTAAAAAAACCCTACAAAATCTACAATGATGTGGACTTCTTGTAAAACCATGATGACTCTGCAGTTAAAGACACTGAAGTCAGGAAAATTTTCTTAAAGATGATGGCACAGATTGCAATTAGTTAAATATTTTTCTACTTCATTTCCTTCTCCTCCTGCATCCTTTCTCTTTTATTTGTTTTTTGACAAACCATCAGTAAAAATGTAGCTGCCAAATATATCCTTCTATTGAAAGGAAATGAAGCAAGGAAGATCTATTTCCAACCATATAAGCATAACGTCTCTTAAAATTGCAGACATGAGGTTCAGATTATGTTTGCTGCTCTTTCCTGATGCTTTTTTCCTCAGAATAGACAAAATATATATGGAAAAAGAGCATGTTTAGCCTGCAGATTTGTTCAGATGATGAAAATAAGTGATTATGTATTATCCTCTGTTATATTAAAGGATTTCAAGTTTCTTTTCCATTAATATAAGTTTATATTAGAACACTGTGGGACAAAATTGTCTGGAGTCTTATTTCACCAGGTTCAGTGGAGAAACTTCACAGATGAATTCGTTGTGTGGAAAGCTTTTCCATATAAAGTAACTATGTGGTCTGGATTGACTAGTAGGGATACTATAATAACATTACAGGATTATCAAATCAACATGACATCTAACAATATCTACACTAACACTATAGATCTTGGTCTTCTTATCAGTTCAGTCTCCTAAAGGATCCTCAAAATGCAAGTCCATAGACAGCTGATGAATCAAGTGCATACAAAATAAGTCAGGCTCTTCCTGATAAGGCAGAAAAATTAAAAGTACACAAAATTTATCTCTGCTCTCTCAAAAAAAAAACAACAACAAAACAAAGAACACCAGATCAAAGTGTTCATGGTTTGTTGTAGAATTATGTACAAAGAAAAGTGAATTTCATTTCACAGCCACCCTACTTTTAGGCAAACTTTTTTCAAAAATCTTCACATTTTCACGTTTAGTGTGTCTCAGACCTACAAATCTTATGTTGAAAAAAACAAGCTATGAATCCTTAAAAAAACTCTTACAAAACAAAACAAAAACAAAAAAAACAAACCGAAACCCAAAACCGAAACCAAAAATATCCCACCACACCAACAAGAAAAGACATCAAGGACAGAAATGTTTAGGGAGAAATGATTGTCAGCATTCAAGGCTGAAGTATATTTTATATATCACTTCTAGATATATGCCCAGTAGTATTCCAGGAACTTTGACTTTATTACCATAGTCGATATGCAATTCTCCACTAAAACTAGAAGTAGATATTTTTCCAAGTAGACATGAAGAAGTAGTTGCATGTCTTTATAAATTCTCATCCAACCTGTAAAAAACAAGACCTTATGTCAAAATGAAGAGAGTATCATTGATCTGTATCACCATTTCTGATGTTACGATAATATTAATGAAAACTAAATATCTCAAATAGAGAAGTTTTTATGGACTAACCATACATTTTTAAAGATAGTATGTTTATTTCTGATATATGATTTTTTGGACAATGCATGGATTTCACAATTTTGTTTAAGATTATTTCAGAATGACTATACATTCAGAATAATGTCCTGGTCTGTTTACGCTTAATTGGGAGGTTACGTTTTTCACATATGTGCACATAGTTCTTATTGAAGTGGTTTGAAAACTGTCTGAATGGTTTTCAAAAAACCCTGGTCACAAATTCTTTAGTCACATAAGTCTAGAAAGATCCATAAATATTTTCCTACTTACCAGCATTTTTAAACTTTAACTTGTGAAGAAAGTTTTAAGCATTAAAGGTTTCTTCATGTAATTTTTACAGGGATATACATATTGATCACATATAGTTGTGCTAATACAGACCTGCTATTTATTCAGACACTTAAAAATCTTGACAAATCCAAAAGGTTTTAAAATGTACCTCTACCAAATTTCTGGCCAGGTAAAAATTCTCCACCTACACCTGTACCTGGTTGAAGAAAAATATCTACAGCTATTTTTATGAAAACCTTTTCATTAAAAATCACATACAGCAAACCAGGAATATGGTGAGAGTACTATCCTTGAAATACTTCTTTTTTACAAATGTAGCCCATTTGTCAATTTGCATTATTTGTCCCCATTTTTGTGTGATCTACAAAGAACAGGAGTTTCAGCTTTGAAATCCAGTTCATTAGCTGAATGTGAGATAATTCTCTTTTCAGTTCCAAAATATTTCTTAGATCAGTCCACAGCAGTAAGCAAGATGGTGACCATCATTCAGACATCCCCCAAGACCTATTTTTAAAGCTTTGGATCTGTCTGATGGAGCTCAGTAACAGAAGCACAGCACAGTCCCACTAGAATATCAGTTTCTGAAAGGAAAATGGGGGGAAAAAAAAGATATAGAGACACAAATAAAATCCTAGTAAACCTACCCTTCTTTCTACTGACCGTGCTAGTACTAATTTGTACATGTTTAAGTGCCAGTTCAGAATTACATAAACATTACTTACGGAATACAGTCTTCCCTGCCCCCAACCCTTCAATACTCTTTTCTTGCTTTCTCACCTTGTGGTTTGTTTTCACTGTCTTGTTCTCCATTCTTCCCAGCCACTTACTGCCACAGTAACTGCTGTGTCTTTCCTGCTATTCTTATTTAACCTGTACATACCACTTAACCCATCAATTAAAAAAAAAGAAATACCCCAGGGAATTAATGTTGTTTGTAATAATACTGGCTGAAATTCTGCCACAGTTAAAATCTATGGGAGTTTTGCAATTGATCTCAGCTGAGCCAAGATTTCATTCCCAGTGTATTGAAGTAATGTCAATGGCACACAAAGGGAGCTAAATTTGAAAACACAAGGTCCTCTAATTAAAAGCTCCCTTTCAGGTAATTGATCTCAGTGTAAACAATCTGCAAAAAGAATTCCAGTGACATGGAGAATGTTTCTCAACTCTCTCTCTGTCACCCTATGTCAATTGATGGCAGCTAATTGACAGCATTATTCAAGATGTCATACCTTTTTTTTATAGCAAGTGCACAACCACTAACCTGTGTTTACAATTAATGCACCATAAATAAAAGAGATTGCCGATTTTAAAGACATCCTGCCTGATGGACAAAATGTCGTGTTCTTCCACACAGAAAGCACCATTTGTTTACAACTTGCATTCAATGACAATCAAAATGATCTGTCAATTATAGTCTTTTCTTGCTTTGTATTAAAATTGCTTTTTGCCCAACATAAGAATTTTCTCACAGTAAGAGAGGACATTGTCTTATTAACTGCTGTAAGGGTGCCGAGCATTTTTCACATTGCAGTTCTGAGGCAACAGTTGAAACCATAAAAACCCAACAGAATCTTCTCATACCGGTTTTCAATGGTATAGTATACATCATTTTATAGAAGGAAATCAGTTCCTTTAATTTGGATGTAAATTCACTGTAAATTCTCTGGCACAATTTTGCAGTCTCGCAGACAGTTGTGGATGTTACTGTGAGCAACTCAAGTTAAGTTCCAGTTTGCTGCATATAGTACATAAAAAACCATAATCAACTCCCTTTCTTAATATCCCATATCATGTTTCATGTTATTGTGTCATTTGAGACTCTATCTCTTTCTGGGGAATTCAAAATAGTAGGAAAATGAAAATCCCAGCTCTGACAGAGGTCCTTTCTTCAGGTGATATTTGGAAGTGATATAACATTATTGTTTTTGTTAGCACTGTTCTTGTCTACTGATTTTTTATTTTCTTTTATGTTTACCTTTTCCTCAAACATATTATCCTGCTGGGTTATACACTGATTCTTTTTTTCTCTCTAGGAAAAATCTTTGTCTTCCTTTCTTTTTAGCTGTCTGAGTCCTAGTACCCCCACCCCACTGCCCCAAGGAGTTTTAGCTTAACAGTCCTCCTCAAATCTTGTTATTTCCCGGCTGATTTTTCGTTTTAAGCCTCTGACACAGGAGGTGTTCTTGGAACTGTTACGTAGCTTTAGGGCAAGATCAGGAGGAGATGAATTTTTAAAAAGACTGATTAGACCATGAAAAAAGAAAGAAAGAAAAAAAAAAAGAAGTCTAAGCCACAGAATGAAATGCTCAACAAAATAAACAAGAAAGCTGAGGCATAGCTGTAGACTGGGTCTTACACAAAGATGGAGCACTAAAGCTGGCAGGCTCAGACTGCTGCTTCACAGGATCCCATCTTCTTTGTGCTGAGCGCAATTAAAAGGTGGACATACTCTAAGGTCAAGATGAGGGCAACTTCGGTTTGACTTCTCCATTCCACAAAGCGAGAAAAAAAAAAATCATGCAGTCAGCATATTCCTCTGAACACCTCATGTTTGTTAATTAAAAGTTGTTTTCTCATCTGTTTTCTTTCAGTCTAATATCCTTTCAGGTCAAAACTGCTGATCTGACCATTTCCTTCAAAGTGACCGGCCTCGCTGAAGTCAAAGGAAAAATTCCTGTTAGCTCCAACAAGAGAAGAATATCACCCTGAGTCGTCAGAGTGCATGTCCCACCTGTACGGCGAACCAA
>JAVKLA010000074.1:6025095-6036540 GCA_034782735.1 Sagittarius serpentarius | reverse complement strand
AAAGAGAAAAGAGAAAAGGTCTGTCCAGTGTTACTGGATGGCGGGGGGGGGGGGGATGCAAACGAAAATGTTTCTCAAAGGTTTAATTACAAGATGCATTTCAGAGAGATGGTATTGTATCATCCCTTGCTTGGTGACCCTTATAATTTATGAATGAGATGGGCTACCTGTCTCTGTTGGAGCTTGGAAGAGACATATGGATGAATGACTTCTGCCAAGAAATTTTTCATTTTCTCTCACTGTATATCACACACTGACCAACTTTTTCCATGATGAAATACTCAGTGGCTCAAAGCTCAGTGATGTAAGACCGAAGTGTTTCTGCCAGTCCCAAAAATGAATGAGTCCTGGAGGAGCTGTCTTGTAACACGAGCAAAAACCAGGAAGGGAGGTTTGTGCTAGGTCACTACCGACGGGACACAAAGAGATGCATTTGACAGATACTCTGTGGGACTTACCATCAGGAAATTGTCACTCCCATCCCTACTGAGAATGGCTAAGGAACCCAACATGGATTTTCTGCATATTCTTTCAAGGGCATCAAGGAGACTAAACTGACAATTTTTTCCCATTAAATGTATGTGTCAAAAAAGCAGGGGCCTGTGCTTCCTCCCTAGCCATTCACATCAGAAGCAAAATTTCCAAGCAAAACTGACTTTCTACTGGTAATAATTAGTATACTATATATAGAAAAAAAAATATTTGTTGAGAAAGAAAGAAATTAGTTGCTCCTTCCAGCTATTCAGCCTCAAGAAGAGCTGGCATAAAAGAAGGAAATAGTGCCTTGGAGTGTAATTGCATGGCATTTGTAGCCTGTCTTGAGAATCATGTTAGCTGTAATTGGAGAAGCTATTGATTTTGTAAAGACACATTGCTGCATTATATTTGAAAAGTTAAAATGATCTGACCATTAAAACAGCTGGTGCTACCCCAAATTGTTTTGCAGACTGAAATCTGCATTGATTCTAACATTTTGTTACCCAGCAGGCTGTGTACTTAAAGAAAGATATTTGCCTAATCTGTTTTTGGAGAAAGAATTGCACTATATGCTAACGATTTTTTGATCTTACAGAGAGGTAAGTGGCAGCTTCAGCCTTCCACTAGAGTATTTAATAATCAGTATTTAACTTGCATACATTCAAAGTTATCTGGATTAAACACACAGATTCATTTTATCATACATACAACTGAGCCTCCCTTTTCTCCCTGTGGCAGAATGTTTTTTTTCCTCTAGAGGAAACTAAAAAAACTGTGTGTATAACGTGTTTAGACAACCAAAGATCTTACTGTGACAAATTCTCTTGTCTCAAAAACACATATGAAACAGTGATTATATAAGTGAGTATCTGTTTCAGTATTTGATGCTGCAGTATTCACTAGAGGAAGCCATTACTGAGAGCCAGTTTTTCATTTATAAGCATTTTTTCCAATACATAGCATTATACTTTTTTAATAACAAAATCACACTGGGGGAAAAAAAATATTCAAGAACTGCCTCAGATCAGCCTGAGGCAAAAAATGCAAGCAAATAAAGCAATACATGTTGAAATTTAATTAAAATCAAAATGATATAAAATGTTACACTACTGCTCAATTTTAAAAGAATAGTTGCTTTCCAAAAACACAAACATGAAAACCTGGTCTCATAAATTAGTTTCAACTCATGGTAACGAATGTTATAAACATTTGGTATTTCACGTAATGGATAGCCAGTGATGCCATTTGGGGATACTACTTAAATGTAAACACCAGCTTCTCCATTATAAAAACATGGAGTTTATACATAATATTACTCCTTCAGTATAACTCAATGCATCTTTATCAAAAGCTTGTGAAGCTAAAACATCACTTTCAATTCCATTTTTATCTTGTAGCTTAGAGAGATTCTCAGTCTAAAGAAAGATCTGTTGAAATAAGTGAAAGAGTAGATATGAAAGGGTAAATCACAAATCGAGCCCTAAATATTTTTTAAAATACTGACAAATATTTTTGTTTTTTCCCAGACTTCCAAGTTATATCTTTTCAAACAGCTACTGAGTTGGAAGATAAGGATGCTTTAAGGTGCAATTTTACATTATAAAGCTGTAGAATAGGGAAAAAAAAGAAAAAGAAAGGATTGAAACTCCATGGCCTGCACTTTCACATAGGAAACCAAAGTATGTTTTGATACTCACTTTTAATGTCCTGAAAGAGTGCACAGGATATAAACTGTGTTCTACATTCTGTCTTGCACTGTAGGTGAGGTAATGAGAAATAATGTCGGCCGAGAGAAGCAAAACAATCTAACTATGATCAAGTGGTTGTATTCCTAAATAGACAAATAAACCAATAAATAAGCCTGTGTTTGAAGAGAATACCATGCCAAGGATGAAAGATTTTGTCGGCACAAAGAACAGACACACTGCTTGTCAGAGGTTAATGGACCCCAAAAGGTGAGCTGCAAGGACGATGGGACAAAATGATGTCCCTCTGCCTTGGGTGCAGGAGAGGGATGGCTGTTCACCCTGGGCAAGCAGCACGGTAAGTCCCATCTGCTCACCCAGCCTCAGTTGCTGCCAATAGCCCACAGCACTTATTTCTGCAGTGTAAACCTAATCTTCCCCTATCCCACCCCCACTGCAGCCAGCAGCAGTATTCAGCTTACCATATTAATTTAAGAAAGATTTGAAAAACCACTGACAATCTTTTGGGATCTAATTAACAATTCACCTCTGAAATGATCTCTGCAGGTACTGCAGGTGGCTAAATGCTGGGCCTATATAGGGAAAGTGGTTGAAAACTGGAAAATTATACTTATTTATTCTCCAAATATCCAACAGAGAACATGAAAGGAAAGAAGATACTGATGCTGTAGTAGAATGGTCTTTGATCTGGCCTAATATGACTGTTCATACGGTCTTCAGTGCACAACAGGGAAGTCATTGCAATGGACATTGAACCTCCACGCAATTTAGGACTTACAGTCCAAAACATCAATGACTTTTATTCTTTTAAATCCCTCTGAGTTGTTTTTAAGAAAATATCCTTTAATTTTTTCTTTTCTGTAGTTGGCACCAGCTTTAATTATCTATTCTTTTTTTAAGGCTGTGGGCAGCAGGTATGCATGACATGCTTGCTCTCCATTTATTTCCCTTGAAAGAGCCTTTTGGATCAGTATATCAGGTTTTTCTTTCAGTTTTGAACCCAAAAAACATTAAACAATGCATTTTATTTGCAAAAATACTCTCAAAACCTTAGCCACTTGGTTTTTGACAGTTATTATTGTACCCTAGGACAATGGGGCACTTAGCTTTTTCAGAAATACTGAAAACTGCTTTTCACAGTAACTTAAAAAATGAATAATAAAAATGACCCTCTTCCCACTCGTATCTATTGTTTATTCCTTCTCCTATGCCAGTTACACAGTTTTCTAAATTCAACATTTTAACAGAGAGGACAAACAAAACAACCATATATTCCATGTATTATGCTGATATTAGACGGCAATGGCTGAAAAAGAAAGGCAAAACAGTAAACCAAAATAGACACAGCCATCTTAACGTCTGCTCCAGTTAAGGCACCAATAAGTGTGATATTGTTTCTTTGGTGACAACAGTTAAGTACAGGCACAAAAGAAATTCTAACATCCAGGATCCTGCTGTGAAGCAGGGGAAGAAATGCAACCATGTATGAGATGGAGAGGCTCAGTAGATTGAGGCAAGACAAGAAGACACAAGGTGCATCATAGGCAGGAAAAATCTGTGGGCTAATTTTTTAATGCGAGCACCTGCTCACACAATATTCTATACTTGGAAAAGATGGGAATTAACTCAGATATCAAGGATTTATAAAGAAAATGCCTAAATGGGGTTCTGGTTTCCTTTCTTGCAGCTAGATTTTCTAATTTTTCACAAAAGGTAAGGAAATTATTATAGGGGTGGGTTCTGCTAGTCTTGACTTTTTCTTTGAAAAGAAACATACTCCTTCAGTAGTTCAGCTGAATTCAATACAGCTGTTTGAGCAATCAAATAATACTCAGCATGAGTCAATGTGAGAGGTTCTGGCTTAAGAAGAAAACAAGCTATAAATCATGGCAGATGATCTCATTAGAAATCAAACTCTAACTGCTAACAGAATGATTACAAAAGAGAGAAAAAAGGAAGGGGGAGGATCGTAAAACATGCTGAAAAGGAATTTTGCAAAAACAAGTAAACAAAACCAGGTGACTCAAAAATCAGCATGCTGTTCTTGTAGCAGGTTCCTCTAAGAATTTGCCTAACAGGAATTTCAAAAGAAGGCCTGTATTTTGCTTAGTACATGCTTTTAAGAACCTGTCACTGTGCCTTTAAGTTTCCATTTATTTAGAAAAAATATATATTGCCTGTATGTATTGAGGCTATTTTCATGTCCTGGTCACTAAGACAGGCATGGTCACTGAAGCTAGTTTTGCAGGTCAGGATTAGTCACTGGAAAATTATATATATTCCCCAGAAGATAACCTACTCTATATCAGGACGTATACTACGAAAAGCTAGGGTACTGTGACATATAATCATCTAGAAGGAGGAAAACCATTATAAAAAATAGTAGTCCATAAAGGACAACAGCTGTCAACAAAGGTGCATTTGCTGATAAATCAGCCAGCCTATTCTCAGAGATATACCGAAGCATTAGAAAGTAATTTAGGCAGTCAGTGAACTGCATTAAGTGCTGGAACAAATTAGTTAGCATTTCAAGCCTCCGTAAAAACTTTGGATTTGATTCTCAGTGAAAAAAAAAAATAAAAAATTAACAGTCTGAGCCAAACCCCACTAAAATAAACAGGAGTCTTTCATCTCATTCCGGGGAACTCGAGTCCAGATTTGAAATAACCTGTTTTGGTGATAACTTTTTTTTTTTTCTTTTCCCACTACCACCCCTCCAAGAATTGAAAATATCCCTCTTAAGAAAAAGCTTTCCACATTAACCAGGTAAGGCTGGACTGCCTTAAAAATACACTGACACTGGGAGATAGCTGATCCTGTCATGTGAGACTAGTGACTACTTGTGGGTTAAACTTCATTTACAGCCATCTGTGCCAGAAGGATCAGGCACAAAAACAGTAAATGTTTCATCTGCCTTGCAGTAATTTGTTAAAGGCATGGTATTTTGATAACATCTCAAAACTGTTTGGGAGAAAAACGCTTCAGTTGGCGTTGTGGAGAATTGTCCCGTGAACAGAAAAAGTACATCTTTTTTAGCTGTAGTAAAAGTAGATATGGAGTTGGATCCTCCAGCCTTTTTCTGTGTGTGGCAGAGAGTACTTCATTTTTTATAAAGTTACAGGAAACTTAACCTTTAAAATCCCCCCTCCAACCACTCCCTCATAAATAGACAGCATGATAAAGTGAGTAAGCAAGCAACATTGAATTATTTCCAAGATGCAAACTTTCTGTCATTGAAAAATGCATTTACAGAAATACTGTTCCCAAGAAATCACCTGTGCGGACTCATACACAGAATTATTTAGCAGACATCCCATGGGAATTTACCTTCACTGCATGCCAGTGACAGCGACTTTAGTTGTATACATTTTTCCCAGAACCAAGGCTGTCATAGTTTCTGAGACATAGGTCCTGATCTTATCCCAAGTCAGCATAATAATGGAAGTCCACGTTTATGCTACACATCACAGCCTGGCTTAAAAAGGCCAAGGGTAATTCATCCTTGTTTTTTAAAATGCCTTGCAGATAAGAAACATTTGATCTGTGCTTTATGGGATTATTCAGCTCGTGAATACCATGCTGGGCAGAGGACTTTTGTTGCTGCTGTTTCTTTTTTTTTTTTTGGCGAGGCAGCATCAAAATAATACTGAAACAAAAACAGGAATTTCAGATCAGATGCACATTTTAACAGATAGCCTTGCAAAAGTGCACTAAGGATAACAGCTTTTGCTGTTTGCCTCAGTGCTGCTCAGAGGCACATCATAAATTCTTGACTTCTGCCAAGCACAGAGAATTTTCCAGCAGCAGCTCACAAGAAATATGCCAAGGCCAGGGGCACTGCAGTACAAGGAAAATGAACATTTTAATAAAGAATAGGTTAGCCAATACTTCCACTGGTAACTATAGTAAAATATGAGGAGACATTTTGCTGGTAGGACTGCTGAATGAAAGTTCAATTTACTTTGTCTACTGTGTAAAAGCACTAAGGCAATGACATAGAACTATAATTTTTTTAAATGGCTACTTTCTCATCCCTCGTAAACTCTGAATGTATCCTAAAAAGGAATGAACACGTTCCTGTTCTGAGGGGCAGGCTATTCAGATCATAGCAGGGGTGGTCATTAATACTTCCAAAATATATCTTTAGTAATTTCAGTATGACAGACACATGGCAAATACATAGAGAAACAATATACATCAATTTATGTAACTTAAAAAGCATCCTCTTGCCCTGAAATCTCACGACTTCAGGGTTAGGAAAATGCTTCCTGGATTTTTATATGTCTTTTTCTTCTCAACAATGAATATTTACTGAACTACACTATGATTTTCCATCAAAGCTTTACAAACAATTCATCCTCACTAATAAGTGTGTAAATGTAAATATTACAGACCATAGAAATGTAAAGACTGTATTTTCCCAAATCTACAAATTTGGGAAGGAGTCAGAGGGATACTAACTGACTTAACAGAATTTAACAGGTCAGACTGTGCCCAGCCTATTTGCAGAGTGCAAGCAAAGTATAGGGGCAATATTTCAGTCCTACTGAAAATCTGGAAACATTTCATATTTTCTGGCTCTTGAAGTGAAAAACTGGACTGAAGGAAAACAGCCTTTTCTTTTTTTTTTTAGTCTTCTTGGCTGTGCCCATGATAATAGTTGCCACCTTTAAACAGCCTTTATACCTGTAAAATAATTAGACCCTAGAGCAACAGAAAACAAACGTGTTGTGTTTTCTCAGTGTCTGTTTCTGAAAGTTTTGTTTGCTCTGTGCACTGTTTGCTTAGGCGAGCATTCCTTTTAAACACAACATAAAACTGCAAAGTGGGCTGTAAATTAACTAGCCATGATTGCAAACTGGTAACAGTCCTTTATAGGATAAAGTAAGAGCTGTTTAATTGTATGCGATAAATACAGCCACATCAATAATTTACAGTAAGCGGTTAACTTGATAGACTTTGTCTTTTATGCTCATGAGGTGTAGCATGTTGAGGCTCACAGTGAGTTTTCTTCATGCCGGATTTTAGGGCATTGTTATTAGCAGTGGAAAGGGGTTTGTGCAAATACATGGTGCCTCACACTGAAAGGTCCAGATGTGCTTGCTTTCTTCCTTTCCTTGTACTCAGCTGGTCATCTAAACACTGCGGGTCCTTGATGGGGTAAGCATCATTCATAAAGCAATCAGAAAAAACATCCAACAGCAGATCACTGTAGTTTACATCTCCATATGGGAGATACCCATTTAGGAAATTAAAGTTGAACCCACTGGGTAAGACATTAGAAATCTTATATTTTCAGAGCCACTTTATCTCATAGCCTCTGTGCAAATGCTTCAAGAATATTTTCACAGGAACAGTATCAGGCCGTTGGACAGAGATTGTTTAGACCATCAATGCACGCTGAGCCTTCTCAGGGCCATTGCACAGGAACCCATATCAAACGCCGTGACGGAGAACAATGGCTTGTCTTAATCTTCATTTCACATGGTGTAAGTTGCTGATGTAGAGTCTGGTTTCTTGGTATCCAGGCTGCACTAGACATTACCTCAATGACCAGGGTAGGAACACCCCTGTGAATATCATCTTAATTGCTCCAAATTGGACATTTCTTTTTAGATGGGTGTTGATTTGAATGTATGTATCAGCTTGTAAATACAATTCATTTGGGTTTTAATACACAATTAGAAATTAACGATACTGCAAATGGGCTTTTGATCTCCAAGTGTGAGCTTTTGTTGTGCTTGACTTAGGATGCTGACGCTACATCAAGAGACACGCTATGCTAAAAGTTATGAACCAGCTGTCTCCTTGCTGGTAACAGGGAAGTCAGATGCCTCTAACACAATATACCCTGCAATATGGTTCGGTGTCGATGCCAACGCAATACTGTCAACCAGGGAACAATTTTAGAGACTTACTTTCTATGAAATAATGCAAAAATATTGTTTCTCTAAAATGAGTAAATGCAACAACCTTCAGTTTACAAAGCAGTGCTTGCCGACAGAGCAGAAATCTCTGTTACTGGTCTAACAGAAGACTAGTAGGAAAAATTACCTATCTTAAACAGCATTTTCTCTTTCTGTGCAGATGATATATCCAAAAAGGACATATAAAGCAGAAATTACCAATATTTTAGTGACTTTAACACATGTTGTGTTCTACTGGTAAAGACGCCAAGTAAAAATAATTATACTTTAACCCAGAAGGAAGGCATTTATTAGATTAAAGAAAGCAATAATGCCTTTCAAGTTTGACTTCTTTCTTTATCATGGGGCCTGTACCTGGAAACATCAGTTCTTTGGCCTTCTGCACTTTTTGGTATAGATTTAAAGAAATGATGAATATATCCTATGACATGTGAGTATAGGATTTTATTTAATAAAAAAAAAGAAAACAAATGCTCCTCAGCAGCTGTGCAGAAAAAGGCACTGGCAGCTTCTAATAAATGATATTCATAAAATCTCACCTCAGACAAAATGATGTGCATCTGGTCACTATGGAATGTTGCAAGCGTCTTCCCACAAATGCGGTTTTTCTTCACCTTCAATAATCCTCTGTGCTCTTTTTACAACAGAACTTGTTGAATATAACCCCCAGTTAGATAGTATTTGGGAGTAAATACCATAGTTTCAAGCTGAATGTGAAGTACCTTCTAGATCTCTTTGGAGAACTATTTTCTTTGTTTCCCAAAATGTTGTATGCGGAAAAGCAATGGAGGAAAAAAAAAAACCCAAAACTTTGATTTACCGTAGTTTTTCCCTCAGAATCTGACAGGATTGAAGGAAACTTATTTCAGCAAAGACACACATTTTCAATCAGTTCAACTGTCAAATGCTTAGTTTGATGCTTAGTAATATTGATCTAATAAAGCTATTTAATTCAGTAACTAATGTTAATTATCCCTCAGTTATTCCACCACTTTACACTAAAAGCTAATATTATTTATGTAGCTCTGATAAGCAAGATCGTCAATGGCTTACAATGATTTTCCTATTTCAGATGTTAACTGTAGCAGAGCCTTGATAAATTATAGTATATAGCACACAATTACTTAGAATGAGGCACTGGCCATAAGTAATCTTCAAGCTAATTTTAGGCATCTATAAAATCCATTGCTAGAGTAAAACACAGGTTCATACTGCAAGAACATTTAGTCCGTTAGACAGAAATAAGACCAGATACTGCATAAATCAACATAGTCCCTTGAGGTAGATGAAAATAGGCCAGTTTGCCCTAGATGAGAATGTGGCTTAGCAGCCCCAAGAAATTTTAAAAACAAAACAAACCAACCACCCAAACAAACAGAAACCAGAAACAAAAAATAATAAAAAACAACAAATAAAAAACAAATCCAGGCAGCTTAAACAGAAATATACTGCTGTAACTGACCCAGAGGATGGTTGTGTCTCTCAAGCAGCTTTTATAAATTTTATAGCTGGGAGGCAGTGGTTTTATTGACCAGGGGCAGCAATTCTGTATACTGAAAAAGGCATTTGCAAGAATACAGGTGAAAGGAAGGGGATATTTTTTCTTGGGGATATAAGTGGAATTTCAGGAACAACAGGGAAAAGTGATGAAAAGGAGAAAATGTGTGTGGGAAGATGGAGTGATAGAGGAAAAACGAATTAGCACAAATTAATCAAAAATAAGAAAACCCCTCAGAAACTGGAACTGTAACATCAAAAAGTCATAAAATCAGGAGATACTTAGGGGTGAACACAGGGAGAGATGTACTAAGAATCGTGACTGAAGAAGATTTTAGCCAGTCTGTTTTGCACAGACTGGAAGAACAAATGTCCTGGAAGTACAAATGTCCTGGTTTCAGCTGGGATGGAGTTAATTGTCTTCCCAGTAGCTGGTACAGCGCTGTGTTTTGGGGTTAGTATGAGAAAAATGTTGGTAAAACCCTGATGTTTTCAGTTGTTGCTCAGTCGTGTTTAGACCAAGTCAAGGACTTTTCACCTTCTCCTGCCCAGCCAGCGAGAAGGCTGGAGGGGCACAGGAAAGCTTGGAGGGGAGACAGCCGGAACAGCAGACCCAAACTGGCCACAGGGGTATTCCATACCATGGGACGTCATGCCCACTATATAAACTGGGGGAGCTGGCCTGGGGCGGTTTGCTGCTCACGAACTAACTGGGCATTGGTTAGTGCGTGGTGAGCAATTGCACTGTACATCACCTGTTTTGAGTATTTCAATCCCTTTATTATTATTGTCACTCTATTGTTTTTATTAGTGTCATTGTCAGTTCCTTCCTTTCTGCTCTATTAAACTGTTCTTATCTCAACCCACGAGCTTTACCTTTTTTTTTTTTCCCGATTTTCTCCCCCATCCCACTGGGTGGGGGGGAATTGAGTGAGCGGCTGCGTGGTGCTGAGTTGCTGCCTGGGATTAAACCATGACAAAAAACCAAACAAACAAAATCAGGAAAAGCTAGGTATATCTATGATATCCTTTCTGAATATTTTTAGGGTACCAGAAGTGAATATAGATCACTGTGCATATGTCAGTATTGTAGGCAGAATTTCATTTAGTCTGATAAGCAATATCTGTAAGTAGTCAGATAGCAGTCTACTATCCTACATGTTTACACAACAGGTAAGAAAACAGAAGAAAGAGCTCACTAAAACTGGCAGTGCCCATTGTCCGTGAGTCTGGGATTTAACGCACAGGTAATACAAGTGAAAAAAAAGACATGGAGTGAAGTAGAATGCAGCGGAGAGGAGAGGGAAGGGGAAGGTATTCCGGAAAGTTTTCTAGTGTTATCTTATGAACACAGTATAAAAAGCTTTATTTTTCTACTCTGCATTAAAGAATAGCACCTGCAAAGGCCTGGGGATACTTGCAGTCACTTAGCTTATTTTCTATTAACAGAACATGAGTTTTTTATAACCTCTTAAAGGGCAGGCCATATATTGTACAAAAGCATATCTCAGGGAGAAATACAATGCAAAATCAATTTGTCTATTTCTCTGTCTTCATCCTCTTTCAGTAATAAACCCTGCTAAACAAAAGTGTAATTCAGCCAAAATTAAAATTTTAGCACTCTATCCTAAATGCTGACTTATACACAGATGTTCTATAGAGTACAATTATCTCACACTGTATCCCTGCAATATCCTCATAATGCAGTGACTTGCAGAATAAAAGATGAATAGAAGGCTTGATCTCATAAGCTGTCTTCACTATATGTCTGTGCTATTTATCTGTCTCTAACCCATGAGGGCCATCCCCTGCAGATATGGCTCTTTCGATCTGACATA
>JAVKLA010000074.1:5830732-5843230 GCA_034782735.1 Sagittarius serpentarius | reverse complement strand
GAATTCCTGTGGTGCTTTGCCTGCGCCGCTTTTGCTTTCCCTATTAAACTGCCTTTCTCTCAACCCACCAGTTTTCTTCACTTTTACCCTTCCGATTCTCTCCCCCGTCCCACGGGGAGGGACTGAGCGAGCGGCTGCGTGGGGCTGTTGCCGGCTGGGTTAAACCACTACAGTGAGTAATCATACAGCTTCCTTAAGTCTACTCACAGGTTCTGAAGATAAAGAGAAAATTATGATGAGTATTTTCAGAACAGAAGCCAATCAGTTGTTTGTCTGCAGGCTGAATAAAAATGCTACATTCATTATGAAGAAATTAACTCTCTTGCCCTTAACTCTAGCAGTTATCATATACAAAGCATTATGAACCTGCTGCCGGTGACTGCTGGCGTGAAGAGCTGATTGGTGTAGAGATAAACAGTGCTACGAGATTTTCTTTTTCCCTGGACTCCACTTCAGTACTTGGCCTCGGGGTTTTCTGGAACAAGCCGAGTTTCTGTTTAGCAACATCGGTTCATACTCTGCCTTCATTTCCAGCCATGCGTACACCTCCTGGGGACAATCTGATCCACTGAGTCTAGGAAATGAAGAGTCATGGAGCAAATTACAAACCAAGGAAACCTGATCTTATCTTGCCTAACCTACTTTGGTATCTATCTGACTTATCTCAGTACACTGTTTTCTTTGTGAGTTCATTTGCTGCTTCTCCATAAGCATGTCAGGTTTCTTATTTCTCTGCATTTCTCCTTAGCCATTTATGCCTTTTAACATTGTGATACAAGTTCATTTTAATTAGGTTTTTACAAAGATCATAAGTATGTTTGTATTCTGGTCTTTTGTAGTCACATCAGCACCTTTCTTTGGCCCAGCTGGATGGTTCAGATGTATGTCTGTTTTCTTCAGGCCTTTTGAAATTGCCCCACTGGGATGACGATGCACCATGAGCAAACAAAAGTTTTACTACTGGGTATTTCCTTGTGGATTGAGTCAAGTTCCTAATATAGAGGTATAATCATTATCAGAAGAAAAAAATCACTAGCTGGCAGTTTTGTTTACAGTATTACCAGAGAAAATATAGGCTAAAAAGATACAGAGACAAAAGATTTCTTTCTGTCTCACAAGCTGTGTCTCTAAAGCATATAGGGTTTTGGCTTCTGAAATACCACTGACCTTATTACCACTCTTTTGGGAAAAAACAGAAAAATTTTCTTTTTAAATTTACTCATTTCATTCACATCCATCACTAACTTCATGCTGAAAACCAAGTATAGTCATTTCTCCTCTCCAGCATTTAAATTAAATGAGGATGTGTAAAGATCCTCACTGCCATCTCTAGTGGAACAGTGTTCCACATCACACAGTGGAAAGATACGAAAGATGACACTGATGACACCAAACTGGGTGGTGAGGTGGACTTACCAGAAGGCACAGCCATCTTACAGAGAGACCTCGGCAGGCTGGAGAGTGGGCTAGCCAGAACCGTATGAAGTTTAAGAAAGACAAGAGCAAGGTCCTGCGCCTGGGGTGACATAACCAGAGAGCCCAGTCCAGGCTGGGACGTGTGTGGCTGGGGAGCAGCCTTGCTGAGAGGGACCTGGGGGTCCTGGTGGACAACGAGCTGAACAGGAGCCAGCAGCGTGCCGCTGCAGCGAGGAAGGCAGGTCGGACCCTGGGCTGCATCTGCAGGGGCGTTGCTGGCAGAGGTAGAGACCTGGACCATCCCAGTCTATCCAGTTTTCAGGCTGCACCTGGAGTGTCCAGTTCTGGTCCCCACAAGTCAAGAAAGGTGCGGACAGACTGGAGAGGGTACAAAGGAGGGCCACAAAGATAATCAAAGCGCTGCAGAACCTGCCCTGTGAGGAAAGACTGAGTTAGGTCTCTTCTCCCTGAAGAAGAAAAGGCTCAGGGGGACATCATCACAGCATTCCAGTATTTAAAGGCCATCTACAAGAAGAATGGAAGCTCTCTCTTCACAAGGAGCCACATGGAGAGGAAAAGGGGCCACAGGTACAATTTGCACCAGGACAGCTTTCATCTAGATAGAAGAAAGAATTTTTTTTACAGTGAGAACAATCATTCACTGGAACAGCCTCCCCAGGGATGTGGTAGAATCCCCATCAATGGAAGTTTTCAAGATGAGATTGGACAGGGTGTTAGAAAATCTCTTACATGCTCCGTTTCCAACAAAACATTGGACCAGGCGATCTTTCAAGGTCCCTTCCAACCTGGACCGTTCTGTGATTTTGTGTTCTATGTCTGGGCTGCTTTACACCAGGACAGCTCCAGTCAGGTTCCACATACACTTCTGAGATACTTCAATGCTTTTGTTTCTTATCTCACAGCACAAGGCTGAGACAAAATCATAAATGGGAAAAACACAAAGTTTGTGTTGGATCAGTAATGTGAGTTCGTTTTTCTAATCTTTTCAGATTTACTTTTTAGACTTTTCCTAAAACTACCATAAATTTGGGAGGTAATGGCAAATTAATTTGGTTTTATTTAGAAATCTTTAAAATAATCTAGAGAAAGTAAAAAAATTCCTGGAATGCTTTTGAAATATACAAAGGAATAGAAAATCTTGTAAAAAACTTTGATGAAAACATAGATGTAGAGAAAATATAAATAATTCTCCTGATTTGCTCTGGATTCCAGAAAAACTTATCTGCCTTAGTGAGAATGCACCTTCTACAGTGGGAAAAGGATTCAAAGGTGTCTTATTTCCTGAAAAATTTGCACTATGTATAAAGTCAATGAAGTTCACAGTGCATTACATCAATACTGAATGTTAGAGTTAATTGAAGCTCCCAGTAGTTTGGGTAAAAGCGACAGCACTACAGAGAAAGAAAACTAATTCTTTTCATTTCATTCTGAGTCCAAACAGATTATAACCAAAGCCCAGAGCAAGTTTATGATTAATTAATGATGGGCTAATTTGCTTTAGGCCACAAAGTTTTCCAGCCACTCATTAATCTCAGAAAATGCCACAGGCTACAGTTGTTACTGTTTAATTAAAAAGTATGTCACAGTTGCAGAGCTACAGATAGCTGTAAATACTATCCTTTGCCAAGCATTTACATATCCAGGATAATCTGTAGTCAAAAGGAGGAGGGCAAGAGAAAGGAAGAGCTAAGCACCAGATGCTTTAGGCTGAGGTAACCTATTTTTTGTCACTGTGATAGCTCTTAATTTATACACTTGTGCAGCCTCTACACAACAGTTTTTCATCTTCCTGCCTGATTCTTTATGATTATACCGGCCTCAAGTGAAAGCAAAAGAAAGAATTCTGTTACCTTTTACGAGAGTTTGGTTGTACCCAGACAACCATGAAGGTAAGGCACAATCTCCCCTATTAAATTCAAGGGAAGATGTCAGGGTATCTCCGAAGGAACACACACACACCCCAAAAAAAGGTATTTAAAAAAGATTTCTACAATGTTTATGGCTCTTAAAATCTTCTGGATGAACAGAAGATGATGCAGTTCTGCAACTAGAAAGGCACACATTGATGTTCTCCATAAGGAAAAGTGAAACACAAATATACACTTTAAAATATAGAGGTTGTTTATCTTACAAAGCTGTCATAAAATCCATTCCCTTTTTTTTTTTTTTTTTGCAGAGCATAAATATCAAAACATCGGATTGTAACAATTTTAAAGCTGAAGTCATAAATATTGTCTTGCCAGACTGTAAAGTTTCTTATGTGAAACTGTTGCCAACTGAAGAAATGTGAGTTCTTTGGTCACAATAGCACAGCAAATCTAGTTGCTAAACATTAATTTACTTAGAAATAAAATTAAAGCCTAATGAACATCTATGGTTTCTTTCACACCTATTTCTCTGAGGAATAAAAATTGCAAGAAAATTGGAATGGTTTCCTATATTTCTATAAATCTTAATTCTAATAGGAAAAAAGTTACATTTGAAAGACACAAAGATAAAAGGTATTGAAGAAGAAAATATTTTGTATAAAGGCCCATATTCCCATTAAGCACACACAGCCTGGCACTCCATCACAAAAACCACCATCACCACTGTTTCTTACCAGTAACTTCATCAGAAAAGTGACAGTACAGCAGTACTATATATTTCATCATATATTGCTGGTAAGCTGTTTAGACCAAGGCTAAGAGATACCAAACATGGTTTTCATTTATTCAGTGACCACTTATAACACCCCCTCAATACACAGAAGCCTTGAACTAACTGTGTGTTACACAAGCATCTTGTTTACTGCCAAAGCAGCAGAAAGGAGCCTTAGTATCAGGCAACTTGTCAGGAAAAAAAATACGTGTTGCTCTTTTCTCTATAGCATATTTGTTCATGAAATTATATTCTAAAATAAGGTCAAGCCTAAAAAGAAGAGTGCAGAACTGGGCCCAAGAAGGTATTTTCATTCTGTCCTGCTATTCATGCAGTATAGTAAAAGGAAAAGGTCTAAGTGTATCTGTATACGTATGTATTGGGTTTTTTAAGAACAGGATCAGAAGTGAAGTTGGTCTCTAAGAAAACTCAAATGAAAAAGTCAGCGCACAAAAGCATACAGAAAAGAAAACAGAAAATGTAATGAGATTACCCAGAAGAAAAAAGTGCCTAGATCTGGCAAGAAAAAAATAAAGTGGCATACACTGAGAAAAACAGTAGAACAAAAATAACCACAGAAACATTAAAAATAAAGGCAGAACACAAAGGAAAACTCTTCATATGAATCAAAAAATATCATAAGCTAGTCACTAACAAACACACATATACACAAACAGAAGGGAAAAAGCACAGAAAATGACAGTCCAATATACAGAAGAGAAAGATCAAAAGAGATTAAAAGGGAAATGGTTTACTGAAGATAAGGATGCAACAACCTGACCAAAGTAAAAAATGACAAAAAGCACAGAGATAAGGAAAAGTCACCACAGAAAAACATAAGAAATGAAGTGCTAGAGATCACTAGACAAACAAGTAATCAGTGAAAAAAGAGGTTTTCAGGAAAAAAAATCAAAAGGAAAATACAATATATAAAAAGACAAAATACTGTGTCTTCAAACTTGGTGCCGGGGCATCAGGAAAAGCTTTAAGAGTTAGATTTGCCCATCTGCTGTCTCTGTCTTCTGAATTTGAAGTGCATGATGTGTGTTACTGGAACATGAGAAACAGCTTCAGTCTTGCAGGCAGCAGAGATGCTTTGGATGAGTTAAAGAAGCACCTTGTTATAATTGATCCTACAGGAACTATTAGATGCATGCAATAGCTATTTTCTCTATACCTCATTAAGAATGATACCAAAATAAAGAGACAGAGGTTAAAAAAAGACTGCAACAGAAAAATACTTTTTCATGTATTAATCTGGCTAATTCTGTGTAAAACCTGTTAAAATGAGCATAAGTGTGAAGTTTAGCCATCCAACTTTTCCACAGCTCCTGCACACCTTATAGAAATGCAATTACTCTACATACTGGTCTACATACAGCAAAATAGTTGTTCTTGTTGCACTGTATCCAAATCAAAGTCTTTCAGTGCCATAGAATTCCTGGCAGACAAAGAATAACAACTGTAAATTACCAAAATTGACACTTTCCTTACCTAATTCATCAAAGCTAAGATGGAGTTATTCTAAAACATCTAGGTAGGACTAGTCAAAGGAGATGAGATCTCCTGGGGAAAAAAAAAAAAGAATGCCGATGACTGAGAGCAGAGATATTCTTGAAAAAATTCCTCACAACAGTCTGAACAAGGAGTCTCAAACCTGCCACGTACAGAGAGACCATCATGCTGGGACGTGGATAACCACAGCATGCTAATTTTCACCACAGCTGAAGAAGACGAGTGCCTTTTTTTCAGAATAGTATATAGCTTTTTTCACTGGAAATCCTTCTCATGAAGATCTCACATTGCCTTTCCAACTTGCCTTAGTAGGTTTACAGCAGCTTTTGTGCTTGTGGCCTTAGATTTTACAGCAACAAAACCACTATACAGTCATGGTCCCTCCACGTGCAGACTGGGATCCTCTTCGCAAAGTATATTGGTCTCTCAACATGGCAAGAATCCAGTACTAAAACACTAATCTTCTTATCTTACTGCCTCCCCAGCAGTGCCAGCACAATACCACAGCAAAGCGTTCACAAAACAGGGCTAGGGGCCAGTTTTTATCCCTATGTCTTACACAAGCAAGTACAGCGCCTATATGCAGCGGCCTGAGCATATCTTAGAAGCACAAGTGCTCCTGAGGCCAGTGGGAACAAATTTATCCTTACTTTTGGTGACTCAAATCAATTCTAGGAGAAGGACATCACCTCTGAAAAGGATGCTGCAAGACCTTCAATTCTGCTGGCACAAAAAGGATTGCAAGAAGCTTAAGGAGAGATTTCATAAATTAAGCAGAAGCATACACATGCTCAATACTAGAAATAAGGTCTACAGTGCTTATGAACACTAGAAGAAAGTACAAGATCTATTACAGGAGATGAGGGGAGAAGCAGGAGTGAGAAATAGTGCCGTATTTTGCAATAAAATTGTCTGTGTTTTCCATGGCACAAAAGAGAGATAACTAGGCACAACTGCTATATAAAGTGTTTACATACAAACACAAAAGCTTTATGTAAAGAGATATAAAGAAAATTTTCATATACAGAGAATGAGAAACAAGGTAAGCAATAATTTTTACATCATTACTATTATGGGAGATGAGATTTTCACCTGAAGGAACTTTAAGCAGCCAGTTCCTCTTGAAGTTGTTTCTGATCCTCTAACACTGCAAATACAAACTTCTTCCGGGACAAGCTAGGACCTTCTTTCCCTGCATAATACACAACCTGAGTGGCCCAGCACCTCCTAAATTCAGAGGCCAAGTACCAAAGGAAATTTTGTTTTGGTCCATCAGCTGTGACGGTGGGTCAGACTGGTATATTGGCAGAGCAGAATGGTTAAGATCAGAATTAAAATATGAGAGGGAACTGGAAGAAATCCTAACCTTGAAAGGGTTCTTATCGCCTTTAAAATAGCTGTGAACACTTTGCTTGGAGGAAATACATAACGACAGTGTTTCAAATGGACTTCAGCTAGTTACTTAATTCAGTGTGCAAGACTTGGATATCTTGGAATAATATCGACAGTGACATGTTAATATGGATGCTGCCTCAATCATGTGCAGAAACACTCAGAACAGATGTTCTTTTCTGCATTAGGTATTTTTAGGTACTTTTTAAAAACTCTGTAAGGAAACCTGTCCTGCTTTTCAGGTTTACATCTCAGAATTCTTTTTAAGGAGGAGGATGGCTTCATACCTAAAGAACCAAGTACATTTATTTCCTCTTCTCTAGGGCTATTTTTGCATTTCGTGTTTGACATTAAAGAGTAATCCAAGAAAGTACATAATCACTCCTTGAAACTGAAGCTTGAAATGTCCTTTCCCAGGGGAATGTCCTAAAACCCATCCCACAAGATCCTGCTCCCTCCAGTGCCTCTTTGCCCTTTGCCACCAAATTAGAAACTTTAACAATGTTTTGGCTTTGTTTTGTTTGTTGTAGGTTTTTTCAATTCCATCCCCAATCTCAGACTGTGATAGCATAGTCTCACAGCCTGGTGCTTCGCAGTATCCTGAGAGCAGGAAATATGGTTTAAAAAACCTAATGATAAGAGGATAATTGTACCTGATCAATCTGTTCCTTGAGTCAAGGCTTGAAAATTCTGAAAGGCTGGAAATGATATCATCTTCTCTTATTGCATTTTGGAAAGGAACTGAAACATTATTAGCTGCTATCTTCCTTTACAGTGAATACTCTGCTAAAATAGCTCCACATCGTGTTCCACTGGACCTGATGGAGGGGGAAGGAATGAATTCTTCTTTCTCCCTAAAGTTCACCATTTTTCCTATAAAGAATACGGACAGATACAATAAATGCCTTTCAAGGGAGACAGAAAAAGGAACTTCTACATCTACATGGATTTTGGCAGCAATTAGAAATACAGAAGGTACTAAACTAACCAAAGCTGAAAAGGCTGCCTCTGGGCAAGCATGGAAATGCCAATACACAGAAAAGCACAAGTATTTGGGGGAGTAGAGGAGAAGATTGCTTTTTCTATATCCATTGTCTCTATTTTTCCATAGTTTATTCTGTTCCTCACTTTTCCTACTACCAACCTTTACTACGCCTTGTTTTTCTCTCTCACTTACCAACCTTTTATACTTCATTCTCTCTGGTCAATAATAAAAAACCCAACTGTGTTATCAATTGCAAAGGACTGACTTTGGAGAATATCTTTGCATGCTCACAGTCAAGTGTGCCTAAGGTTATAAATTACATTCCTTTATGGGGAACATTTTGCTAAGCAGATCCCACTTCATGGTCTGCTCTGGATGGAGAAGGGAGATGAAGCATTTTCATCCCGATCTTCATGACTTCCTTTATGACAGGCTGCCTTCACAGAATCAGACTTGCCATAATGCAGTCATTCCCGTTTGTATCTTGCAAAATTATAGTAAAACTTGTCTATCACCTACCACAGTGTTAAACTGGCACTATTACCCAAACAGTTAAGATAATAAATGTTACTGTTACCTAAACTAAGATCTAATGACGCTAGAAACAATCACAAAAGCTAACCTTAGGCATCTATTTCAGGTGTCTAAATTAGGAGTTTGGTCTTTCTACACAAATTATACTCATCAGAGAACAACAGATTTGAAACACTGAAGTCAGATTTTGCTACAAATAATCTGTATAATGGAAATGGATTCACAAGCCAACAGACTAAAATAATCTGAATATTTTTTCCCCACCAATGGCCAGCAATCATTTTGGTCCATCTAAAAATTAGGTTGACTAGTATCTATCAGGCTTTTTCAGGTAAAAATACAACCAGCTTTTTTTGTATATCAGCATGGTATTATTGTTAGTACAAACCTTGTGATATTACTACTACAAAGCCCCACTCCTGTTTTAGAAAGTTTGAGAAAGCTAGTGTTTTGTGAAAAGCTCATTGACCTATCATGAAATTTTTATTATTATAGTAAGAATTATTTTTCTGATTAACAGGATGTTTTGAAACACTAATCAGTCTGCACACTGCTCCTCTTCAGTTGTGCCAGTTATTTCCATGATGATTAATACAAAATCTACTTTCAGTAACTTCCTCCAAATCTGGTAGTGAAGTATATAGAACTCTGAGTTTCCCATAAATTAACCAAAATAAAACACTGGATTAGGCATCAAATACAATTCAGTGCGAGTTTTATCACTGAATTTAGTGTGTGGAATGCTGGGTGCTACCGATAAACCATACCAAATCCATAAAAGCAGAAACAGAAAGATATTAGAATAAAGAAAGATTTGATTTGCAAAAATGCATCGGGTAATCAGGAGCAAAGGTAGAGGTGCAGGGGAAAAATGTTAAAGGCCAGAAAACCAGCTGATATAAACCTGGACTGCCCTAAAACAGCTCTACAATGTTGAAAAGCATTCCTAAGTGTTTTACTCTTTAAATCATCCTTGGGCTGGAAGATTAGATAAGCATATTATTTCTGAACAAATATCAGCAAAGCATTATCAGTTTCAGATCCAGAGCAAAAGGAAACAAACAGCAAAATAAACATTGTGCAGGGATATCTATGTTCTAGTTAAAAGACTAATAGGGCAAGAAGATGCAACTTTAAACACACATTTCGAATACATGAATTCTAAAGAACATTACTGAACAAAGACGTATCAGCATTTAAATTAAAACACTAGGTCGTGAGAAAAGAATAATAATAAACAATAAGATCCAATGCAATTTCACGTTACTTTTGAGGTTGTCTGTTGTAGCAATTCTGAGTCGGCAGGCAGAACGTACATATTCCCAGTAGATCTCAAAAGTTTGAAATGAATGTTACATTATATATGCTTCTCCATTATCATATCTACAGGGAAAAGTCTGAGTAATAGACCTTTCCCACCAATTCCTTTTTACTCATGTATGAATGATGAAAGTGGCAGGGTTATGAAGGAGAGGTAAATAGCAGGAAAAATACAGACCTAGAGACATACAGGAACAATAGCAAAAAAACCAAGACCTTGTGAAAGGCATCAGAGAAAGGAAAAGATGAGGAGGAAAAAAACCCAAACTTTTAGCAAACTAGAGCTTTTGAATAATTTCTAGGGGCTCCTCTGAAATATGGTCTGAAAACATTGGAGAGTAAACTTGAATCCAGTCTGTGCTGAAGAAAATTTCTGATAAATATTTTTTAAATTCTTATCTATGTAATCAGAGAGTAGAAGGGGGAAGGAAAAAAAAAAAGAAAAAGAAAAACTAGCTACTTTGGGATTTTGAGTTGTGCTGTTGCATTAGAAAAACTCCACAAAGTTCAAAAAGGTCTACAATTGCCATCAAACTCAGCAGGCAGGAGGCATATTTATTTACATAAAAGTCAGACGATACATTAGACTGTGCATGCTTAGAAGCAGATAGATGGAATGGAGTCACAACTCCAAATGAATATTAATCCACTACTACGGCTAATTTTAACAGCTTGAAAGTCAACAAACACATTTGTCTTAAGTCCAGAAGGAATAGATGTGCTTTTGAAGTGAAGTGATGAAATTATTGCAGGAAATAAAAAGCTAAATATTGTAGCTAGTATTAGAAAAATAAAACAGTGGCTTGTCAGGTATCTAAAGAGAAATGAATGCAGGTAAATTATAATTAAATCTGAGCATTACAACAATTTTTTATGCATCAAAGCTATGTATTACACCTCATTTATCTTCACTTGTTCACTGTTCTTAATGGGCAAAATTGGCTTTTACTAGCTATTACTTTCTAATGTTATGAATATGGTTTTTTTCTCTGTGTGTCAAAGCACAGGTCACAAAAATGCTGTCCCTGTCCTAATGGTATTAGTGTCTGAATGGCTGATGAAACACAACAGGAAGCAGCGAACAGGCTGAGTTTCTTCTTTGGTTCCTAAATGTTGTAGCTTTTGAGTTCCTTCAGAACAATAATATATTCAACAATCATTATAACATGAAAAATATCTGTGGGCTTCTTAGATATTGTACTTTTCCACAACTAAACACAGTTCCTACCTTAACAGCCACTAAAGCACTGTGGAAAGCCTGTGTCTAAACTCTCTGTGACCATTGTAATAGTATCTATCTTCCATGAACCATTTAAAAGCTGAAAATTATTAAGGAACAGACTGTTTTTTTAATGGGTAATAAACTAATCCTAGTTATAATTACCAGGAATTTTCTCAATAAATAACAGATGAGACAAGCCTTCAGCCTATTCAGTTACAGAAGTTTAACACCCACATTTGTACATTTTTGAATGCTACCCTTACTTTGTTGAACAAATGTCTATCTTTGTTCCACTAAAAAGATGAGCATGTGAACGCTCCACATGGCTAACTGTAATGATACCTTTGGATTTGTTCAACTTTTACACAGCTCTAAAGGTCACATACATTCACAAGGTTATTTTTGAAGCCATCTACTTTTTTAAAAAAAGCCCTCCAGGTAAGGTTCATAATACTTCAGTATCTGCCACTTAGTTGACAGCCTCTAAGTTAATCAAACACACTTCACCAGTAACAAATCTATCATTACCCGGTTCACAACACATTGCATTTTTGAAAAGGCTTCCTAGTTCCATATTTTTAATGAACTGCCATGTCCCTTTCTGATTCAGAGGAATTCATTCTACACAGCCTAATCTGCCCACTTAAGACTCTGCCCACCCACACAGACCGACCATGCGTTTTAGGAGATTATTCTTATGTTAACAAGAGGAACAAGACAGAAGTCATCTCTCTTTTCAGTTCTCGGTGTTATTGGGTCCTTCTTCCTCCACTTCCAGAACTGAGTTTCTCCAAGGACACTGCTACACATACTGCCTGAAGTCCTTCCCCAGCTTGGAGCTCCCCGCAGAGTGGCAATGTTTTCATTAGACATATGCTTTGGTCCCTCTTCTATGACCCTCGGTACTTCACATTCCTGTTAAACCTTCACTGTGCTCACACCCTGACTCCAACCCCTCAAATGAACTGCCAGAACCTAAAGAAAATGTGTTTTTCATTCTTTCTCTGTAACTTCATCTTTCCAACATCTCAACATCAAAATGACAAATACTTTTTTCGAAACTGGATTTCACCTTTCAGGACGTAACCATTAAAAGGAGCTAACACTATTTCTCAGCTTTGCTTGAACTTAGATTTACCCTGCTTGTTACAGGAAGTTACATCAGCTTTGTTCACTTTTAAGAGTTGCTCAAGGTCAGCAGTAGCTGAGAAACAGATTTCACCTGAACAAAGATGGACCTTCTTTCTAACGACATTTCTCTTTTCAGAACAACTTTTTAACATTGTGAGTGAAAAGCCTGGTGAAAAACACGTACTTTGGTTTAAAGAAAGCAGGCTTTATCACAAGTCAGGCAATTGCTTGACCAAGTATGCTGGTTTTGGCTGGGGCGGAGTTAATTTTCTTCGTGGTAGGGGGTATGGGGCTGTGTTTTGGATCTGTGCTGAAAACAGCG
>JAVKLA010000074.1:5811264-5822787 GCA_034782735.1 Sagittarius serpentarius | reverse complement strand
TTCCACCCTGTTCCTTCTAACTGAAGTCAGAGCTACAAAATAGAAACGCAGGAAATGGGACGGGAACTTAAAATGTTGTCCCATTTTTTGGTTTATGGATGTGAAACTCATCAGCAGATAGAGCTGGTGCTACTGCAGACATGGAAAATCTGCCAAAATCTGTGTTTCCAGAAGACTGAGGTGCCTAGACATAGGGATTCAGTTTTGGTTTAGATTCTGTAGTGTTTCTTGCTTGAACTCCGCATTCTGCTCTTCAGTGGCACAGTTTCCTTGTAGGCTCTCCCTCTGATCTTTCCCATGCAAGGTACCTACATATTCCAGAGCAACTAAAATGTTTAGGCACCTGAATCACTCCACTGGATTCTTTCTTAAAAACAAACAAACAAAAAACCCCCCACCAAACATGGTTCACACAGCTGCATAGACAAAAATACCCCCAAAAATCCCTTCTACAAAACCTCAATGAGGTTTTCCACTCAAATGAAGCTGCAGGCTTTTGTGGAACATGCAGTTTGTATGCAAAGGCACTGGGAATAAGAACTGAAGAGCTGTTCTCTGCATGCCTGAGAAATCTGGTTGATTTGAATGCGAAGATAACAAACATTTATCTTGGTAAGTGGCATGGGACAGAATTAAGCGCTGTTGGATAACAACCTTTGAGAATAAAGAGATAGCATGTAGAGATGTTCCTTTATTTTTCTCCTTTTAATTATATGCTGTAGGTCATTAAATCTTCTTATCATACTCCTACACATTCAATTCTTAATGTAACTTGAATGTAATTGCCTGTTTTACCAAACCAGATTCAAAGTTAGTCTTTCTTTAGCAAATTTTTATTGCAGGAGCAGAGAAACAAGACAATATGGTTTGAGGGTATAATTTGCATGCATTATATCAGAAGCCACATTCAATTTCCTGTGAAAAATAGCAGAAATTGGACCTAGCTATTGCTACTGCTCTGCGTCACTCCTGAAGACAAACTGTCGTACTTCTTCACTGTGTTCTGCCATAAGCATACACAGGGCAAAAGTCATCATATAACTTATAGTTTACATAAACTTACAAAGCTGTTCTTGTTAAGCACTTTAACTATTGACATTTTTCTGAAAGCAGCTAGGCAACATCCTAGGTCCAGACTGGAATGAATTTCCTGCATTGGATGAATGTTGACATCAGCTTTTGACAAGTAAAAAGCTCTGAATATTCATTTTTGAGAGCAACGGATCATTAAGTGATAAGGCATATATCTTCCAAGAAGGGAAAATTTCAGTCCACATAGTTCAGAATCTACTGTACATGGCTTCTTTCAAGTTATCCTAAAATTATAAAAAGGGCACTAATTCCAGAATTCACTGTACTGCTTGAAATTCCACTTCCCAATTCCAGCCAAGCTACAATGCACAGTTAGGCTAACAGTGAAGGGAAAAGTACATCTCAGCTACCAGCTTATTAAAAAAAGAACTGCGACAAAAAGGTTTAAGATAAAAGAGGAAGAATAAAAAATAGATGTACCAGATGGATATATATGACCCGATATATATATTCAGTGTACAAGGTTCATAGTTGTTGATCCAGAGAAGATGACACTTAAGGATGTAAATGGACGTTATCCTCCAAATGGGAGAGAACCACCTATCTTCTACTGTGATCGGACATCTTGGTGTTCTGGTTGCGTAACTCTGAAATACTTTATACTCTGCTCAGGCTGTGCAAGCTCATTTAGAAATTATATCTTCTAAATCATCTTAGAAGAATTTTCAGAAGAAAATTTAGAATTTTTAAATTTCAACAGATTTTGGGGGAATGTGGGTGAAGGATTACGATGCACGAGCACTATTCTTATCAGGCTTACTGCATAAAGGTAAGGACTCAAATGGGGATAAACACAAATAACAGAATATCTGTAGACACAGAGAAAAGGATTACAGTTTTCCTGACCGGGGAGTAGTGACTGCTGTAGCTGAACACCTTCTGGTGAAGAAAGGGATGAGAACACTGACTCAGTAATCCAGTCCAAAGAGTGGCTCAGGATACACAACCCGGGGGGGAAAGAGAAAGGAAGAAGCAATATTCAGAAGGGTATGCCTGCCCTAAAATCCACTGAGAGCAAAAAAGCAGATCCATCGTGAGAAAAAAACCAACTGCCAAAAAATCCCTCAAGTAATATTCCAGGCAAAGAAAAGTTGGAAGTTTTTAAGCCTGGAATATGGTCCTGAAGAGGGATGATACCATTGAAGGCAGGCAATGATGATAAAAAGGAATAGTGAGAAACAAATTGGGCTGCACAATGAACACATTAACAGCTCCAAAATCTAAAAGGGATCTTAAAAAGACAAAGAAAGAAGTCTAAGATTACAGCACAGTCACATTAATTTTAATAGGAAAGACTGCGGTGCAGCTAGCAGAAGGCATATTAAAACAAGGAAAAAGACTAGAAAACAACAAAAGCAAGTAAGAAAAGTAAAGGAAAACACAGATGCACTGAATGGAGAAAGAAGAAAACAAAATGAGGACACTAAAAAAAGCTAAGTGTATTCCGGACCTTTTTAGCTGCTGTCTCCACAAGAAGAGTTATTGTTAAAATCTTTAATTTTTTTTCAAAAAATCAGAATAAGGAAAAAATAGATCAAGGAATATGTGGATAGATTAAATGCATTCAGGTCAGAGGATCAGGTGATTTTTTTTGATACAATTTCTGAATTATTGATGATTATACATGAGAAATAAAGGGGAATGAATGAGAGCCTAGAGGACTGAAAAATGGCATAGATATTATTTATATTCAAAATGTGGCTAAAAAGAGGACAAGCTGTCCTAACTTTAATACCCAGACAGATATCTGAACAAATTGCTAAACAGTCAATATGTAAACAATTTGGGCATTAGAACATGGATTGGTCCATAGCACATGATACCAAACCAATTTCATTTTTTTTCTTTGAAAAGGTCATGTAATCTATCATAAGAGGAATGCATTGACTGTAATGTAACCTGAATTTTGTTGGATTTTGGTGAGATTTGAGGAAAGAGAACAGGCTGTAAATAAAACCACTCTGAATGCACAGCTAATGTAGCTGAAAAATCTTAATCAAAAATATTTTTTGTAAATGTTAGTAGTTAAACTTTGGAGAATTCTTCACAATTTAGGCAAATGCAAAGTGTTTGCAAGGTTATAAAAAAGAGTCAATATAGTTCTTCTCTTAATATATCTATGAACATTTTTTATTATTATTTAATGTCCTTTTTCCTTAGATTTTATTTTACGTCTTAGCTGGTTTTTATTTTATCTCTACACACTTATGTAATCCTTTCACAGTTTGGCCTAGGAAAAGTGTTACTATTCTGCATTATCTTTCTGGCTTTCACTAAAGTGACCTTGATGCAGCCAGGATGGCTATTCACTATGCATCTTAATTTGCAATTGTACAGGGAAATTTTGCAGTTGTGCATATTCCTTGTAACTTTCATCTCATCCAAAATACGGTATTTTCACTATTTTCTTGTGGGATTTTTCCTTTTAATCCCTTGGTTGTACTGAATTCTGGTTTTCTAAAACCTATAATCTTTATTCTACTGTAATCACAAACACCTTTCCTGAGAGTAAATAAGTGCTTACATTTCATGATCACTTTCACACAAATTACCTTCATCCTTTCCCATTCTCAGTCAATTGCTATGTATCTCTTCCTTAATTACATTCCCCCACCATCTGAAATACAAAGTTGTCTCCATCTAGATGTATTGCCTAAGATTTTTGAGGGTTGTTTTGTTTTCCAGTATATAGTTGATAATCTGATAACTTCCAGGACACATCCATTATTACTAATCTTGTTCTTGGACATTTCCAGTAGCTGCTGAGGTAGCTCATACATCTTTTTCTTGCTTGGCAGCAATCCTAAGAACAAACTCCTATATCACATTTTCCCTCTTCTTTTCTACCATCTCCTTCACTGAAAGGGATTCAACAAACTTGTGTCTCATCTCTTTCAGACTAAATACAAATTATATCTACACTAGCAAGTAATTCAGTGCAACAGGAGCAGATCTAAAAACCAAACCAACTGTTTGGGGATTTAGCATTTATACTATACACACTTTGGAAATTTTACTTTGGACTAGCTCTAACCTGATCTCATAATCTGAAATCTCATTAGTAAGTAGGATGCATTAGATGTTGTTGAGGTCTATCTTCTGGAGTCATTTCATCTAAATAAATCATTTTCCTTGTGAACACAGCACTCACAGAATGTTAACCATGGACAATCCACTTCGTAATTACACTCTTGATCCAAAATAGGTGTTAAATAGAACTACCCATACAGAGATATTGCTTCATTTTTTCTTCTCTTTTCTGTTACTAAACCATGGTTCAAGGCCTGTTTCTCCACAAGAGTGGCATGGCATTCATTCTGCATACAACTCTTAGTTCTTGTTCTTTATTCTACTATTTCTGACATTTCTATATTAAGTTACTTGATACCTATAATTTTCCTCATAAATATGTTTCCTTGTGGAGAAGTATATGCTTAGCTTTGAGATTAAACACTGCAGTGTCTAAGGAGACCTTGCTTCTTAAAAAATCCCCAGAAGGGCATGCAGCAATGACAGCAATATCCTTTCTACTTGGAAACAGTTTTCTTATATACTGAAATAACACTTTACACCAAATTTGAATTCTTCCTTTTTAGCCCTGCAATGTACTTAGCAGTTAACAGATGGGGATTAAAAACCTGTATCATTTGGACCATCAATAATGCTTATGTCAGCATGATGATGGACCTCAGATCTGAAGAAAGGTAAACTTATGAACATAAAGCTTGAAGTCTCCATTCTAATATTTACTTTGAATATTAGCATCAGTAGGATCCCAGAGATGTTATAAATAAAGAACTCCTTATGAATAGATATATTTTGCCCAATTATTTGACTCTGCTTTAGCAACATCAGAGTGGATTTGAGCAGGAACTTTCATTTACAGAGGCTCAAAGCATCTAAAAAGATTCATGTACTATGGTAAGTCATTTTGCCTCTGACATGTGAGCTATTTTCAACAACAAGAAGTCAGACTTTGTCACATAAATTTGTAGTAAAAGCAAGGATAGAGTGAAGGTGTTGGCAACAGCAATATTTAATCAGCAACTAGTAGTTCAACTGCCAGCTGAAGTACCAGATGGAAAATGCATAGTAGCCTCTCCTCTATAAATCCTCTGCTTGTTCTATGACTACAAGCTGATGTTTGAGGCCACCGGCCCCACATTTGCTTTGTATTAGTTTTGCCAAAATTTTACTTTCAATATAATGTTCCTCGTCCACTCTTAAGCCTTCCCCTCCTGCCACTGAAGTTATTCTCTACAAGAAAACTTACAGCCAAACCAGCTGATTTCCCCCCACTTACTCATGTCATGCTTTTGGTACAAATTAACAGGCCCAATTATCTGTATCAACTAATTTCATCAAACTCATATCTTGTATTCATTCGCTTAGCCAGTAGTGAAGTTTTTCTCTGAGACATAGGTAAGAGTTGGTTGCACGCCCATAATCTTCAGGGACTGAGTAATGAATTACTTTCTTGCCTGACTGAGAGAGTGGATAGCCCCACTATCATTCCTGCTTATGGTGAAAACTACACTTGTCAATAGTAAAGTGTGGAATTACAGGATGCATTAAATACAAAAAAAAATATGGGTGGCTGAGGAATTATTTTTTTTTTACTGGTTTGAATTGATTTGGCGTACCTGTGAATACAGAAGCAAAATAACTTTGATACTAGTAAAACTGAAGGAATACTTTTTTTCCTGTTTCCTAAGGTGAAACTTTCTTCTTATACTCTTTGCAGTGCTAAAAAAATAAAATGTCCTGGCTCCTGTTCATACTGTACATTGTACCATAAAATGTTGGAGGTTTTTTACAGTGAATGTTAGATTTTGCCCTACAGATTCCAGCTATTTATGTAACCAATTTTTGTTTACCAGGGACTAAAACTATTGATTTCATTTTATGACAATTTTTGAGGTTTTGTTTCCCTTGCTTCTAAAAAACTTTAAAAGGACAACTGAAAAGAAATACAAGAAGTGGAGAAGGAGCAGATGGCAAATGCCTGTTACTCCAGGAGAAGAAATGTAGTTTGTGCTTGAAAAGTAAAAATAGTTGCACAAATCTGAAGGGAAGGCCTATTTACATCTTAGCAGTCCCTGGTGTTGTTAAAAATATGCTGTTAGCTAAGAAATATCTATAACTGAATTCCTATAATTTCACTGAATATTGTGTGTACTGATTGCCGAAAACATTTAGATGACGGGGAAGATTCTTCTCTTTCTCCTCTCTACAGAATTTTCTTCTAGTAGTGGTATTTATTACAGACACTTCAGCAATAAGTGGACTTAAAAATCTTTAAGTTGACTTTAAAAATCATAGTCGCTTATAGTTGCTCTGAACATTCATGGATGCAAAGAAATTGTATCCCTTTTGAGATCAGTGGAGATTTCAACCTAAAAAGAATGATAAAGTATAGTGAGATATATTGTTCTTGCATAATGTTTTCATTAAGAAACCGTTTATAGTGAACAAATATCATGCAGCAAACAGTTCTAACAACTTTACTTGCACTGTTCCTATGCGTAAGGACTGGAGGTGTCTTAAATAGCAGCAAAAGTTAAAAATGACAGTAAGTCAAAACAGAACACAGCACAGCAGTTGCAGTTAGTCTTGATACACACTTGATATAATGATCTAGAATTATAATGGTAACTGCAGGCATTTCTGAGTGTAACTAACATTTTAAATACGTGTACACAAAACCCAGAAAGGTATGCCTGTGTCTTTCTCTTTACATGAGTCTTGTGGTCGCATTAAGTGCTGAAGGGGCCAACAAGCTAAATACAGATGACCTTTCTCTTCGCTAATCTTATCACAAGTACCCAGCTCACAAACTTTTCCCATCTTTGTTATGTCAGCAGCAACAAATGGCCCACAGACTGCAGGGCACTGTAGGGTAAATAACCATATCACCAGAAATACAGAATCAACCCAAATGCATTTCATAGGCAGGATAATAGTCATTTGAAAGCTCTTTGTACTTACGTCTTGCAAATTTTCCCTAAATAGCACTTGTGCATGGAATCTCTTTGCAAAACCACAACAAAGCCTGATCTCTGAGGGTTTAATTAATTCTAAAAATATCCATTGTGGAGAATATGAGAGGAAAATGTCCATTTCATGCAAGTGCACACATGCCTACAAGCAAGCTGGAGGTCAGTGGGGAATGACGGAAAGAATATTCTGGAAAAGAAGCATTAAGAAATTAAGCATGTGCGAGGAGCTTCTGATTTTGGCTGTGCTCTCTGAAGGAAATACATTGCTTAGCTATGGGAATAGATAACAACAAAACTTCATTCAGATTGTTTTTCAGGTGGTTATGCCACATAATTAAGGGAACCAATTTTCCTGGGTTTGATGACTGATGTAACAACAGTAGATTGTTGTTGCCCACTGAATTAGCAATTTATTCATATTAATGAAGGGAAAAAAATCCAAAAAGGCAGAGTAATGGAAGAGGAGACAGTTATGATAAAGGAAATAAGCTTCCTTGCCCAGGTTGCATTTAGATTCTTTGAGGCATACATAGAAATGAATACTGACATTCAATTTCTCCCTTTTATATTGCCTTTATTTCAGTCTTACTAAGTTTGTAGCATTTCCTTGAAACTCACCTCCCTCATGTCAGCAGGAGCTCTTCTTACTAAGGAATATATTCTTCTGGACAATTCATGGCATTAGATTCCCAGCCCACAGAGAGAAACTAAAGAAATAACTCAGTCTGGTGTAGAGAGCAAGGAGAGGAAAAGGGAGAAGGGGACTCTCAGCTGCAGTGCAATGCTGTTTCATTCAGTATGTGGCTTATCTAACAACAAAGGAAGCTTTTTGGACCACACCTAGCCGTTTTTATACAAAGAGTTGGGGAAGGTAAATCTGTTGAGTAGTAAATAGAAGGGACTCCCACCTACAAGAAGGGGTGGAAGGATGATCCGGGGAACTATGGGCCTGTCAGCCTCACCACGATGCTGGGGGAGGTTATGGAGCAGATCATCTTCAATGTCATCATGTGGCACGTAAAGGACAGCCAGGTGGTCAGGCCCAGTCAGCCTGGGTCTATGAAAGGCGGGTCCTGCTTGACTAATCTGATCTGCTTCTATGACAAGGTGACCTGCTTAGTGGATGAGGGAAAGGCTGTGGATGTTGTCTGCCTGGACTTCAGTAAAGCCTTTGACACCGTTTCCCACAGCATTCTCCTGGAGAAACTGGCTGCTCATGGCTTGGACAAGTGTACACTTCACTGGAGTCAAATCCACTTGGTGCCAAGTCACAAGTGGTGTTCCCCAGGGCTCAGTATCGGGGCCAGTTTTGTTTAATGTCTTTATCAATGATCTGGACGAGGGGATCGAGAGCACCCTCAGTAAGTTTGCAGATAACACCGAGCTGGGTGGAAGCGTTGATCTGCTTGAGGGCAGGGAGGCTCTGCAGAGGGATCTGGACAGGCTGGATCGATGGGCCAAGGCCAGCTGTAAGAGGTTCAACAAGGCTCAGTGCCGAGTCCTGCACTTGGGTCACAACAACATCGTGGAACACTACAGGCTGGGGGAAGAGTAGCTGGAAAGCTGCCCGGTGGAAAAGGACCTGGGGTGTTGGTTGACAGCCCGCTGAACATTAGCTGGCAGTGTGCCCAGGTGGCCAAGAAGGCCAATAACATCCTGGCTTGTATCAAAAATAATGTGGTCAACAGAAGCGATGTGACTACGGAAGTGATCATCCCCCTGCGCTGAGCACTGGTGAGGCTGCATCTCAAATACTGTGTTCAGTTTTGGGGTCCTCACTACAAGAAAGACATTGAGGTGCTGGAGTGCATCCAAAGAAGGGCAATGAAGCTGGTGAAGAGACCAAGCTTACAAGGAGCGGCTGAGGGAACCGGGGTTGTTCAGCCTGGAAAAAAGGAGGCTGAGGGGAGACCTTATCGCTCTCTACAACTATCTGAAAGGAGGTTGTAGCGAGGTGGGTGTCGGTCTCTTCTCCCAAGTAGCAAGTGATAGGACAAGAGGAAACGGCCTGAAATTGCACCAGAGGAGGTTTAGATTGGACATTAGGAAAAATTCTTCACTGAAAGGGTTATCGAGCATTGAAACAGGCTGTCCAGGGAAGTGGTTGAGCAGCCATCCATGAAGTTATTTAAAAGATGTGTAGACATGGTGCTTAGGGACATGGTTTAGTGGTGGACCTGGCAGTGTTCGGTTTACAGTTGGACTCGATGATCTTCAAGGTCTTTTCTGACCTAAATGATTCTATGATTCTGTATTTCTTCCTAGCCTCAAACATTGCGGTTTGGTTGGCTGGGTTTTGCTATATACTTCTCATTATATCTTTCGTTACCTCTCTTTTGCCACTCAAATCCAGACACATTGCCACATCACAATTAATTTTTAAGACTTAAGGAGTTTCATAAAACTGTCCAAAACATGTGAAAACTAAGCTACACAACACTATAAACAAATTAGAAAAACAGCAGCATGCATTCACCATGCATTCACATTTTGGGCTGCTTCTGATGCTTTTGTGTTTCTTTGTCACCAGAGACTCTCCCACATTACACACAATCATACGTTTATTTGAAAGGTTAATCCATAGAGAGTATGATGCTGAATTTAAAACCTCTAGGTTTTTTTTTTTAATTAAGCTATTGGGAGGGTGGGGGAACCCTCATCTTCCTTCAGTGTAAATAGAGGTACATAATTATAAAAATCATGTGTTCCAGAAACCTAACATCAGGATCAAACAAAACAATTTTAAAACTATCCTGCAACTGTGTTGAACTATTTTACATGCAATGTACTATTTCATCTTTTAACTAGTTGTATAGCTAGTAATAGGTAAAGTAAATAATTGAAATGATTTATTTAAACCTAGCCATAGAGCAGTAGCAAAATTCAGCAGATAAGTTTGAAATGAGTTTAATGTCACACTTATCACATTAAATTAATCTCTTTCCCATGCCTCAATTTCCAACCTTCTACCTGCAAATCAGGGAAAAGATTTGCTTCACTGAGTCAGAGTGCTAAGTTTCAGTTACAGAGGTTTGTACCATCATCAACAATTTAAGTTTGAGCATTACAATTTCAGAAGAACAGCATTTGAAATAATGCTGCCTTCAGATTTACACTATAAATGTTTAAGTTAAATTTTTTTACAAAGCTGAAGAGCAAGCACAGGAAGACAATGGAAGAAGCCTCAGTACTTTAGCAGCTTTATTAAATCCATATTTTTAAAATATAGCCCGATGATAGCCAAACATTGAAAAGTACCACTGCACTCCCCAGATTAAACTCACTTTGTGGCAAACCTGAGCCAAGTAATATTTAACCATTCTCTTTTCAGCCTACATGTCTTGACTTCCTTAAAATGCAGCAGAGGACCAGAAAAATGTAGAAGCAGCATCAGTAGACCACAGATCTCTTGACTGCCACTATTGGCTGTAACCACGGAGCTGTCTTTCTTCCCCGCATTTGGTTTATCGATTTCATTAAACAGTCATGTATTGAGACAGAGAGTAGCTTCTGTAGATTATAACAAAGACCAAGATTTCACCATTGGCTGCAGCCGTCATCACTCTGCCAGCATGTATATGACAACTATAAGACAAGATGAGTTGCTGATTTATTTACTTGGAGGAAAACCACACACTTTCATCTTTCTGATGACAGCAGAGCTAAATGTGAGGCTTTGGGTCAACTAGTATGGACAGGGAATTTTCCATTGATGTTGGCTTTTTAATCAGTGTCAACTTTGGCTATGAGTACACAACTTAGCAGCATCACTGTAAGTTGTTTTAAAAAGAAGTTAAAGTGGTTTCTTTTAACTGATACTCTCTCAGCTGAGCAAGGATAGGGCTGTCTGTTGTCACACATGTTCTTCAGTAGCAGTTTCAAGTAGTCGTATGTCGTTGGTTGACCCTGGCTGGATGCCAGGTGCCCACCAAAGCTGCTCTATCACTCCCCTTCCTCGAATGGACAGGGTAGGAGGAATATAATGAAAGGCTTGTGGGTCGAGATAAGGTCAGGGAGAGATGGGAGAGATCACTTAAACAATTACTGTCACAGGCAAAACAGACTCAATTTGGGGAAAATGAACTTAATTTATTGCCAATCAAGCCAGAGTAGAGTAATGAGAGATAAAACCCCAAATCTTAAAACACCTTCCCGCCTTCTTCCCAGGCACAGTTTACTCATGAATTCTTTACCAACTCCCCCTGAGCAGCACAGAGGGACAGGGAATGGGGATTACGGTCAGTTCATCTCATGATGTCTCTGCCGCTCCTTCCTCTTCAGGGGCAGGACAGATCACACTCTGCCCCTGCTCCAACGTGGGTCCCTCCCACGGGCTGCAGTCCCTCAGGCACAGACTGCTCCAGTGTGGGTTCCCCGCAGGGTCACAACTCCTGCCAGCAAACCTGCTCCGGCCTGGCCCCCTCTCTCCACG
>JAVKLA010000074.1:5758950-5770527 GCA_034782735.1 Sagittarius serpentarius | reverse complement strand
TGGCAGCCCAGAAGTATCTAAGGTCAGCTGGAAAGCAAGGGGGTTTAATTTTGCTAAATTATTCCACCTGATATTGGATTGTGACAGTCAGGCATGTCTTCCCCTGAGCAGGAATGCATCTCAGTGTTAAGAGATATTATTCATTTAGCTATGAAGAAGGCTTCAAGGCCACAACCATCCACAGCATCTATAACAAGCCTGCCTGGAGACAGTGAAGGAATCCAACAAGGAGTCAGAAGGTGTTAGAACAGAATCACTATTGGACCAAAGGGCACATGGAAGGTGTGTGAAAAGAGTGTAAAGAGTGCGTGAGGGGCAGGTGAAGAGTCTGTAAGGGTATAATTGCCCAGGGATTTCTTTGTTCAAGTTCTTCCTCTCCTCCTCCACTCACCCCGCTGCCCGTGGGCACCCAGCTCAAGCTGATTCTGCTGTTGTACCACTCTATTAATTTATTTATTTTTGTAAGACTTGAGGCCTGAGTGTCTGTTTTGGGAAAACGAGGGCTCAAACTTCGGAGCAAACTACCACCAGATGCCTGGACGGATCAGTGAGTGATGAATAGCATGTTAAACTTTGAAATCCTATCTAAAGGATATAAAGGATTGATTGTGCACACACAATCTTTTAGACATAAACCACTGACCAAGCCTGAGACTAAGTCTGGAACCAGCTGCACCTAGGCTCCTCTCTGTGAAGGAGTTTAGAAAGCAAGGGGGTCCATTCTGAACCTCGTGACTCAATGGGAGGGTCTATCTTACTTTTTTTTGCATCTCTGATCTCTGTGCAAATCATGGAAAACCAATCTTAACTCAATTTTCCTTTGTATGTTTCTCCCCAAGTGTCCCTTGCCATCTAACTCTGTTAAGTCACACTTTTACAAATTCTTTAAGTGATCTAACACACTCATCTGTGAAAGTCAAGAATAAACTGGAAATAAAGTAGCCAAAATCTTAGTATGGTAGGCAAAGTTACTTGTCCAGCAAAGGAAGCAGTGCAGAAAGTATGATCTAATTTGAGAAACTAAAAATGTATTCTCTATTCAAGTTGTAACCCCAGCCAGAAATTCAGTTAATGAACTGTATCAAGAGACTGCATTTAATAGACAGGGGCATAGGGTCAGACTAAGTCAACTCCTCAGTCTTACACATGAAGATTAGCAACTATCCAACTCCGGGCCCTTTCACTTTTTTAACCTTATGCAGCATATTTAACTTATCTATATGCTGTACAATCTTCATCTGAAATCCTTCACTCTCTGAGCCAGGTCAGTAGGCAGAAGGAAAAACCTCCTCCCTTGGTGACTGGAAAACACAGAAACCACTGATCAGGCAGGTCTGTGATTTTTGCCAAATTATTACACAGGCAGGGATGGGCTTCTATACAAACTTTACACAGCCATACTGTAATTTTTATATAGGCTTCTTTCAGAGATATATGGCATAGGGGAAATCACTGTAGTTCTCAAATCAGCAGCAGCCTGATGCATGGCCTTGACACCCATACATGCTGTTCTTGCCCCTGAATATACTAGCCTACAAAAGCTAAGTCTCTTTTGACCTTTTTTTAAAACATTCCTCACCTTGCATAAAAAAAAATAAATCTAGAAGACCCTGAAATTGTTGTTTCTCAATGCCTGTAACTTCTTACCCTTGGGCTTTTTGTCAGGAGGCAGATGATGAGCGGCTATCTTACCTCGGAAGAGTATTAGCAGAGTGTTTAGGACTGTATGCTATTCAGAAACTATTCTAATAAGGAGGTAAGTAACTGAGATATTGACAGAAAGGAAATACAATGACCTACAAGGTCAATCCATTGTTATTTCTGTGAATATCTGTGAAATTATTTTTTTGCAGTAAAAAAAAAATAAAAAGGTTTGATATTTTGGCACAATGTTGTGTTATTTTGATTACAGGTGAAATGACAATATTTTCATTTCCATACTAAGCTTTCAGCAGGTAATACGCAATCATTTTAGTAAAGCAAATATGTTAATATGAAAAATATCTCTTTCTCATGTATCCTATCTATGAAAATATCGTATTTAGCAAAAGTTAAAAGAAAATTGTTTGACAAAATGCATTATATAAATAATTTGTTAGCAAGATAACATGAACTTGGATTCATGATAGTGTAAATGCTAGCTCCTGAAACAATGAAATAGGGCATTTAATTCAATGTATCTGGTCCAGAAAAAGATGATAGACGGTGTACTGCTCATGTTCCTTACTTTCATCAACCTTACACTGTAATTCTCAAATAAAAACATTTGATTTTCACGCACTGTTGAGATATTAATGTGAATCATAAGCAAAATACTGTTTTTCAGGTTCAGTTTTTCATGGAAGAAAAAAAAAACATTAAAACTTTGGTTGTAAATGTTGTATTAGAAAAATAAATACAGTGTGGAGACTGTGCCATTATTTCTTTACCACTGTGCTTTGTTGTAGTTTGTGTTTTATGCCCGATCCAAAATCTAATGAAGTAATAGTATTTTTTTAATAAGTTTCTGATTTGTTCCAGAATGGTTTATTTATAATGTAAATGAAGACAGCAACAGTTACGAACACAGGGCTGGAAAGCCAAAGAGCACACAGTCACAGAAGCAGAAATAGTACAGTGACAGTTTCCTATGTTCTCCTACTGATCGGTGCTACACCGCACAGACTTTGTTCTTCACAGTTTTTTGCTAGTTTCCCCAGCTTTTCATACATTGTGGTCCTAATTCACACAAGTAATCCCACTGGAGTGAAACTGGGCAACTTTCTGCGTTTCTGTGTATTTCTTCAACGTGAATGTTCTGCCATTAGATTTTACAGAAAAGTCAGTGTTAACAAAAGACAAGAATATTTAAAAAATCATCCCTAATTTACATGAAGGGAATTTGACTGAATAACTGGATTGTGGTGCGAAATACTGAAGTCAAAGGAAAAAATCATTATAGTTCTACAACAATTTGAAATGTACAGAAAAGGAAAGTACAGCTAATGCCATTTTCACATTAAAATCAACAACATGAAGAAGTGTCATACGCAAAATTCATACAAAGAAAATTTTTGGTTTCGTTAATTATCTATTTGTAGTTTCCAAATACAGGCACTTACAGCACCTAGTGTAATTATAATCAGCAAACCCAGGAAACTCTTATTGAGGGTCAAGAGTTCACACACCCTTCATAGTCTTCAGAAATTTGACAGAACTGGGCCATGTTAACTTACATTAACTGGTTGACTTACTTTTTTCTGCAGCCACTTTTCTTATTGTACTTATCATCTTGCTTACTGTGCCAAGAGAAATCAGCGGTACCATTGATTCTGCACTTTCTTCTTACTCGGTCTTTATATTCCAGTTTCTTGGTGATTTTTTGAAAAATGAAGTAAACTTAATGTTACAGATAAAAGCATAAAAGTGCATGCAAAAAAAATTTAAAGTGTCAGGTTACAAAAAATCTACCCAATCAGAAAACGTAAGGTCATTTGATCCTAACAGCTCTAACATTCTGCAAATCACCTTAGTGTGACACTGCTCCCATTGCCTGTCAAAGCAGAGTGCTCTTAGATTACGCAGTTTGCGGTGGTGAAAGAAACAGCTTGCTGTATAGTTGCTCTTGTTAACATCTATCTCATCAGCAGGAAATGCCTTATCCATTAAATACCTCTTTAGCTCTCTTTTGTCCAAGACAAGGAACAAGAGTATCTCTGACAGCAAGGTAATTCAGCCTTGAACAACTGACATCTCCCTGACCTTAAGCAGCCTGACCCTGCAAAATCTGGTGAAGACAATAAGCCTGGGGGTGGTGGGTGGATAGACAGACAATGAAAAGGAAGGACAGCTTCACAGTCACCGAATGTTAGCCATCACTTTTGAATACAGACAACTAAAACTAAGCATCTAGATAAAAAGTGTGATTGTGTGAATTAGGAAACTCATAAAATGGCTTGGGCATATCTCTGTGGGTCAGACAACATGAAAGAGCAGTCCACGTAATCCACAAGACTGGAGGAGGTTGGAGGCGTGAAGAAAAGAAAAATGACAATACAGGGGAGTTGCACTTCAAGAGTGCTATTTTTCTCCACTAAAGAAATTCTGGGCAAGTACCTGAGATGCAGATATGGGGACAGTAAAGACACAGAGAAGCATAGCAGATTCTTTATCTGTGCAGAAACTTTAGCAAAAGTGCTCATGGCACTGTAATTGATTTAAGTTGAAAAAGACGAGATCATCTGGAGACTTACCCCCTAAGGCATAAGTGATTTACTCCTGTGATTAGTAACAGCACCAAGTGCATTTAGCTCTTAAGTCACTCTCACAATTAAACTACAGCAGCAAGCAAACATTCTACTAATAGTTTAAAAGTCTTTGTGGAGTCTTGTGTCTGTACAAATTGCACTGAGGAAGATGGAAGAGTCTTGCATATCCTTCCTATATGCTATGTACTGTTCACAATGTGATATTGAGAGATAAAGTTATCAATATCACAATGCAATAGTGATGAGATAAAGAAAGCTAGAACTCCTGGAAACAACCAACTGATTTAAAAGGCTATAATTTTAGATCTTGCCAGCAAGAAAGACCAAGAAAAGCAAGAGTCATCTACCACACCCAGATCAGTCACACTGTTTCCAGAAGATCTTCAGTTTGGTCAGTTGGGAAAAACAGGAGAATGGGAGCAAAGACAGTCAAAAATATTATGCATTTATTTTACAAGGCATCTTTGGCTCCTTTGGCTCCAGTGGTCTAAACAAAAGTATTTTGCTCAAGCTACATTTTGCAAAAGTATTTTGCTCCTGCAAGCACGGGATCATGAAAGCATTTTTCTCTACTGGCTGGAAAAAAGGGAATCCTCTTACCCTCTGAAGAGTGTCTCCACAGCCACGCATTCCTGCAACTCTCCGATGACCTGTATAAGCGTGATCTTCCATAGACAGCCTTCCAAAATGATCCTTGTTGTTGCAGCTGTTGCTTCTCCTTCATCTTCCCAAGAGTTTTAGCTACCTTCATGAGAGTCTCAGAATCAATTTCTGAAATTCTTTGTGCCATGCTTCAAACTACCCAGTCTTTTAGCAGTCACATGGCTAATGCCTGTAGGTTGTCTTTGTTAATGCATTCTATAAATTGAAAATACCATGTTGTGTTATTTCAGCTGAATTCAACGCACACATGGAGATTAATTTCAAGCTTTACTGGGAGGATTAAAATAAACACTGTACACAGAAAATTACTTTTTTCTTTTTTTGAAATATTTCTTAAATATTTCTTTAAAGAGGGATAGTGAGAAACATCCTTCTGTAAATGAAAGTATCTTGCTTATTAACAGTAAAATGTATAGTTTAAATTACCTAGCAATTTGCTTGTTGGAAGCTGACACGCAACTTGTCATAATTTTAAAATGATCTGGTAAAAAAATCATTATGATAGCAATGTTATAGGGAAAGCTTTTTCTATATCACTGGCACTATTGATCCCAATGGAATAAAAAAATTGGGAAAAATATCAAAAGACAACAGACACAACATATTTTTCAAAATTAATCTTTGTTTTTATCAGATGGGTGGGCTTTGGAAGAGAAATTTCTCTTCAGGAAAATACATCTTTGTGGTGGCTTGATGCCAGCCAACAACCAAGCACCCAGGCATCTGCACAATCATTGCCCTTTCCTGCTGGACAGGCAGAAAATAGAAGGTGAGGAGAACTGTGGGTTGAGATAAGGACAGTTTAATAGGCAAAGCAAAAGCCACGCATGGAAGGGAAGCAAAGAAGGAATTTATTCACTGTATCCCATCAGCAGGCAGATGTCCAGTCACTCCCTGGGAAGCAGGACATCTGTATGTGTAGTGGTTGCTTCAAAAGACAAATGCATCATGTCCCCCTGTTGCAAAAATCACCAGATTAGAAGTAGAACCTTTGAGGTTTATGTGACCATAGAAACCTCACTAGGTAGACACTGTGTTTGAGTTTTGAGTTTTGTATTAAGAAACTAATAGAAACATGACAAAACAATGAAGAATAGAATGAAGAATTGAACAGAGAAGTTTCGTTGAAACCTGTAACTCTAGAAACCGTGTATGTTAGTTACAAAGTTTTGTTAAGTTTTGTGAAACTAAATTGATAAAGTTATATAATCAAAGAAACTAATCAACGTAAAGGTTAAATTTAATAGTGAACATAATATGTATTTTTATGTTAAACAGCTAATGTAATAGTGACTTGATAGAAAAAGTGTATAAAAACTGGTGAATTTTAATGTAAAGGTGGAAACATGTCTAGTGGAGCTATCCCCCATGTCCCCAGCACTGAAATAAAGAAGTGCCTGCTCACCTACACTCTGTAGATGAGTTTTCTTTTCTCTTACAGCTTTGTAATACCCACCTTCCCCATAGCTTTTTATGGCTGATCATGACATTATGTGGTATGGGATATCCCTTTGGTCTGTTGGGGTCAGCTCTCTCAGCTGTGTCTCCTCCCAGCCTCTTGCCTGCCCCAGCCACGTTGCTGCAGGGGGTAGAGTGGGAAATGGAGAAGTCCTTGACCCTGTGCAAACACTGGCCAGCAACAGCTAAAACATCGGTGTGTTATCAACACTGTTTTAGTCACCAATCCGAACCACGGCACCATAGGGACTGCTGTGGAGAACGTTACCTCCAGCTCCACCTGACCCAGTCCAGTCTGAAAAGCAACACATATGCACATATCATGACAGCAATAGCAGTCCATACCTCTCAAAGTTTCCAAATAGGCAGAAGGTCACAGATCGATTCGTCTTGTGGCCTTGTTTTGCAGTGAATTTATTTGCCATTATACAATATATATGATGGACAGAATTTTGTACCTCTACCTAGGGATTTCAGTGCTGAAAGACTTTTTATTGTATCAGAGTGATTACAGCACTTCAATAAAACGTGCTTTTGATATACTAAAAATGCTATGACATATTACAGGTGATGCAATAAATCCTACCAAAAAATTCAGGTGTAATCACAATAACTGTCATCATCACAGACCACAGCATAACAGTGGTTCTACCAAATAACTGGGAAGTACACCATGGGAGCTACAGACGCCGTGCAATAACATATATTGGTTGACATTTGCAAAACAAATAAGCCTTTTAAATATAAATTATGCCTCTTGACTTTTCTCAAACACACTACCTCTAAGGCTGTCCAAAACCAACCTGTGATTCGTCTAGTCACAAGCAACTTAATTTGAACTAGTCAAACAGTGAAAAAGATTCCTTGATAACAATTTTAGGTATGATAAAAGAACGAAATCCCTATTTATGTTAACTATTTACCATGTACTTTGGAATTTCTCCAAAGCTAGTCAAATACTCTAATTATTCACCCATTATTTGTAAGAAGAAAAGAAAAAAGCCCAGGAGAAATTATTCATAATAAATAATTCAGTCAGCTCTAAATATGACTCAGAGAAGGTTTTAAAGTGCTGCGTGCGAGTTCCTTGTATAACACCTGAAATGTTAAATGAACAACTAATGTCTGTTTTGTACTTACATCTGAGCTAATCAACCTCATCTCCTGTATTCAAAAGGAAAGTTTTTCCGGCATGCGATATATTTCATTTTAAGCAGACTACTCAGAAATAGGTCAAGTGCCTTTTTCTCTCCTGTGACTACACAGACAGCCTCAAGTAGGTAACCTGACACAGACATCCATGCTGCAAACTTCTAATGGTAAAGGAGATGAACACCCTGCGAAGGGTCCATATTTTTTTTCACTTTTCCTGGGCATTCTGTACTAGCCCAACAGAACAATGCTAACTGCAAGCCAACTCTATATTTATATCAGCCATGGCCAAATATGACCTACCAAAATTATTTCCATGGAAAAATCCTCTAGTGAGAAATTGAGGTTGTGTGTCCTTCTTTAAACTTTCTAGAAAGACCATCTTGGTGGAGTATTTCTCTTAGTTAAGGCTGTAATATCTAGTGAACTGTCTCTCCAGCATCTTCCTGTAGGCCAGAAGAGAAGGTAATAATGGGTGGACAGAAAAAAAGCAAAGACCAAATTTGGAACAGTCCCACTAAAAGGACAATACTTCGTATAAAACCTAAATACGTGACTAGAGCTTACCCCACGTAAATCATGTAACCGTCTTAATGCTCTGCTTTTACAACATGTATCTCCAAAGCTTTGCAAAACACTTCTCCTTTTGGGGGGAGAAGAAAAGTGCAACAGGTGCATTTTTGCATTTATTCCATGTAAGAAAAGTAAGCAACTTTTTACTTCCTTTGGCTTCTTTTCCTCTGCTTAAATTCACCTTCCGTATGATAAAATGCCATTGTAAAATGGAACAACATTATACAGCCAAAAAGTAAGCATATTTTAAGACAGGTATTCTGCTTATATAAATTACTTAACAAAGATCATTTACCTGATGCAGATTTACTATGCAAATATACCTTTATGTATATAAAGAGGACAAGATATATTTAAACAATCCACTTTCTTTAAATACATTGTTTGCTTTCATTTAAAACATTTGAAGACTTCTCAGTTTTATCAAAACTGGTACGTACTATATATTTTCCATAATGTTTTGTACTTCTTCTTTCCTTCTTCTTTGAAACTTTAAATCTTCCAGCACCCAAGGGAATCTGTAAAAATAAGCAGTTCAAGTTGACTCTTTCCATACTGAATTATCCGTTTCTGCCTCCTCCAGATTCTAATTTACATTTCAAGAGTCTTGGTGGCTGGCATGGGATTAAGTACTTTTTTTAATTTCAGTGTTGTGTATTCTGTTCCAAACACTACGATTTCTAGGATAGATTCATGCATCAAAAATTCACAACAACAAGAATATAAAATTGCCTTGGGATGACTATTTCTAGGGCACATTGAAGCGTTAAATTTGTTCATTACAATAAGAAAATGAAATTGCCTTGGAACCTAGCATTTAACTATTTTTAAAACTGTCCTGTTGAAGTGATGTGCAGTAATCCCCCTTTGTCTATTATAAAGTGAAGAGTATTAATTAAATATTTTTCAGTTCCCTAATTAGCTATATTTCACTCTTGGCAACATCAAAACCATGTTGGTCTTTTTCTTAAAGGAATACTTTAAAAGTATAAATCTACACATCTGTGGATTCCTGGACTTCTCTAAGTCACATACATTTCTTGCATGTCTATGGAATAAAGATACTATGATACAAAGCCCTTTAAAGTCAATGGAAATCTTTCCACTGGCTTTAGAGAGCTTCAGGTCAGCTCAAACCTACTAAGTTTGCCCTTGAAGATTCCTGAGAATTCTAGGAAAAAGTGCGGCAAAATGATTAGAGAGTTCCTGGACATACTTTTTTTTAACCTAGAGGTAAAACAAAGCCTCTCTTCACAGTCATCTGCAAATTACAATATTCACAAAGCAATTTCAAGGCAGAAAAGTTTTGGAACTACAGAAAATGTGGGCAAGAATGCTCATGAAACAGCACACTGTATCAAAAGAGTTAGAAAACTGAAAGCTACATGCAGACTGTCCATTGCAGATTAAAGGCAGTCTGAGAAACTACAAAAAAAGACAGAGTCCAAAGAAGGAAGAAAGCAATGCAGTATAATAAGCTCTTACCACTTTAAGTAGTTTAGGAACATACTGACCAGAAGAGGTCAAACTACTGAAATTGCTTCAAAAATTTTATTACATATTAGTAAAAGGGAAACAGATTCTATTAGATCTTACTGTTACAACTAGAACCGAGAATAAAATAATGAAAAAGATGCATGAGACCACTAAAGCTAGAGATTCAAACCTGTATTTCCTCTCACTTGGTGATGAACACTCATTTCCCGTGATCCATATCGTTTTAAATCATGGGGAGCTTAAAAAAATTTTAATGGTAACCACAGCACAAGATGCAGAGGCATATATGGCGACGTAAATATGATTTTGAAAATAGTAAATGGAACTATAACTTGTGATTTCACTGGTAATAAAAGAAGTGTCCTAGTTTCAATATCCTTCTGCTCCTGGACCAGATTTGCTAAGAGATGTTAACAGTACCACAGCTGCAATTCTGTGGGGTTGGTCTGTTGGTTTGGGTTTTTTTGGGTTTTGTTTTTTTTTGTTGTTGTTGTTGGGTTTTTTTAATCACTTGCAAAATTAGAGACCTTTTAGGAAATAAAATAAAGGAATCTTTAGGTTAGTTAGACAGGACTACAGCATCTGCTCACCTATTCAGAATGTCTTCAACTTACCCGATATGAGAACCATGAACAGCAAAACGACAGCTCCACACACATCAACACAAGACACCCACGGGTACCCACAGCCCTGAGAGCTTACCCAGAAGATGAGCCTCCCACTGAAACCCACATTTCTGTGGTCTTGCTGCTCGATAGCTAGTTTGAATCTAGCGTGTCTATACTATGTAACTGAACTTCCATGTATGAATGTTAATGTTGAAAAGCTATTCTTGTTGTGGAAGAAGAAAAGCAACCAGGCAATGGCAACATTTTAGCCAGCTGTGTTATTACTGGACCAAATATATACATATACTAAAAATTAGGTAACTTATAAACTTTTATAGTTTAAAAATTAGATTATTTTAAAATCATGCCAGCTGAAAAAAATGTTTTTCTAAAAGGTGTAGGAGGTATAAGTTAAAGAATGAAGAATAATTCAGGAATGTTTTACTTTAAATGACTGCAGCAGTAATTTGTATAGTGACACTAGACCTGGAAATTCAGAATCTTCAAAAAATGAAGTCTTTTTGGGTGTTCTTTGGGTGCACAGCTGACATCAGCCTCTCTCTAATTACCTTGTCCAGAAATGGGTACGTGCTCTGACCCTCAGCTAGCCAGGTGGTATTCGGCTGCCCACAGTCTCAGATGTGTGCTGGATGCCAGGTGACCCTCCACTTGCAGTAAACTCAAGGGAAGAACTCTTCCTCTTCCTTGTCAAAAGGAATCATCTCAAGCTTTTCAGCCATCCCTGCTGACTTCTCAGCTCTTCTTACTTTCTGTGTATAGTGAGAAGCAGTTAAGACACATCTGCATGCTCTTATACCTTAATCCTGCCGCTTCAGCGATTGGAATGATCTGGATTTCTCGGTAGGAAACAAAACAGCCCTGGGGGGCTGTAAGTTGCCTCTTGGACTGCCCAAATGGCTCGTAATTCCCTAGTCCATGGAAGCATTGCACCAATTGTAAGCCATTGACCACTTAGGAGAACTTAAGATGGCCAAGATATGGTTGTTGAACTTGCTCCCAATGACAGAATTTTCATCTTCTCAAAATATGAACAATTTTATACAGCAGTATAGCACAGAATCTGCTCAGATCCTCAGGTGAAGACTGATATCCAGCCCAGCAACAATTCCCAGTAGCCTGCCATCAGCTGGCCAGAAAACCCTAAAACCTTGTAATAAGATGGTAAACGGCATGGTGTTACTGCTTTCTAAAATGCAACTCAGTGCAACACTGGTAATACATAGCTAGCACAAGCTTCTTATCTCAGTTTATCAACACTTTATACAAAAATAGAAGCTTATCAACTCTAAGTCCCTCTTCCCCTACCCCCCAAATGCTTAATATTGTGCTAAATGTTAAGTTACACCCTTTATACAAAA
>JAVKLA010000074.1:5732164-5747230 GCA_034782735.1 Sagittarius serpentarius | reverse complement strand
CTAGTAAGTATTCAGCTTTTACTTCAAAACAAGTCATTTCTTCCATTTAGTTGGGGAGGAGGAGTGTTCCTTTGAAATATGCCCTTGCTATTATAACTGTGTATTTCAATTTTTGTGCTGTCTTACGACTCTAAATTTTATGAAATTTGTTTTGGAGGGTTATTGTCTTCTCAGCTTAGAGTAAAATATCTAATGAAGAATGTGTCTTATTACAGAAGTCCAGTGATTTCTCTCTCACAATCCACAGTTCACACCTTTTTAGGCAAAAACTGCTAACTGAAAGTCAACTGAGTAGCTGAAAGGGCTGCAGCTAGATTAATCAATTGCTGTGTTACTGAGCAATTTAGTTGCAAGAACGCTTTATCTACAACAACTTCTTCAGCTATACCAACAAGTAAGAATAGGACTGAGTGTACAAATAAGCATGTAAGTAGTAATATTGATATGCTGCATTGAGAAGGATGTCTGATAGGAAACTTGACTCCATGCAACAAGTCTTCAGGATTTACCAGCCACACACGAAGTTTTACTGATGCTCTGAAAGCTTCCATCTCTCTTCTGAAGCACATGTTCAAAACCGTCTGAAAAATCTCATGTTCTATTCACTGCATTAAGTCATTACCCTGCTATATGTTCAACACATTGGCTATAGATACTGCTGTGACTGAGGGCTGTATGTCCATTAGACATTCCTTGAAAAAATCCTGTATGTTTTGCAAAGAAGAGGGTCTTCAATGGTCTTGAAACAGTTGACAGTTGTATTATTTCTATGAGACCTAGCACAACAGGTAATAAATTTCACAGACTGGAAAAGACCTTTCTCTACTTCACTCCACCAACTAGTTGAATATCATAGAATATATAGATCTGTGCACAATGTTGTGGGATAACCCAGAAAAATTCACCATGCAGGAAGGAATCTGACTGTTGAAAACAGCACACTAGACAGGTAAGAATATAAACATTAATAGTGTTAATGCTTTTGCTTTGTCTGACTAAATATTTCATTGAATATTTGGTTTGTAGGACATTCAAAATTTCAAGATGATGGTGTGCATGTGATGGAGATTATAGAGTAGGTAGTTGTGAACTAGACAGCTTAAGGCAACTGAGTAAGAACTGTGTGCTCCGCTCTGTGCCAAAACCATGACAGCAAAGAGAACGCCTACAGAGGCTGGAAAAAAAAATGTTGCAGAGTTTCAGAATGGACTGAACAGTCCTCAAGATGTTCCCAAGCAAAAAGGATTTGCCAGGGATGACTTGCGGTCCTGCCACAGGGGACATGTATTGGATACGTGCTTTACCTACTAGTCTGAGTGTCCTGCAGTGTATGACAGCTCCGGACCTGCCCAAAGCTTGGTGGACTGTAGGGATGTGTTCATTTATTTACAGATATTAAGTGATTCTTTTTTTTCCCCCCAGTAAGCTCTGTACACCTCTATCAATTCCAAGCAAAATGTTGGCCGCCAAGTCACCACAGGGTATGTGTCACTGTTTGTTAAACACGCTCTGTACACTCTTATTAATTTTACATTGCTGTAGTTTCACTGTTGGGGAAATTAAAATGGCAGCACATGGCATTGCCCTGTGGGGAAACACGGGAAACACTGCATATTTTAGTAATGCAGGGTTCATTTTTCCTGCCTTTATAGACTTCTTTGCATTTTTGCTGTATGGACAATTTCAGTTCCACATCTTACCTGCCTAAGGCACTTCTTCTCTATAGGCAGGATTTTTTTACACATGACTTATAAACCTCTGAATTTTAAAAAGAATGAAAGATGGGCTTTCATGGCAGAAGAATACTTTCAAGAAAAATAAAACTCCTTAATATTTAAAAAACAACAACAAAAGCCTTTGTCCCTAAGTATCAGTCCATGGAGTTTGGCGGAAGGTTCACAGAGCATTTCAGTTCCAAAACTTGTGTACTTTCAGTTCAAAAGCCCTGTTATTTAGGGCTCAAGAAACAGGATTAGACCGGTATTGGATGAACCTCCTACTTGATTTGGAAAGATAAAAGGAGCATGACTCCCACAGGCAACTGTTTTTACTGTAATGTGGGAAGAAGTTGCAGCTGAGGAGTTCTGTGACAAATCGATGTTCCCAGAGACAAAAAGCAATCAGGGCTGGTGAAGCACGAGGTTAATGTGGTTGCAGGGGAACACCAAGAGGAGAGGATGAGGTAAACCTGCTGCTCTGATGAAGCACATTTTCTAGCAATATTATTTTGTTATAGCAATCATCTGCCTCTGCATTTTTCTTCCCATTTCCACAGTATCCACTTAGGGTTCCTTTACCAGCAAAAACCCTGAGCATGGAGACTCCATCCTTTGCAGAGTCCTATGGCCATAGAAGGTCGCCCTAAAAAACACCTGTGACAGTTCGACTTCCACGTGATTCCTTGGTCTCAAGACCAGTGGTTTGGCACTGTTTATTTAGAGCAAAATATTATGTAGCTGCTGTATTTTCCATGTGCAAGAGTTCACATATGTTTTCTCGCCTGGTGTCAGTCAGTAATGATGGAACATGAGAAACACATTATGTATAAAGAATACGACCATATCAGTAGAGGGACAAGCAAAGAAACAAGTAAAATAGGAACAAGCCCCAGCCAAATTGATTCTGGGCTGATACGGCCTCTGTACGGTGGCTCCCAGAGCATGAGGTTGTGTGCTGAGACTCTGCCACACAACCTGGCAGGATACACGGTCAACTGGGTGGAGGTTCAGCAGCATCTCACCAAAGGAAAGGCACAAGTTATAGATGGTAATGTCACCTCAGATTGCTTAAAGTGTGCTTTTCTTCTACTACAAGCCCAGACTATTGGAATTAGTCCGTCTTGCAGCAGAGAGGTCCTAATTTCTTGCCTTTCTCTTTTGCATTTTAACCCCCAAGAAGAACTGTTACCTCTACCCCTTCACATCAGCTTCCACTGAGGATGAAATATTTTCCTTTTTCTAACTCACCAGTTTCCAGATATAAAGCAGCAGCCAGCTTCTTTCCCAGTATCCTACAGTTTTCAGAGGGCTTCATCAGTTTTGTGGGGTTTTTTTAATAACATTCTGCTTTTCTTGTAACTTTTGAGCTTTTCATATACACTACATCTGTAACTCCCAGATGTGAACAAAACTAGGTTAGATACACATGATATGAAGGACTCTGCTTTTCACTTTACTGTAAAAAAAAAAAAACACAGCAAGAGACCAGAGAGTATCAATAATCTTTACATAACATGATGTGGGTGAGCAGAGAAGCTTAACTAGACAACCACATTTCTATATGCAGTCCTACCTTAAAGAAAGAAAAGGTCCCTAGACTAGGTGGTCAAACATAAAGACTATGATTTATGACAGCTAAGAGACGCCAGTGCCATAGGTGCTGCTACTGGCACAGCTGAAAAGATAGCATATATTGTCCTAATAGCAATAAAAGTCAGGTTGAATATATTTTACATATTTCCAGCCATCTGGGCAAAAATAACGCCCAGCGTTGCATACATGGCTTTTGCCACAAACACAGCATTGATGGATTTTGCCAATCCACGCCTCTTGTTAAAGAAATATGTGGATACAAAGAGAAGAAACCAAGTTCAGATGTTCCCCTTTCTTCAGGGTAGGAAGTTCACCAGTGGTCCCCAGGTATTCTTACTGCAGGATAGTCTTGGCTATTAACTCAAGGTACACTCATGAATTCCATACACTTTGCCTGAAAGAGTTGGCCTGTACCTCTCTCTCTATCTGCACTGGATCGATCCCAAAGCTGTGAGAAACAATGAGGACAGCTTTCTCTTTCACTTTGCTGTTACAGAGGACAAAATGGCACAGTTCCCTGTTCTGGGTGCAGGAAGATATCTTCTGATTTCTGAATTCCATTGCCTGTCCCTTGAGGATCGGTTTGAAGTTCACAGTACCTTAAGAATGCTTTGCAAGTAATTTTAGAGATAATACGAACCAACTGTACATCTGGTTAATAGAAACGAGTACATTCTGAATTATGCTTATTGCTCCAATATGCTTCTAATAGATTTCTACTGAAAAAAAACCCTTCATGATTTGTATCGATTACTCAGTAACCAGTACTGTACCATGCATTATTTATACAGCACAAGATATTTGCTATAGTAACAGCTGAGAAACTATGCACGTGTATCAGTGGCCAATCTCTTCAGGGAAGCACGACCTATACTTGCCTCGCAGATATAGTCTAGTGTCTGGATCCAGAAGACTTGTTTTTATGCAGAACAAAATGCATTTGTGGGAAGTTCAGAGAAGCAAAGAAGTTATAAAAAGCCTAGAAGTTCCTGTTTTGTTGGAACCAAAATTGGAGCGTATCTCAGAATCTGCAGTGTGAAACACATCTTCCGCTAAGGCGGTAAGAACGGTAATTGCTTATGCTATTCCTCTGGCCTAATAAATGCTGAAATAGTTTCTTTTCAGTGGAACATTCTTAGTACCCTTCACATAACTAGAGAATACAGTGTATTTAAGTGTATTCAGCAAAGGAGGGTTTTAAGTCTGGGCCCCCTCTCCTGAGACTGGAGTGGGCATCAAAGTGGGCAGTACCACCAGCACCTCCACAAGTGCAAACAAAAGTGTGAGTCGTGCTCTTGTCTTAAAGATGTACGGGAGGAAGGATGGGCACATACCCCCGGGTTCGATTACTGGACTACACACTTCCAGTCAGCTCTATTTAAGGCAATTAAGCTCTAGGGAGGCGTAAAACATAAGCCTGACTTCATTTACAACAGATTGGTCCCTAGCATACTGGTTATCCAATTAGAAATGCCTGGTTTTCCCTAAACACCCTGTCGCCCATGGGTACCAGACATCATTAGTTGCAGTTTGGGATAATATTGGCACAGTTCAGACTAAGAAATGGGGGGAAAAAGAAAGAAAGAAGAGAAAAAAAGAAGTAAAAAGAGCTGAACAGACTACATTCTTTAATACCTGGAGATGGTAGCTCATATTACAAATGCATATTTTAAGTTAGCCAGCGAGCAAAGCAACTCCTAGGAGAAGGGACACGTTATCATCCCTTTTCCACAGATAAGACAAGGTCACAAAGGAGTTCAGTAGTTGTCAGAGGAACCAGCTCTTCAGTCCTGAAGCTGAAAACTGTGACTGGAAGAGGTTTAGGACTTGCAGTCAAGGCATGCAACTAACTCTGACCTAGAATTAATTACATCAACAAGATATTCCTCAAAGGCAAAGGCCTTTGCAGGGAAGGATCTCAGAGATGAAGGGCTGGGACAGAGGTAGTCTTGCTACTATCCATACTAAAAAACTTTTTTAATCCTTGGGGAAGGAATGCAGATTTAACTGGGGGGGAAAAAAACACAAAACAACCACATAATTTTGTCACAGACTTTAGTGGGGTCAGCATTTTATTGCAAATTTCTCTTTCCTGGGGATGTAGGTATTTCACTTTCTGCCATAGCTCCGGGTGGGCCAGATCCTTAACATGTGTTTTTTAAAAAAACTTTTTGCCACATACACAAATTGTCTCATATTTAAAATCCTTTAAAAGCTAAAAAAGAAAGACACAAGAAAACTAGAAGCTTAAGAACGCTGGCACATGCTGAACAGCCTCATATACTCAGAATGGATGCCAGTGCTCTTTTATATTTTTAATTGAAATGATAAAGTAGAAATTAGTTCGAGCATGACACTGTAATGTTTCTTAAAACACCTTAAAAAGGGTGTTCACTTTTAATATTTCTCAGTTCTTTAATAATTCTATACCCAAAATAATAAAAGCTAACAGCACAACAAAGCTTTGGATAAAGTGAAAAGGTACTAAATTTAAAAATAATAGAATATATTATTCTCTAAGTATAATACAACATTATCATGTCAAGCTTGCTGTCATAAGATAGGGAGCCCAGGATTTTCAGGATTTCAGAAAGAATATGGCATAAAAAAATAGTGTGGAAATTATTTGTGTTATTTATTCACAATTTTTTTCCTCTAATTTTGAAGAGTTTCATAACAAATATATTGGACTTGAATAGTCATCACTTCTTTAAGCATAATCTTTTACTCATAGTCTATCTAAAACAGTTTTTTTGAATTTGTGGTTAGCAACCATTCAAAAAAAAATTTTAAAAATCAAAGTTCATCTTATAATGTCTCCAGAGATACAATCCTAAATTCTTTGGAATTGCTGGGAATTTTTATGAGGGGAGACAAAGCCAGGACTCATTCAGTTCCTTATGTTTCCTCATTCAGTTTCCTCATGTTTCCTCATGCATTCCAACAGCAGAATATCACAAGATTTCTTCAGATACAGACATTGAGTTTGTGTATATATACACCATATATATATGTGTATACATATATATATGAGGAGTGGCAGAAAATAGGGTGACATGAGCACACAGAAAACAGACAAAATTAAAACAGCATAGCAAAAATACAATTTTTGAGCCTGGAAACAGATGCTGAGAACTGATTTTAAAACACTGGTTCAAAAACTGCTCTCCTCTTTCCTCTTAGAGATGCTATCCCCTACTTAGTCATTAGAAGGGGATAAGCACCTACCATGCTAGTGAACAGGTCAGTGTATTTATGACTCTTCTTCAGGTATTTAAACTATTGTATTGGACTGAGTTGCAAATTTTCCTTTCTCCCTCACATCAGCACTTTGGAGATTATGTGATTTAGAGTATCGGAAATTTTGAAGACATTTTTCTGTTGCAGAGACTATATAAAATTGGTGACGATTTTAAACAAGTAAAATTACATAGAGAATAAAAGTTAATAATTCTTTAAAAAGGAAGGACACTGAAACTCATTTTACTTGTACGATAAACAGTAAAATGCTTCTCTTCTGCCAGTTCCAGAATCTTAACTACAAAAAAAACCCAAACAGTTTAAACATTTATTTGGATATTTTCAACTGCTTTCATACATACGCATAATGTAATTGGTTTCCTGCTAGTCCAGTCGTAGTAATTTATCTTGTATACCATGAAAATAAATATAGCTCCTGGGCAGTTTAAATTGTCTACCAGTTAAGAGTATATGGGAGCAACGGTCTATTATCCTCCAATGCTGCAGAAATTAATGCTTAAATAAGGTTAGTATGTTGAAACACATTCAATCACCTAAAATTTTGCCATGAGAAATACTTCATCATCATGAGAAACAAGTGGCCACTGACCCATTTAAGAACCAAAAGGTGAAAGCATAAATTATTTGGATAGAAAGGCTTCTTGAACAAACTATCTCATAATATCATTTCAATAATAGTAATACTACTTCTAATAATAATACTATTAACAACAATAAGTATGATGATTCTATAATAAAATTGAATGTCTTTTTGTATCACAAGTCAATATTGAGTAGGTGTCATGCAGTAACTCTGATTTTAACTTCTCTTTAGAGCAGCACTAGTTTCTCCCACACTGCGTTCTGGAGTGGGAATTTGTGAGTTTCCTACCTATACTGCGAAGCTTCACCGGGCATTAGTCCACAAGGTATAATGTGATTGTTTACAGCATTGTGCATATTTTTTAGTATTAACATGACGAAAGGTTAAAACTGAATTGACCACTTGGGTAACCCTACTGACATCAACATGGCGATCTAAGCAGATGTACTTTTCCGTAAGTCCACTGAATTTGATGAGCTTCAGCAAATTACACTTGACTAGGACCAACACTGCCTGCAGAAGTGCAAATGGGAACAGAACATCCATTACAAAGACATAGCAAGACAGAGTACTTATTTAGGCACTCAACATATTAGCAAGTTTCTAACTTTCATGAAACTGTTAGAGCAGAAGCAAGGAAGACCACTGGGGGATTGTCTCACATTAAAAGTACTGTATGTCTATCAAGTAATTTTAATAAGGATTCTGTCTTCTGACAACTAAAATAGTCAAGTCTTCAGCTGTCAAGAAATCTCCCTGAAAGCAGCGACTCATTCACAGACAAACTGGAAGTTTTCATAATCACTGGGTAAAACAACACTAAATATATGCTTGACAGGTAATTTTTCACCACTATGAATTTCACCGATTTCTTTGGGACGTCTGTCAGAAAAAACTTTGAAACACAACTACATTATTTTCTCATCTTTCAGTTTCTTCTAGTACTCCAGCAGTAGTTTATGCTTTTGGCTGGTCTGTAAGGCTAAAACAGTCGCTGCTGGTAGATAAAGACAGATTGTTTTCTACCTTAAGGCATGGAGGTTTTTCATTCTTTTTTCTTGAGGGAAGGGGAGATAGTTACCTTTAGAAAGTCTGATTTGAGAATCATTTCTGCAGGTTCAGTTTTCTGTGGGTTTTATTGTATTATCAAATTATGTGAGTAGAGGATCCAGTGTTGTTCAACACATTCCAGTTTGAGACATACGGAGATAGAGTTACCCTGTCCTTCTAGAGATTACTTATTAATTGGTGATTAATTTAATTAAAATTTCCCATACTCTGTGAAAGATACTCTTATTAGAACTGTGAATACTCTTGATGCTTCTTGCTTTTTAAACATAGAGTGAGATGCACACATGTACGGATGTGTATATGTATGTATATAGGCAAAAGATATTTCAGATCAGTTCCATTTATTCGACTGGCTTCCCTGTAGTTATCTAGTTCAATCTTGCTCTGTCTTCAGTCCCAGCCTGTAACTCAACCCCCCTTCCCAATCATTCACCATTTCTTGGCATAAGTTGCAATTCCAACTAATATTCTACAAGTTTTTCACTTATTTTTTCCACTTCACGACTTTTTTTACGTTGGTACCTGTGCAAACAATAATTTCCTTCACCCAGTGCTATCTTCCACCCCCTTTTCAATCAATTTCATACAAAACCCTGCTGCTGCATGAGGCTTTCATTGGTTTTAATCAGTGAAAAGTTGAGGTAAAAAAAGCATCATATTTCTACAGAATCCAAAAGAATTTTGCAGTTTATTTGGCTGATAGGGGGGAGAGGCAGTGATGTAATTCACATACTGCAAGAAGAAAGCCAGCATCCTCTCTTACTGCTGGCTAGCAGAGCAGAATAAGGACGCTCTCCTTTGATACAGGGGATGCCGTTTTAAGTGTATGCTCAGTCCAATATGGAGCTTGGGTATCATCCCTCCTGTACTTACCAGAGAAGTTAACAGGTAAATGTACTATAAGGAATTGTAGTTTTGGGTCTCTCCCGATCCCTCCTCTCAGAGCTGTTCCACACAGTATAAAATACTTATGTTTCCAATCAGAAAGATCAAATGAAGAAAAATGTGGAATGGTGCTAGAGGTAGGTGATTACAGCACTTATTTGAAGGGCAGACAGCTAGGATCTTATTGTAGGAACTTCTAAGTGTTTCATTCAAAGTGAATTGGCTTGAAATGATAAAATTATACCTTAAAAAATCTTCTAACCTGAAAGTTCTCCATGAAAATGGGCATCGGGGTTCAAATCACCCCAAACAAAATAGGGTCTTGAACAAATCTTCCTATTTGAGTGTCAGTCATTACAATACTGAATTAAAAAGCACTGACTGATGCTCTAGCCTTTCATTTTGCAAACCCTTCTCAGAGTTCATTTCAGCTGCTTCGCTTTCATTAAAGATTTGTGATATGAAAACTGAACATTTTGTTTCAGGCTGAAAGGAGAGAGTTGTGAGCAAATCTCTGTTTTGAACATAATTCTTTCCCCCTAAACCCTCCAGTGACGGCAGTGAGGGCTGGATACTGAAGCCTTTACGTCTTTCCCTTTGTGCATCTAGGCCAAACTTTGTGGTTTTGCTGTCTCCTTCACTTAACTTGGATTACATTGAGATTGTCAGAAATACACTTAACACTAGCGATATTCACCTGTTACTGGTGGACTTTAGTTCAATAGTTCAATAATAATTACTCCAATGCTCAGCTCGGCAGGCACGCATAAGAAAAATCGTCATGATTCCCCTTCAGTCTGTATCCGGACAAGAACCTCACCAAACTTTTGCAGGATGAACATCTACTAGCGCTTGACTGCAGCACATTCCCAGTTTCATTTTTCCCTGTTCTCACAGTCCTCTGAGGTGAGACATCTCAATGACGACATCAACAGAGGCAGTATGAATGGAAGCTGGCACACTGGCGTAAACAACCTGGCACACAGCCATGCTTAATTCTGCTCACCTGATCCCTCAGCCCAGCCAAACACCAGAAGTACTTCATCTGCAAATAGTAGCAGAATTCTCTACCGTAAAAGTTACCAGTGATGCTATTAATCAAATTATCCTAGTTCTTTATACCAAGCTTGAGAGGATTTGGTATAATTTGGGAGGAATATCTGCAGCGTCTCACACACTTAAATTATTAGCTTCACGGTTTTAGCATTACAGCCCTCAGTTTACACCGAAGAGTCAGTCTTTATTAAAGAGAGTAATTAAGTAATATCCAGCAGGAATAACACACTTTTAATGAATATGGATAATGGATATCTAACAAGAATGGATGATGTCACTTATTTTTTTCACAGAATGCATATCCTTGTGGAGGGCAGGGCAGGGTTAGCCATCCTAAGCTTGGGTATAGGAGAAACCACTCTAAACCAGATACAGAGATCAATCTTCACACCTTCAAAAAGTGAGGGTAAAAATGAGAAAAGAAAAAAGGAAAGGAACAAGAAGCGCCAAAACGCAGCGTGTTTTCTAGTAGTTTCATTGGACTTGGCTGGTCTGAAAGCTGTGCTCGTTCATGGAGCAAATAACTTCCTTCAGAAACCACATAAATCTTATATGTTCATCCTTCACTGCTCTGGGAAAGAATAAATTTCGATCCTGGTCTTCAGGTCTTTGTGTACTATGTATTATACCTGAAGTATTCTCTCACCATCTCACTCTTAAAACTTTATTTTGGTCCTTTCAGTACAATACTCTTCTGATCACTCTAAAATCTTATTAGGTATGACTAAGGCTGATTTTTTATCTCCATTATGGAAAAATAACTGCTATAAAATTAAAATCTTCTAACAGTTCTTACAACTATTCCCTTAATTGAGGCTTATTTTTTTTACTCCTTTTCTATTTTTAAACAAGTAGGATATATATAATTTGAAAAATTCAAGCAAGTGAACTTGACATACAGTAACTTACTATATTCTTTATATTCTTCTAATTACTCTCCAATTTCTAAATAATTTCATAATTGTAACTTCAATTATTGCTAGGAAAAAAAAAAGATACTTTCCTCTAATCAGAATATAATTTTTGCACAAACAGAATTTTTGCACAGAACAAAACTTGTATCATCAAAAATGAAATATACAGTTTCCTAAGCAAGAAAACTTAATTAATCATCCCAGGCTATTTTGCAGCCAACAAATATGCAAATCTTTAAATTCCAGATTGCCAAATTGAGAAAAAAAATACTTCAGTGCTCATGGTTTTGTTTCTTATAGCTAGAATCCAGAGAAAAGAAACCTTCCTGATAAGCCTTCAAACAGTTCAACATTAACCACTGTTGACATTAACCAATATATAATTTTCCTCTGACTTTTTATAAATAAAAATTATATATAAAATAAAAAAAGGAAAATCATATGCTTGTCTTGCAGGTTGGGATAGTGGAAGGTATGGCAAACCTTCATTTTACAAATCCTGGTGATTTGGGGAAATCAGATCGTATTCTGCAATCTTCAGCAATACCACAGGAAAACTATATATCCAGCCCTAAACTACCATCTTCTGGAAAAAAAAAAACCCTGCTATTTGGAATAAATTTTCACCCATGTGTGTTTCTTATGTCTCTACAGTAGTTTATAGCAGACAGTTTTCTCTGGAAATCATCTATGTTAAGAGAGAAAGCATAAACTACCATAATTCTTTGGGAGGTAAAACAATGATCAGGCACAGAATCTGTTTTGCAATCCTTACCTTGTATTGGTACTTTAAAAAAAACTGAAAAAATAAAAAGCCATCACTTGTGGCACTTTATCTTCTTTCCATTTCCTGGTACCAGTAGTTTGCAAGTATTTATGTTCCATCTGCATGGAACTTCATTGCAAGGCTAATATAATACTCCACTAATAACTACATCCTGGAATTAAAGCTACAGTACTGTCTTTCCATAAACCCCACCATACTATCACCTAATAAAGTATTACCTGTACAGAAAGTAGCTATTACATGCCTTTTGGGATTTCTTGATTTTCTGTGAAACTCAAAGACACTGTGGTATGTAGCACAGTGACAAATGTCCTGACTACGTATTTTACCTCCTCCTGGAAATGGCCAGAGCATCTCTCCCACTTGCACAAGGACACCATTAACACTGCATCTGCAAAATATCTGATAATGTTATTTGAAACCAAGGGAACAGTTCCGCTGTGTTCCCATCCAGCTGCGCTCCAGATCAGCCTGATTAAAAGGGCATGCCCTTTAACAAGTAAATGCCACTTGTCCCAGGACGAAGGAATATGTTGAGATGCTATATTTTGAAAGACATATCCAGGCAGCACAAATGCATCTCATTGTGTTGATTTCAATGTAATTCTGTTTAAATATGTCCTTCTTAGACATGAAAGTAGAGGGTTTTGAAATAAATAATCTTTTAAAGATGTTATTTCTGAAAATACTGTGAAGTATACATCTCTTGGGCAATAGACTTGCATTTAATGAAGTATAAATCAGTTAAAAATTATACTGAATCGTATTTCTGTAGATGGGTTACCCTCTAGCTTTAGGCAAACTATTACAAACGTCTGCTTCAATGTATCTACTGTATATCAGCAGTCTGCTGACGTTATCGTTTTTACTGCATTTTTAAATGGCTCTGATTGGATGAATATTTTGTGGTATTTAAAAACAGCTTATGTATACCCAGGGATTTGTTTCAAAGAATGATTACAGCTATGCAAGCACACTTGACAGATATATATACTTCCAATTTTTATAGGTAAGAACTGTTTACTACTAAATATTCAGGAAATATCCAGGACAGAATTGTTCAGATACCAGGCTGTGCTGTTATCAGTAAAAATCTTAAGCTTTATACGTTTATGTGCCAGTTGTTTGGATAGATAAACACACATTTCACCATCACACACCAGGTTATTCCCAGTGTGGACAGGACAACACAACCCTGTGAGAATGACTCAAGACTTCCTATTTTCTACTTTCTATCAATGCATCTAATGTTATATTTAAAAGTTCAGTAATAAAGTACAACAACTAAATCAGGTGTTCTTTATAAAGAAAAAGATCAAAGAAAAAAATCCACAGCTTTCATAATGCATATAAAATAGCTGAATATTGCAGTACTTGGATTCAACATAGAAACAGACTATAGTCTGGGAGTTATTTCACAGGGATTGTGCCATAGCTCTCTGGTTCTCAAGTCTCTCCATCAGTGACCCAGATGTAGCCTCAGAAACACCCCTTGGTAAGGAGGAGCCCAGAGCGCCTTGCGTTACAGTGCACTCAAAGAACAACATCAGGGAAACGCATGTGCTGTAACAGAAGGGTTAATGGAATAAAAAAGTGACCACACGTGTGCATGTGTATTTATTTATATGCAGCCATGGGCAATGCTTTATTTACAGTCCTTTTGCAGGCAGATCTTTTTGCACCCACCCTCCATCCCTTCCTTGTATATAGACCAAAATGAGAAATGTTGATTACTGCTTACCTTTTGCTAGATCAGTAAAAGGGGAATGTATCCAGATATGTATCTGGATGTCACCTGGATCAGTTTTACTAATGGTCCAAACTGGAACTGCTGTTTGGAAGAATGGCAAATTAGGGAAGAGAAGATTTGCAAATGCCTACCTAAACGTTGTGAGACATGCATAGTTCTATTGCATAAATTTTAACTGGAAATAATCATGTGGAATAAAAGATCCTGACAATTATGTTGATTTTTCATTCCTTTATTATTTCCATTACAATCACTGCAAAACAACAGATACTGTAGTACTAAGCCATTTAACTAATACTTTGGGGAATAGCATCACAGCATATTACACACTGCATCACACCAAAGCTGTGGTAAGGCCTATAAAGCACATAGTAAAGTGCACACCAACTTCAGGAGCTGTTTTTCCCCTTCACTGTTTCACCGTAGACCTGAGAAAAGCCTGAAGGAAGGGACAGCCTTTATTCAGATTTTACGTTCTCAGTCTCTTCCCCATGCGCTAGCACACATAGAAGTATGTAGTACTTGGTTAAAGAACATAAAGCAGAAGAAATCCTATTCTACTCCAGAAAAAAAGTACACTTAGGAATATATCTAAATCTTGGGCATTTCTTTTTTATGTACACATTCTACACAAACCATGATATATTACTAAATGTCCTGACAGTTGCTTAAATGAAATACATGGTTGTGTCCTTGTTTAAGAACCTTCACGTTAAACTTTCAGACAGGTCTATGGTTTTTGGCCTGAACTGTATAGAACTTCTGTTCTAAAAAAACCCTAATAACAGATGTTCTCTTGACAAGGCTGTATAACTCACACGTTTATAAAAATTACCTAATTTCCAGTAAACCCTCCTGATAGATTCTCCTTAATGTACAATGAAGGCTTACAGTTAGTTCTTTATTCTTAATGTGTTGTGCCCCCACCCTCCACTATTTTCAAACAACATACAGTATATTCCTAAACTGAGGGCCAAGAGGGAGGACTTATTTTATGGCATTCAGTCACAGAGCTCCAATAAAAATCAGCTAGTGGCAGGCAGGCACATCTTCCTATTTGGGGTTCATCCCTGCAGGGCAGATAAGACAGTTTAACAAGTGGTTGTCTATCAGCAAGACACAATACAAGAGACAATTCTCAGGTACCTTGCAAATACACAGGTGCCTTATGCAGTCCTTCACCCATGCCAGTTGAAAGAGTCCAACAAACTTCTGAAGAAAACAGTTACTATTTGTTTCTGAAGTCACTTGATCATACAAGTCTCTGCTTAGATATAAATACCTACTAATGCACTATACAACAGAGCTCTGTGCCAGATTTACCACAATAATCGTTATTCTTGTGGTAATTCATTATAATCCATTCACACGCACACAAATTCACATGATGTCTCTCATAGAGAAGAAAAAGGAAAAAAGAAAAAAGCTAAAAGAAAAAAAACAAAAAA
>JAVKLA010000074.1:5645059-5662206 GCA_034782735.1 Sagittarius serpentarius | reverse complement strand
GGCACAGGTCTAAACTGTGAAAGAGCAACACCAGAGTGCAGACCATTTTACCATGTTTGTAGCTCCAAACTGGAGTTTAATGGAAAGGTGATTGCAATAAGGTTCATCCTGTTTGAATAATTGGTGGAGACATGGCAGTTATCCTAAAACAAATCTGTGATGTGTGTGTTGCAGTGTCACAGTGGTATTTATCAGAGTATCAGTACAGTTCTTGCTGGAAACTACTGGCCATCAAGGATAAAATTAATGAAGGCAAAAGATTTAACTCAGAAAAAGCAAAAGAAAGAAATGAGTATTCTGTGTTTAGTGAAAGTAATACACAACAGCACAACTCAGTCCAAAATAGCTGTTCAGACTGTGAACTTCATTTGCCCAACAACTGAGCACTACTTACCTCTGAGGTTTAACCTACATTTTACGTTAAAACTCATTAGTTTAAGAAACAGATTGTACCACTAGGCAGCAAATTAGACGTAAGAACAGTAAGACAATTAAATTGCAGTAGATTTCACTCTAGATTGTGCTTTTAAACGTACGCTAATGGACCCTCTCTAATTTCTTCAATGTTTGGTTGAGAAATTTCTTACAGACAAGTTTTACTTGGAAACCATGGGATGCTCAGGACAACAGTGAAGACACAGTTCTGTGGGAGTGAGTAATAAACAACCTTTTCCTCACGCTTACGGTTACTCCTATTTCTGATGAAATCATATAGTATATTAGAATATATGTTAGCACACTTGCACTAGGTGTGCTGTTTAATTTGATATTAAGGATTTGTGTTATGCTGCAGGTCCTTGAGTCTGCTCTAATAACAATTTCTGTTGAAACACGTTATAAGCTTGTCCTTGTGTGCTCTGTTCAATTGTAAGCATATTGGAAATAATGACAATGGAACATATGGTCCCTATTAAAACAACAATAAGAAATAGTAGCAGCAGCAGATACCAACATCAGGGTAGGACCCCTTTTTCATCATCCTGTTTTAGATAACAACAGCTCCCATATCACACAGGTCTTTATTATATGGCTAGGGGGTATTTGCTGGTGCAGAGCGAGAAAGAACATGTGTCATGGAATTGCATCATCTAGCAGCTTCTAGCTCAAACACCTCCGTCCTTTCATGCTAATTGACTACATCTATTTGTGGTAATTGCTTTCATATTCAGCCAATTGATTTTCGAAAAGGAAGGCTTTGCAGCGGTCATTACAATCAGTGAACAGTGTCACACAGCATAAACAAGGTGAGGATAAGAAGTGTTTACAACTGGCTTGATATTCTGACCCACCATCAACACCTTTGCGTCAGACTGCCAAAGGCAGTGAATCTTTACTTAAGCCCCTAAATAAAGTTATCTGATTTTCAAAACACTTAAACTTCTCCAGACTTTCAAAAACCAGGCTTTGGATTTTCATTCACACAGAACATCAAATCACTGTTTGGTCATTTATTAAGATAAATCATATAAAAATCTATGATATGATTTTATTTCTTCTCTCATCCTCCCTACTTCTGTAAGTAAAGCCACAATCTATCCTTTCCTGGAAGGCAGCATTTCATTGGCTAAAGATAAAGATATAGCATTAAAGCAAATGAGGATGTTAGTACTGTGGGGAAAAAAAAAACCAAACTTGTACTTGAATAGCCTTTAATACTTCAAAATGAAACTTAAAAATCGCCTCCTGATCATGACTTTGTTCATCTCAGGAAAAAACTGAGACTTTTATGACCAATGTGTTCCACTTCTAATGAACTTCTGGTTTTGCATTGTGCTACACTGGCTACCAATCTGACATTTTAAAATTTGTCAGTTCCACTAATAATTTCACTCACAAAAGTAATAGAAAGTCTAGAACACTATTAGCAGGAAGTTTGCACTTTTCTCTGCCACTTCTGTCTGTCTGAATTCTTTGGGGGGAATAAAAATTTACCTCTAAAACTTAAATGGGTCTCAATGAGAAGATATTTATTTTAGTTACAGGACCATAAACGCGTGCTCGTAATTCTACTGGTTCTCTTGTCACTTGCAATAGGAAAATCCAGCTCACTGATTCTGAACGTTTCAAAATTAGACCATCAAAGTCCCATGCCTGGGGATGTCTGGAGCCCCTTAACACTGACACTAATAAAATTAAGAGTGTGTTCAGATAGCTGCTAAGAAATGGACACATTACACACTGGAGAGCTGGGTGGTCTATACAGAGACAGAACAATGTCAAAATCCAGAGGACAATATAAGCCAAAAGCAGAAGATGTTAACATGCAGACTGCTGCTTTATTCCAAAAAGAACTCTGAGTTTACAAAACCAATTAGAGGCCAGTTAAGAAGAGCACTGCAAGAATATTAGCACAGACAAGGCAAGAAAAAAAATGTACAGGAACTTCACAGCTAGGTCTAAATTAGACTTTTTTCCTTGTACACATAATACTGCAATTGCAGGCTTCAAAAATAGCTGGGAGATGTTTAGGAATAAATATGTTTAGCTATGAGTCTTTATTCTTGTTTATGCTTACTTTAACATACCATCATTTTGTTTAACTAGGTACCTAAGAAATTGTTGCCTTAGACTGAAAAATGTCTTTACACTGTTCAAAAGATATAATCTAAGTTCACATGAAATTTATGGTGATTTCCAAATATGATATGTACATTTTCTTGAAAATGTGTTCAGGAGAACATGGATTTGTGACTTGGTAGAAATCATCACTCCCAAAGAAAGTCTACAAAATAAATATTTTCGTAATAAAATCTTTGAACCAGATGGGGAAGATCATAATCCAGACGTTCCCTCTCTGTACCTGTAGGTTATTCTTAGTCACAGACATCCTTTCACATTGTGCCGCAAATAAAGATCAAGGTAACCTGAAAATATTCAAGCGATAGGAGGTAGAAGAAGGACGCAGTGGTACCACAGGCAGCATGTTTCTCACCTATCTCTACTGAAACAAAAACTAAAACCAAATGAAACCAAACAAACAGAAAGAGCTACATGGTGCTGTCAGCTTTGGCATATATTAATTCCCCTTAAATTTATTTCATTATCACACTTTTGCATATCTCTTGATGGTAAGAACTGGGAAATTACCTTATTTTGATACTTTTGTTTAGCTGGGAAAGAATGCAAGGGGTACTATTTCATATCCAACTATTTTAGCTTGAGGATATGTGTCTCAACCCCTGTTAGTCCACTACACATTTAAAAATAAATCCATACTGAACAGTCCTTAAAATAAACAGAAAAATCATGCCTGCAAAAATCTAGGCATGGTACTACATAAAACAATTCCTTTCAAAATATTTTAAAGTCAGGCTAACTTCCTAGCCAGAAAAGCTAACCCAGACATCATCAATATCTTTTTATCAACTGTAAAGAGTTCTCTGATGATAAAGTTAAGACTTAGATAGCTCACCTTCAGATTAAAATTAAGTGAAATGAATTATCACCCTGAAATTGTTATCTTTATTCTCATCTTGAAGAAAATAATTATCAAGAAATTATTTTATGTAGGCAGTCTAATCACATACCAAAACTGACAATGCGACACCTGACTATAGTTATTATGCTTTGCACATGTAGTTAGTGTATTTTATTTTTTGTGTGACTCTGTTTAAAATCTGGAGTTTTCAGAAGAGCCAGAAGATAGAAAATGACTAAGAAACACACAACTTCCACTTTTCATAAAACTGCAGGTAGAAAGTAGATGATATCAAAGTGAATTTCACCATACATACAACTAACTGAAGCATCTTCAAATTATACGACCAGTACCAATTAGTCAGATGATTAGAATGAGTAAGAAGCTCTAAATCTCTCTGTTCCAGGGGCTCCAAAAGTAAGGATTCATGAGCCTCTACCTGAAGACTTCAGCAGTCTGTGCTTATGTTTAACTAAAGTGTGTAATCACATTTAGATACAGTATGTATTCTATTTCCCAAACATTTATTGTATTATTTTCAAAATAATTATGTCATAAAGTTGATACTGTCTCAAATGATGAGCAAACATCACCTAGGAACATATACGTGAAAGAAATCATGTTTGTGGACTAACTCTTCAACTACTTGTCTCTATGCTTATGCAGCCACCAGTGATTGAGTTACTACAGCTCAGCAGGTTACCTCATGCTTACAGCTCCCCACTCAGCTTTAGAATTAAAATAAAACATGAAAGAAGACTGACTGCTCAAGCCAAATACAGTATTTGGTGAAATCCACAGCAAAGGCTGTAGTGCCTTTAAGAATATCTGTCTGGACTGGACCCTTTAATATTATCTAACTGAAAAATTATGTCGATCAAACCCCTCAAATTAAACTAAATACCTAAAAATAAAAGAATTTTCAGGCTATCATAGAACTGAAGTAGTGGAAGAAATAACTCTGATAAAAGTGTGCTAAGAACAAAATCTTTAGATGTTTAAGTACATAAAATCCTCCTAACAATAAAATATGTTTGGATCAATGTTCCTAGACATCAGTTTGTAATAGATGTTAGAAGAAGCTATTGAACGGGTAAGAAAACACACAAATCAAACCCTTGTAAGTTCCTTCAGTGACAATGTTCTGAATGCGTAGTTAGTAGTTTCAATACGCATGTGATTGTTATAGTCTCATTTTTATCACCAGTCTGAAGAGGGAGATATAATCTGTTTCCATGTATCTCCAAGATTATGAATGCTGTCCATCTGCCTATAAAATATCTTAGTATTGATCATAGAAAAAGTTGTGTTAAGCAATTTGTGCTTTGCATTAACTGCATATCATGACTTGAATCCTTAAAAATGATCATTCACGTGAACGATTTAAATTTTTTCATATAATGTCATTAAGATCCATGAAGTCACTCCAGCATGCATTAAAGTCCACAGAAGAGCTGTCATTAGGATCAATGAGCTTTGAATTAAGTCTTGTAGTAACTCATCAGACAAAGGCTGGGAGAGGTTCTCTGAACCTTTATGCAGGTTTTCAGACTGCTGTGAATTTCTTCCAAAGAAGAAGTGTCTTTAAATATAGTTGAATATAAACTATGCAGACTAATTTCTCACTCCACTGGCCTCATCAGAAAGATGTGACATTTGCTGGAGAAGAACAAAGGACTGTGCAGATCTGAATCAGAAACTTTCTCGTTACTTATTGAGATGGTACTCTTGCATATACCTGGTGTCATATATTTCACTAAAACATTTAGAAACAAAGACAAAGGAACTGTCACACCTGATACACCTTTCTTAATTTTTCACATAGAGGTTTTCTTCTGAATGCATCTCAGGCCTATGTAGGTTATCTGAAATATTAAGACAAGGCAGAGGTAACCTAGCAAACACAATACTTGCATAGTCAAAGATCAGCTGGCCACCCTCAAGCCTCTGTCTTACCACAGAGAGTACCTTTATGGGATGTATGTCTACACTGTACAGGTGATACACATAACCCATAAGCACCAGATCATTAGCTCCTTTACTTCTGGTGAACAGCTGGATCATTGCAATGATGTTACACGATAAGAAAGGAAAGGAAAATTAGGTTTCTATAGAGTAGATTGTGGGAAAGTTAGGGAAAATTCAGAGACACAAGAGAGATGACACTATACATACCTAACACCACATGGGTCTTTATTGAGGCCATTCACATAGGGATTTAATAAGCTTTAATTTAACACACAGGCTGTATGTGCTGAAGTGCAAGACCTATAGAGACACTTTTTCAGTTCTCGTGAAGAAACATGAAATCCATGGAGTAAGACAGAACAATAATTTTTATGTTCCTGTGTGTTAAAAAGCCTGAAATGTTCAGCCATAAAAAGCTGAAATGTACTTTAAGGAAAGAAAGGTGTAGAGCATTGTTACCTGCATTTTGAACCTTGGTGACTTGAAGTGGGTTTGTAAGGCTTTCCAAATAACTATCTTACCAGCCTTCTAACTCATAAAGCAGTTTTTTAATGAAGTTCTTTTGAAAAAAATAGCCCTTGCAATTACACATATTCATCACAAGACTTTGCTCTTCCCCCTAGTCTGCAAATGTGTCCAATAATTTCACTTAATTAACTGATGCAGCATAACAACTTCAATCCTTATCAGCAGTGTGTTCTCTCCTCTTGTAAAGGTCAAGATTAAGTGAGACAGATGTTTGAAAAATGATCCTCTGCAACAATTTTTAGCCCATCTGGCAGCTGTTTACCAGTAACATTTTTAATCTTTTAATTATTCCTTTCTCAATTATGAAAACTGAAATAAATTTGGTAACTGAAAGTTACATGAAAAAAAGAGCTAAGTAAGTAAGTAAAACCCAACCTTTAAAAACTTCGCTTTAAACAAGAATCAACAGTTCACTGCAACAGAACAATTATAATTGCTTTCTTTTCCCACTCATATTTCACAGAAAATGGCACATTGGAGACCTGTCCTGTGAAGACTGACATGCGCAATAGTAATGATGAAGTACTACATATAAGCATCAGATCCTAAAATCATAAGACACTTATCTGAGGAATAAATAAGAAAAATGAGAACTGGACCTTACAGAGCCTTTTTGTCTTCAAAATGCATAAAGTATTTTTCTAAACAAGAAGGTAGCTGAAGAGGTTCAAATATGGTCTCAGAAGCATTTTTAATCTCCCTTGTGATTTAATGCTGTTGGTTTTGATGCAGCAGGAGTGCAGAAAAGTGACTTTTCTCTTCCTGACCTGTCTCTGCCAGAACAGCAATCAAGACAGCGGCAGAGTCCTGGGAACAGGGACAGTGCAGCTCTTATCATGTGAGGATGATAGTTTCCATGAGACTGGCTGTAAAGTGTCATTATCTTTCTGTGTTTTTTTGCTTAACTTTCAACTTTTTCCCATACCGATTTGAAATGACTTCTCATGATCTAATAGGTCCATAGCAGACTTCAAAGGCTTCTTCTGGGATAGTCCATAGCATCCGCAGATGCCCCCTTAGAAGTAAGTGAAAGAGTTTGGTTTTACTAAAGAGGCCCATAATTTAGAGAGGGAGATATAAAGAGACTGAGGTGGTTTCATTTCAAGTTCCTGAATTATCATGGAGCTACAGTGCTTTCCACAAGTTTTCCTTTTAATATGCTCCACAACAATGTCTTGGAATAATTTAACTCCCGTGACACTTGTCCGTTCCCAGTTAACTCATTTGTCTTTGTTAGACTCCCAGCTAGTGATGTATTCCCATGCTTGAGCAATTATGAGGAAAGGGGACCAGTAATTTCACAGCTTCAGGGTGGGATTTGTTGAATGGAGTTTGTGCATTGCTTTGCATTCTGTATTCACAATCAAAATCCAATGAAGTTCTAAATGTTGAACTTACATTTGGATGCAACCAGAAACTGCAAGTTTGGTGAAGAGTGTGAAGACCATGCTGTTGTCTTAGCGCCATGTGGTTTCATGTTTGTGAATTTTACTTGCTTGCCAACTTTGTTTAAAAGACCACTGTGCTTGTTTGCTTATAAAATTACTATCTTATCACAGATAAAAAGATTACATTGAACAGGTGCAATTCTTAGATATAATCAAAAGAAAGAATAAAATATACTCCCTAATAGGAAAGCAACACCTGATGGCATATGGCTGCAGCAACACAGGAACCTTAAACTTGGGCTCTAGACTTTCAGGACTTGGGTTTGAACTGAACCTGTTCTTAAAATTATGACTGTCCTCCCTTGAATAGCTTGTGCTGAACTCTTTCAGACTGCCTGTAAAAGAAGGAAGATGATTTATAATGCTTTGTTTGGTGCTAAGGAATCTCCAGAAACATAAATTATTTGCAATGGAAACACTTGAAAAAACATCTTTGCTGTTTTGGTGATGGACCCAGACCAAATTTCTAACCCATCCTGAGATGGGATCAGAAATGTGTGCTACCTCCTTGGCCATTCTGGCATCCTTTTCACCCTAAGCCATGCCAGTAAATGCATACAATGCTATGACAGAGAGTAAGAATAGATCCTTTACTTTAGATGTGGATCGTATCTTGCCTGTGCTTCTTGATTTAAAGAACACAGCGGGGGAAAAAACCCAAACTAGCTACCCAAGTAATTTTTTTCAGACTTGGCAGTCAGCTATAACACTGAATTAGCAGAACTACCACAGATTAAATTCTAATGAGAGTGAAGTAGCGGGAGACATTTGAGAAGTCATGATTTCAGAAAAGCCAGTATACGTAATGTAAGGAACTGAAGTGATCTGAATGGCTGAATATCATGCAAAAATGTAATTCAGATATAAATAATGTGTAGGCTCTTAATTTTTTAGCTATACTTTTTTTTATAGACTGTGTCAGTACATTGCCTGGGTAGAGCCTACATGAACATGTGAATTGTTATCAATAATGAAGTTTTTTTCATAACTAATAGAAATCTTCCAGTCTGTGCTGTTTAACCTCATTCCCAGCTCACTGTATAGGTTTCTCTTGGCACCTCAAAAAAGCTAAACACGGAACAAATTGTTTTGTACTGATTTATCTACCAGTGCACATCAATTTGGTTAACAACAAGACCTAATGAAGAATTTAGCAAAATTAAAACGTAACAATGGGAGTGACTTAGACGATGTGGGAAACTTATGATGCAAGAGATGGAGGCAACAGAATGACATTGAAATTATCTGAACCACAGCAATAAATCAGTTGAGTTTGGAGCAATCTCAGCGAGTCTAAAAAAAACCTCAGTAAAAGAATAAAGAATGTATTCAGTTCTCAGCTGGATTCTCAGTCTCACATGAGTTTCTAATGTTGTTGCTGTAGCACCAACTACAGTGAAACTCCCCTTGTAACGTCAGGGTACTCACGTTGTGCATTGTTATGGGTATTGATGTCCAGCAAGTGACTGGAGGCTCATAACTTTGTTTTTGCCTCATTAGTCACCCCAGAGTCACGACTCCTAGTAGAAACATAGGTGTGCTAGCCTTTTCTCTCATTCCAAGAACACCTGTGAAAGGGAAAGTAATAAAAACCCTTGAAGATGTTAGCATATCTAATATGAATGTTTCAAAAAGAGAAGAGCCAACTGTGTTCATTTGGTCCTTGTTGTATCTCATAACACATTACAACGGAATAGATTGTGTGTTCCGTATTTCACAAAGTATCTTCAGTGACTGAAAACTAGCACCCTTCATACAGCCAAACATGTGCAAATAAGCACAGCGAAACAAAGAAGGCTCTCAGGGTCCTGAATGATGACTTTGATGTGTTTTGAATTTTGAAAGAAGTGTTTGTCCAGAGAAAGATGAAGGCTGGACAGACGTAATGCAGCTGTGAATTTCCAGGGAGGCTTGATACATTGCAGTTGTAGGCTGGAGAGGAGAACACGGTGGTGCACAGAGATCAAGATTAAAGGTCTTAGAGCTGTTTACTTTGGCTGGGATTCATTGCTAACATGAATGAATACTGCTATTTATTTTAACAGTTCTAGCTATGCTCTGTTCGTGGCTGTAACATTTTACTAACATTATTTCCTCCCTTCCCTTCAACTCTCCTTCCCATTCTCTTCTTTTACCTACTTCAGTTCTCTTTAACAGCTCACAGAGTATTTTTCTCCATTTATCTTCATTTCCCAAGCATTACCTTTGCTGTTTTCTGTCACAGCAGAATCTCTAAGTCAATAAAGTGATCTCATGTATGAGGTCAAATTATACCAGCCAGTGTAAAAAGTGTTCAAGTCAGAGGTTAGTGAATGAAATGCTTTCCCAGCTCATAAATAAAATACTATGACAGGTTTTTTTCTTAGTTTAGTGTGATACATCTCAAAAGTCACCTGGGAAAGAAATTCAGTACAGGTAGCAATATCCTCCTGGTGCTTCCTCAATCTGGAGTAGAAAGTTCAGCACGGGAGTCGATTTCCACACTATTATGTGTTGGCAATGTCATCCAAATCCGTGCAATTCTGTCCATAATTTTAAACAGTGAATTGGGTTACCAAGAATCCAACCCCTTTTAAAGTATGGATTAATGCTCACGTCTTCAAGTTTTATACCTAAAGATGAATAGTTAAAGATTGACAGTAGCTACGGCAACAGCTAATTTTGGTGACCACTCACACAAACCAAACATCAGATGAACTGAAAATCATCAAAGATGCAGTAAAACCTGATAATTAACAAAAGTCATGGATCAGAACACATTCACACAAACTTTCCATTGCATACCTGTGTACAACGTTGTTTTAAAGACATTTTAGCCGTGGAAAGTTTAGTAAGAAAAGAATAGTAATACATTTTCATATCAAATATTGCTTTTGTCTATGCAAGTGAATTGCGGAAAACAATTGGCTTTTTGCCTTCAAATGTCCCAATACCAGGGACTTACTTTATCTAGGCCTAAATAACTTCTTGCACAAGGTTATAACCTGTGCATAGGTCATGGCTTTAGTAACAGTATATAGTAGGTTGGTTATATTGAAACTGAACAAAGTAAATAAACTATAGTTAGCTCGATTTGTGTAGTTGTTTCTGTGTGCAGAAAGATGTTAAAAGACTTGAAAACCAAGAAAATAATTTCATTTTTAATTCATTATTACTTTCATTTTTCCCCTGCCTGTAATGACATAGTTCCCTACATAAATTATTGGATTTATCTGTCACTGGAAAATTATTCTTAATTTCCATGATGCTATTCTTAATTTCAATGATAGTGCAACAGTAACGGTGCTAAAAATATGATACACTGCTGGCATTAACTTTGTGTACATACTACTAACGATATAATGCCAAAGAACTGACAGGCATATGGCTTAAGCATTTTAATCCCCGTGGTCATTAAATGGTGGTAATTACAGACAAGACCTGTGTCTTTTCTTGCTGGCACTACGCTGCTGCTCTCAATGCACAGGCACAACTCTTTATCATTTCAGTCTTCATGTTCTCATCCCAGAGCTTTTCAGTTCTGGGGCATACCACGTTATAAAAGTCCATGTGTCCCTACAGTAGAGCCTATTGCAAAGAGGAATTATTACTAATATTAACAAAATTCATTTGTAAATAAGATGGTAGCATTAGGTAAGAATATCATATAGGATCCAGCTTTGCATGGTGTGTTTCAACATAGCTTTGATCACGACTTCCATCTGTTAATGCTCACTAAACACCAAGGATTTATCATTATGATTACAGAGTTTTAAGTAACTGTTTGGGATTTTACTAATATCAAATTACTTAAGATAATTACATTTTTTCCCCCTGAATTCATCAGTGTGTGGTTCCTTGTTGTACCCGTCTGAGAAGGCCAGGTTCTTTAGTGATTTAATTGTTTGAGTGGAGTGGAGGAAGCCTACTCTTACTCCTAATTCCCATCTGAATCCTACCATATTTGTGCTTCTCCCTTAAGGCAGAAGTTGTTTCAGAGAAGCACAGAGTTTGCTTAGAGAGATGTATACCACCCGTCCTCGCTGGCCCTATCAGAATTGTTCTTTTCCAGTGAAATTAGAGATTTTTACCTGTAATCTGCATCAGAGTCAAGATTTCAAGAACAGTAGTGCCTGCGTCAGAGCGTTGTACTGAGCACTTTATTAAGCCAATTTCTGCAGATCTGTGACTGACTCAGAGACTTCAGAGAGCCTACAGCTCTGGCAGGCAATCAAATTTTCCTAAACTGCTTCTGAATTGTTATTATGAAATTCTGCACTTAGTGACTACAGTCATTGTAATACTGGGTCATCATCTGCTACAGTTAATTATTCAAACTAAATTTGCACATCTGTACTGGGTTATGTTGCTTGGCTTCAGGCAGGTTGGTAGAGGACTGCTCGAGATGGAAAATACATCTGCTCTAAACATGTTCTCTTAAATTGGAATTGAAGAGTCTCTTGCCCCATGATAGAATAAGACTTCTTCAGTTAAGGAAAGATATCAGAACTCAATGCTTTTTTTTTCCATGTATAATTCATGACCTGTTAGCATATACTGCGTGGGTGTTACTGTAGTTTTCTTTTGTAGGATTGTCACCCATAAGACTCAGAATGCAGCCTAGGAGAGACAAGGACAGAGTTTTTTCAGTTAAAGAATCTGGTTAGAAAATTAATTTCCCAAAGATGATTATTAAATTTACCCAGCCTGGATGACATTTGGACAATGCTGGAAAACTTTTTTTCCTAATAAACTTATGCACCATAAACAGAACAGTGTTCATAATATAAAGGAATTCCTACCGGTGGAACTTTCTTTAACTTGAGAGAAAGATAAGGTAATATTTTCCATCAGGTCCTCTAAGGACTTCACCGCTTTTAATGTGCTTTACATAGATTTTACTTGGACACGGTGGTGAGAAATCTTTACTAAATAGCTAGAGGAGAAAGAAATGGGGAGGAGGAGAACAGATCGGAGATTGCCAACTGGACCACAGCACAAAAAAAACCAAGAAAAAGCAAGATGAGAACACCCAAGAAGTAATGATTTGAGTTAAATCTTAGGCCTCCATGAATTCAAAAGCTCGTACGATTTAGAAATAATTACAGGAATCACCTTTAAAACATAATCCTGAGACCAACTCTGTTCTGAGTAGCAAAGACATACGATTGAGTGGGTTTCAGAAAGGCCCAACACATGCCTGTAGTTCACATTAATTGAAGGCTAAGTTATCTTTTGTATGGATTATTTTGTAAGAGAGCTAAATTTAAGTAGATTTTTATACTTTTCTTGTATTTTTATTTGATTTGATTTATTTTGAACAGGTGAAATCCTGCTGACTGAGAGGTCTTTATATCATTAATTGTTCCCTCCAAATAAAGAAAAATGGTTTTAAAAACATATGTTCATTTCACTGTTTAACATTGGACTAGAAATTCATGACTGACTGTTATAAAATGTGGTTGGTGCCCACTACTGATGAGCAGCTGATTGTTGGGAACTCTATATACTTGTAAAAAGTTTTCAGCTGCCTGTTGCGTAAACCAACTGCTTTACCCAACTGATTAATTGAGCCATTACTCCTGCTAAGTGCTGCTGCCCTTTTACCATTTCTGAATGAGACATGTTGTCTGTTCTCATGTTGGCAGTGTTTTTGCTAATGTGCTAACTTTTTGAAGAGGGTTTGATCTGTGATTTGAAATACTTGACGTTTCCTAAGCAATTGGATGACTTTTGAGACTCAAGCTGTGCAGAGCTTACAGTTTTCATGAAATTTTATATTTTCCAAAGATTACACTACAGGCTGAAGTGTTGACATGTTTTCAGGAGAAAGCAAAGGCAAGTGAAGTTGGTGAGAAAGTAACTTTGTGGGAAAGTGGCTAGGGAGGAAGAAAAAGCAGTAAAACTGTGCTCCTGTAGTATTGCTTTGAGTTGGGTTGAGATTGCTGACAGGTCTAAAGTGCAAACACTTCTTGAATTCTCTTAAATACAGGCTTTCTCTGCACTTAAAATTTTGTAAAGGAAAAACATGACAGATGTGTATTTCACGTAACCAGTCACTCTGGTTTCACGAAAACAAAACAGGGGCAGGGGAAGTTTTTGTGAGTTTTGTTGAGGGTTATTTTTCCTTCTATAAGTCCTTATGGCTACTTTTGTTTCAAAACTGTTAGTGGTGTTTGATGCTTTTTGCAGCTGAACCAGTTGAAAATAAGTTTCCCTCTCCACTGCACTGTAGTCATTTCTTCCAGGTCAGAAAAGGTCCTTGAAGAGCTTTTTTCTCTTTGCCAAGGACAACTGGAAATCAACACAACCATGTCGTGTGTAATGCACAGACAGGAACAAACTCAGACTACCCTCATCTTTGAGTTTAAAGGGAAGTAAGATCTTGTTTACTGACAGGAGTGCCTGGAAGGGTAGAGTTAGTGAATTATCGTTTCTTTCAGGCCTTATCTTTCTGCCTGCACTCCATCAAACTTCTGCTGAACTGAACAAAAGTCATGCCACTGTATTGCCCCTTTAAAGTCTGCAAATTTGATGTCAAATAGACACTGTGCAGGCTTCAGTATGAACTGTGCTGGCTTCCCCCAAATGTGAGCCCAGTGTGTAATAATGATGATCTTACACTTCCAAGCACTTGCAAAAATGTCTAATGTGATCTTTTTAATTTTTTTTTTGTTATTCAGCTTCAGATAAATTAAATTCTAAAACTTTAATGCTAAGATAAAATGTTCAGGTTTTCCAGGGAAATATTTATTTTCTCTGTTATGCTATTCATCTTTCCCAATGCATATGTTGAGTCTGGGGACCCATCTTCATAGCGGTAACTGAAGGATCAGGGCTTGTCTTGCAAGAAAGCTGGAGGTTACAAAATCATTGCAATACTTTCACTTACCTATTCAACAATTAAGTACTGATCTCAAATATGCCAACATAAATGAAGAGACAGGGGAATTTAGCTGGTCAGATAGGACACCTCTACTACATTTACATCAAGGTATATGGCAGTCTTCTCTTAACCCACATGGTCACATCTTCTGTTCAAATCAGTGTCAAAATTTAGTGTCCGTACATGTTTTCAATACACAGAAGACACTTTATGCCAGGTAATCAGGTATTAATTAAGTATTTTGACAGAATCACGGTAATTTGTGCAAAAGTTGTTATGATAAGTGCCTAAGATACTCATCTTGAGCAAACTACCAGAGGAGCACTTCATAAGGTAGCAAAGTGACATAAAATAAACAGAGAAAATTGTCTCATGTCATCTCAGGAGCCAGTTAAGGTACTGACATTAACACCACCACAAAAAATTAGACTGCTGAAAACCTCGATGTCTCACTTTAATTAGCTTAATAATTTGATGGGGTTATACAATTTTAAATTCATTCAGGTGTCATTTAGATTGGAGGGGAAAAAAATAAGCTTTTATTTTTAATTAGAAATTTATGAACTGACTATAAACATGACACTTAAAGTAAGCATTTATGGAAATGCTTTTCCAGTGGAATTTTATCCAAAACCGGTCACAGTTGATGGGCGTCTCGCCAACACCTTGGAGAGGAGGTCAGTTCTTTGCCTGTGCCTTAAAAAAAGCCTTTTGGCAGAAAGTGCTGGGACAGTCTGAGAGACGGAAGATTTTCACTCTGTTTATCAGGCACGCCAAAAACTGGGAGTAGTGAAGTGTTTAGGAGCTAATGCCCATTTTTGCTCCTCACAGACCGCCAGCTCCTGAGAGCAGCAGTGTGCTTGGGTCGTACCTTGTAAAGCAGTAAACGTAATGAAGACTGGCAGGAAGATACACTGGAAATGATGCTGAAACTGAAAAGCACATTATAAGAGAAAAAGTAATTGAAACGGGCGGTAGGCATGACACAAAATCCTGACATACCTAAATGTCTGCTGGCGGAAAGGAAAGATATTGTAATGCTATTCTTTGAGAGCAGGGGCAGCAAAGAGGCTATTGTCAATCAGTTCATATAAATGGTTTCCTTCTAGCAAGCAGCTAAATTATAAATATTCCTGGGGTTATAAAGTTGCTGAAAGAAACAAAATCAAAATGATGCAGTTATGTGCTCTTCACAGTGAGTACCCAAACTATTCAGAACAAGGAGAACAAAAATGACACAGACAAGATGTCTGAGCAGAGATTAAGGACTTTAAATTTTTTTACTCTAGAAACATGTATCCATGTGAGATACATGATCACAGGCTATAAATACTTTCAAGGTAATAATGAAAAAGGAAATTGTTTACCATCTCTGTTAACAGACAAGCCTTGGAGCTTGCAATGAGGAAAAGGCCTAATGTTAAATATTTATTATTAGCTTGAGAATCACGTTCCTCTCTGAAAACTTAGCCATTACTATTGACAGTGCTCTCCCCTTCTGTAATGATATTTATTGTAGCCCTGTAGCCCAGGAAATATAGTATTGCTGTCACTAGTAACAGTCCACAGGCTTTGTACTGCACTTGCAAGGCCGCAGGACTGAGGCAAGTCAGGTTTGCTTTGCTTCATTTTGTCTTGACCTGCCTGGAGCTTTGTTTTAACTTGGTTTAGCTGTAACGGTGATTCTTCTAATGACCAGGTGGCTATGGCCATTTTGTCTTACTTTTGCTTATCTTTTTGTATAGCATAACTGCAGTTTCTATGTAAGGTGGTGGTAAGAGGCAGTTATTTTGTGAAGAATGAGGTATTTATTACTCTAATGCAGCGTAGAAATTTATGACTGTACGGTGCAGTGCAGAGGAGCGCAGGCACGGTAGGAGCGCAGCGGAGGCGAAGGACACAGCGCAGAGGAGAAGGTGCGGGGTGGTTCGAGACAAGGCAGAGGCTGGCACTGGAGACCCCATGGCTACGAACAGCCCATCCACAGTCAGCTAAAGAGACGCATCCCAGGAGCTGGACAAAACTGTCTCTGGGGTAACAAAGACAACAAGAAACAGTATTTAACATAGGTAAAACTCCCCATATGCAATGAATTTGGATGTAACATGGGCTACCAGACCAATGAAGAAAGAGCAGGGTCTAAAAGCATATTCGAAAACATGTAAAGTAACTCCCGCAAGGTGAATCAAAAAATCAGAAGGGTGAGGAGGAAAAATAAAGCTCATCATATTGAAACAATATTACTATTTTTTGTAACTGAGATTTTTACATCATAATATTCTTTATTTTATTTTCCTTTATTTTTCTGCGATAATTTAATCTAGGCTTGTCATAATCTTTTAGATTTACTATTGAGACAACAAAGATTTACATTACCATAATAATAATTTCTTGGCTTTATGTTCGTGGTGTGTTTCCTTTTTGCCCATAACAAGTGTTATGAGCACTGATAGCAGGGTAAAAAAGGCATTTCCTTATTTTAATTCTTTTAATATCAGGACATGCAGTATAGTGATTATTGTGTGAAAAAGAGGGAGTTCTTAAATTACTCCCAAATAATAAGTTCCGTCATTTCAACTGAATATCAGTGATTAGGGGAAAACAACAGCAACTGAGCCAAGGATGTGTTCAATATCTCACCTGGACTTAGAAATGAGTTAGATAAGACACTAGAGGCAATGTTGCAGGGAATCATTCTGAGCAGTGTTATAAAATGCACAGGGAAACTTATTCAGGAAAAGAGACTCTCAGCTGGGATACATCAGCTTTCACTGGAGCTGTGCCAGGCTGCACCAGCTGGGAGCCTGGTCTTGTAAGATGAATGTGAGACCGGGGCTCCGCTACTCCTAGATCCTGTGTCAAATCTCTGAGCCGTGGAATTTGCTGAGAGTTTCAACATGTTTCTGTTTCCACGTTTCTG
>JAVKLA010000074.1:5587750-5615520 GCA_034782735.1 Sagittarius serpentarius | reverse complement strand
TGGATTAAATGCTCCCTAGTTACACCACGGTATATTTCAAAGAGCGCTGTATATATGCAAACACAAAATTAAAAAAAAAAAAAAAAACAAACACCACAAAAACAAAAGGTCAGTTTTGCATGAGCATTGTTATGTGACCCTTTTTCCCCTGAGAGTTTTGTGCAAACATCTGTTTCTGGTGAGGTGCTATCTGCTGAAAACCACCGGAGAGGAATTCTGTTGTCTCTCTCATGGAAAGGACAGACCTAATTCTGGATCTTCAAATTCATGAAGGCAAGTCTGCACTTTACAGATAAGAAAAACAAGTTGTCGCTCCTGTAGAGCCTGATCTGTCTCTCCAGGGTCTGGATGGCTGGCAACATTTCCCAGCAGGTTCTCTCTCCTCTCTCTGACTCACAGTGTAATAACCACTAGCAGGAAGGGTTCCTTCCAGAGCTAACCGCTGCACCAGCTCCGTGGCTTAGACCACCGTAGAGCCACAGTCTGTCGGCTGTAGCTCCAGGTGGCAAGACCACTCTGCACCTCCGTATACTTCCCTTCTCTTTTCTTGCATCTGCCCCCTTGTAACTGGAACAATTCCTCACTCCTGTCATGTCAGGATGATTTAGGAAGGCATATTTTATTAAAAACCAAATCACAACTGCATGGCTGTGTTGGATTGTAAAGTATTTTGATAGCTGGCAGAATGCTGTCTATGGGACGCTGGAGTTTTCAGCTTTGGGGAAGTAGCTCCCACTTATATGAAAATATGTTCAAATAACAGTTTGGGCAAAAGTCCAGTGCTGTGGCGAGCTGGAGAGACAAAAGTCCAGTGCTGTGGCGAGCTGGAGAGACAAGCTTTCCTTTCGAGAGATCTCTTCCTCCCTACTGAAATCAAGGAAACCATCTTGATAGCCAAGGACACAGTCTTTTCAAAATATTTCTCGCCTCCATACAATGACTAGCCAAACCATTAGCTTACAAAATTAGTATTTCTAAATTCAGTCAGTTTATTCTCAAATGTCTTCCAAAACCTCCTGCATTCCCCTAAAGCCTGGTGGTCAAAAGGTCAAATTTAAAGAACAACTAAGAAGTGATTGGGAAAAAAAATTTCTTCTTAAGCTTTGCCTTTCAATATTTTCTTGATTCCACCATAGTATAAGATCCTATAGTTCAGATCAAATGGAATTTTTATGAGTCAGTCTTCCTGAGTAATATAACATTTATATATTCTTAACATTACTTTATTTCATGAATAATCCTGTTGTCTTCAATGAAACTGCAAAAATCTGATCTGTGCCTTAATTCTGGGGGAAAAAAAAATAAAATCCATTGTCATTAAAAGGGTAAATTGAAGACAAATTTGCATTGGCCATACAGAAAGCAGAATTTTCACAGTAATTTTAATATAGAATCTTTGATCTACCTTTCCACACACTATGTGGAATTCTGGTAGAGGAATATAATTGCAGGCCCTGAATCAAGGAATATTTTTTGAAGTTTTACATACTGATTTATATCACTGACTAACACTGCGGTAGTTCCAGGTGGAATCAATATTCCACCACTTACATTTATGAGCTAGCAATTTATTTATGACCTCACTTATCTATAAAAATATAAAAATGACAACAAAAATTTCAGATTTTAAAAATTTTATTATAAAAACTCCAATAGGCTTCGAAAAAAGGATCTATCACAAAATTAATTACATTTGAGTAATACTTCAAATCTGTAATTAGTACCATGTTTTGTATTAAAATAAAGATACCCAGCCAGGCAAAGGCCAGTAAATTCACTGTGATTCATGAAGCTATATCAACTAGTATTCAGACTGTCACCACCAATTGTAAAAATGTTCACGAATACTGAGAGTTTAGTGAATTTTGGAATAACTGACATTTTTTGCTATGTTTTTCTGGGGAATAGTAACTTTCCTTCTCATTAAATGAATTCAATACGCCTATCAGGGAATAACCTGACTATGTTCCCAGTCACAAAACACAAAAATTAATTCAGCTGTAGCAACAAATAATGAATTGAATGAAAAATAATCTCTCAAATATTTTTGCAGATGCCTGCAAATATAAAATTTATTCTAGAAAAACAAGGTTTATTTGCAAGTAGATGTGAAATGTGATTCTTGTTTTGCAAACAAGTGTTCTTGGACTGGAACTCAGTGAACTGGACTATGTCTATATAACAATTTTTGCAGGTTCTTTTTCCGTGTTTATTCTGGAAAGGACAGGTGGGAATACAAGAGATATTCTGTTGTAGCACTTGACTTGAAAACCCTGTTTCTACCCATGACACACAATGATTTTTCCAGCTGAGAACCATTCACACAGTGGCTGAGCTTAGAAGGATTCCCCTACACCTACTGCAAGCGCATGTATTAGTTGCTTCTCTTCAAACTGACCTAAGCCTCTTCTCCAGTCAATATCCCTCAATCACCATCAAAAAATGAAAATTCCACACAAGCTTGCAAGCACTTGCCCAACTCAAATATGAAAAATGGAAGTCTTGGTTCAGAAGGAGGTGTTAATAATCAAAATTACTAATTTTTATCCTTGTTGGACAGGCTGTGCAATTTCATGCGTAAATATTTTCACAACTAATCCCTCCCAGGATTGCAGGGAAAGCTCCCATATTATACAGAATACACCTGAAGACTTCAAAACTGTGGTGTGATGTTCTGGTCTGCTCCTCTTTGTCTCCAGTCCAGGAAGTTAGCCAACATCCGTACCTGTGCTCTGCAACTCTAATAGAACAATTTTCAGTATCTTTTCATGCCACAACAACACACTTAAGAGAACAGAGCAAAAGTACATGAATTTGCAGTTGCTTCAGTATATTTCTCCCATGCTAGACAGTGAAAGGGGAAAACCAGAAGCTTATCAAGATACCTTGCTTAGCAGATTCTATCAAAGCAAATTAATCCAGGCAAAAATCCCATAACACAAGAAGAACTGGATTTACATGTTAAAAAAAGAAAAGTAAATACGTCTCTGTCTCTTGTTTTTTGATTACAAGTATGAGTTTTCAAATGCGGCACAATTATTCTCTAATTGCTAGCTATTACATTACTATAGGCTGAAGAGAGAATTAAAGCTTTCAGATTTCATTTTTGCTGTTCTGGCACTACAGCAAGTGAATCCTGAATACCAAATGCACTGCAGCTGGGCCAGTGCTTCTCCAGAAGAGCAGGGTAGATTTCACAGACTGTAAAGTAAGCATCTGCCATTCCAGCTACAGCTGCACCTCAAAGCCTTTTACAAAGATGTTTGTTTGAGGCAGATGCAGCCTTTGTCATGAAAGGCAAGTGCTTTCACTTTTTTTGCGCTGTTATTTTTTGATAGAATCATAGCAACAGCTCCTAGGACAGAAAAAAACCACCCGCTCTGTCTGAAAAAGGCAATTGCAACACTTGCCGAAAGATCTGTGGTCCATTCTCAGAAAGGTAGCAGGTACCAGTTACACAACAAAACTGGCAGGCACTGCAAATCTGAATGTTTGTATGCAGACCCCAATCCAGCAAATCACAGCTACTTTTACATATAACTTTAGCATATGCTTAGATGCTCTGTTGGGTTTGGCAGTTAGAGAAAATCCGTTAGTTTAAAAGAAAGATTTTGTACTGAGAACATTTCTGTAAGCTCAGGATGAATCCACACTAAAGGACCTCTTCTCTTTTGAAAGGTTACAAGTTTCTTAAAATAGTAATAATTTAAAAAACCCACAGGTTGTTGTCTTTGCTAGAGTTTGACCCACATTTTCAGTGCAAAGATGAGAATCTAGAGAATTTTTCACCTCATCTACGCCATTTCATGACGTTCACACATCCATCAGGGATGCGCTCACCCACTGTTCCTACAAACCCTTGCACTGAATTCGAGTAGTTTACAAAAATAAAACAAAAAAAAAAAGTTGTACAACAGTGAGAGGGGTGGTCTTGAGGACTGTATGGATGAAGCAATTAATCGCAAATGATAGTGGCGTCACAAACAAACAAAAATGAGGGCAAAGACTAAAAGATTCTGTCTGTTAGAAAATCACTGGTTGCTGACACTTTCATGCAGAACAGCAGTTCCAGGTTAATATACACTGAAAGTGATGCAATGGCACAAAAACATATTTTAGTGTTAATCCAGTGAAAAAAGCAAGTCTGGGATTTTTTTAAAAAAGCAAAGCTTTGTATTTGTGTCAGTCAAATAACAAGAATTTCACTTAAAATAGGAGTTCAATGAGAAGGACACATATTTTGGACATCCTGAATGATAATGTATTTTTTCAGCTTGCTAGATGGGTTGGAACAAGTTTTCCAATATACTAGGAAGAAAAAAAGTTATTGTTTTATTCTGAAGAGTATTTTAGTAGATACAAAAGTCACCATTCACAAAACTCACAGTGGAGAGCCACCTGGGCCAATACCCTTAACTTCGCCTCAGCTGAAAGATATTCTTGTTTTGTGCTACCGCAAAGTTTTGGAGCAAGACAACCCATATCCCCGTAACATCCAGACTGGGCTATGGCACTTTCTTATCTGTTGGAGCAGCTTTACATTGTATAACAGATTATTTAATCGGAGAAAGGGGTGAGGATGACTCTGTAACCCCATGCTACAGACAGTCACGACAAACACACAGAGGAGGCACAGTGCTCTGCCACCATCTTGTCAAATCAAGGGCATGAAATTTTGAAGAGCTTCAAAAAAAAAAAGGCTTCTTACAATCTGGCTGAAAGAAACTCATAAGAAAAGCCAGGACATAAATGAGAGTGAGTAAATTAAATAAAATAGGAAAAGGAGTACTAGCATGGAAGAACAGAACAGCAACACCCTCAAAAAAGGAAATAAAAAAAAATTTTTATTTGTTACCTGGGAAGCAATATGTAAAATTCTTATCTTTTTATCCAGTTGTAGTGTACATATCCTAGATCTGTCATTCAGTCACAGCAGCACTTTGAAACAGAGCAAGGATGTAGGCAGATTTGTATGGTTAAATGGAGAAAGCTGTCTGGCAAAAGTTGATCCAGGAATAGCCCATGTCCTCACCTGACAGTACATACCCCTCAATCAATGGCAGTTGTCCTAAAGGCTCAACTAAATAGCGGGTACTTCTTAAGAAGTGAAAGTTCGTAGTCTAAATACAGAATTTTTAAGCTCATTTCTCACATTTGGTAGACATCTCCGGTATAAACATATAGAAGGGAAGGTAAGTTTTTCTCTAGTGATTAAGCAGCTCTGCAGAAGAGATTTCAGCATTTTAATCTATTTAGATATTTCTGATGATGCTTTTCCTTTCTAATGCAGGCGGTCATTGTTAGCCTATGCCCAATGTTTCCCAGCTCTTGTGTTTTACTTTAATGTATCACTATTTAAAACTTTCCTGCCTTTAAGGATATGCAGAAATACATTCAGAAAACGAAGTGGAAGTGCAGCCCCATAGACCTTACCTGGACATTTCTGGAGTAGATAGTCTTATTCCCCCTGGCAGGTCCCATATAGATTGCCCTTATTATTTTTCCCTGCAATCACTCCATTTGTTCCAAAGTATAGAATATGTAAATGACTTTATTTAGTCAGCAAGGAGACCGAGAAGTGGAGTCACTGAGAGATAGGAAACAGCAGGGAGATAATTATCAAATGAATGACAGGAATATTTTGTTGGGAGGTTTTTTGTTTGTTTGGTTGGTTGGTTTTTTTAATAAACGAAGGTTTTCATCAGGAGTTCCTTATAGCACTGGCTTTAAGAGATGTTCAATATTTGCACAGGGAGTAGGGGAGAAAACCTGGGCTGAGATGACTCCTGCAAAGTAAATTAAAAAAAAACATCTTTTGTGTCAGACTGGTACCATTTCCTCATTCTGGAAATATTAGTGCTTCCTTGAAAGAAAAGGAATTTGATGATACTGATCCAAGGCATAGTAAAATCATCATGAGACACTTCCTTCACTGAAATGTGCACTGAGTCAGATCTCCAATGTATCTTTTATCTCTATTTACTTTCCTCCCATTAAAGAATGAGAAAGGTAAAAATCTTCAGGAAACATATGCTTAAGATCTACAATTATAATACATTCAGCTTGTTTGTAAGCTTGCATTTTAATGCCTGAAAACATTTTTAATAATTAAAAAGCATCCATAGTATGTAAAATCTGTTCCAAAATGTCTGCAAGGCAGACAATAAATCTTTGTGGGGATGGTTTATCACAGGGAGAAGAGCCAAGTGTGGAGTATTTGAAGAGGTTTACAAGAAAAAAAACTTGTCAGAAGTCACAGTTACATAGCATAGTTAGGTGAATTTTGTGTGGTCCAAAAGCTTAGAGGTAGCAGCATGGTGCCTTACTCGACTATGCTGGGAAAGTCACCTAGGTCCTCCTCTTCCCGTACTCATATCAGGCCCAGTGTCTTAATTAACTCAGTGGGAAATCTGGAGGAAAAGCAGAACACGACTGAAAACCAGATGCTATCCATCTTCACTGGACAAACAGCACTGCAAACTAATAACATGTAACTTATGAGCCAGGTGTTTAATAGAATCATTCCTAAGTACCCTTAGCAATATAGCCAGAGACAATTCTCAAATATTGTTTAGCCTTCATGTCTGCTTTAAACTATTATGCTTTGTTCAGTGTCACAGTTAGGTCATTTATGAATGTACACACCAATACCCGTGATTAGAATTGCATCTACATTAATAAAAATATTCTGTTCACAAAGTACCAGATGTTGCTTTCTGAAGAGGTTTATTTATCAGTGATTTATTTAGGTTACCCCTTGAAGTGGTTTGTTTATTAAAATGTATTCAGACAGGAAATATTTTAAGCAAAGTCATATGCCTTGTCTCAAAGCAGGGCATCTCAGACAGCCATAACAATAAATATTGGGTTTTTTAACTCAATGATATAAGCATGTTATACTGAAGCATTATAAAATAAATCAGTACATAAAGCTTTAAAATATGCTATAAAATCTTAACTGTTTGCTGACATGATTATTTCCACTTTTGCTCTGTAGTTAATTTCTAAAGAAAGCAAACACACAAGGAAAGGATACCATTAAGCACTGACAAGCTTCTGAAGCTGCTATAAAATTTGGTCCTGCCTCTCCAGTCACACTGGGATGAGTAATTCCATGGAAATCACCCAAAATATGTCAGCGTAATGTCATTACAAATGCGAGCAGAATGATGCTCCAAACAGCTCTACTTCTTCAAGGATAGGACATAAGAATATGTGAAACAAGCAACTCTCCTCTAAAACACAAACTAGGTGCAACTGAGGTGCACAGTATGTTGGGGGTTTCTGTGGCAAACCGCATGAGCTCTACTTAGATGAAGGGCTTCCAGCCTCGTGTCATCAGGGTACAAAACAAGGAAAACCCAGACGTGGTTGAATGCTGAGATTCATCGGCTCTGAAGTCTTACTGCCTGTTGCTCTCAGGCAGCTGCTCTGATGGGTCTGTCACTTGGAGGGGACCCTGGCTTTCTGCACTCCTAGATCCACTCTAAGTACGGAAATATTGCAGAAGTTCCCTGAGGAAATTGCTAAGAAGTGTCTAGCACGATTTGCTAGTTTTGAAAAGCAAAAAAACATGCTTCTGGGCACACATGACAACTTCCTCAGGCTGCTGTTCACATCTCAATAAAGGTCATACAGTACATTGCATTCTTTCATACACACAGTCTGCCACAGAGCTTTTGATAATAAGCAATTAAGTTTGGAAGAATGACATCACCTGAAGTGAAAATGCTAACATTTAACTTAAAAAGTCCCTGTCGCCACTTCAAATACACTTTTTTAAAAAGTAACTGGGTCTCAAGGCCAGATGTGGCTCTCAGGATAATCGGCAGACAGGCACCCAGTGACTTCCATTACACAGTATTACAAGTCTTCCATCCCTTTTTAGCTATAACGAAGCAAGAGAAAAGGAGAAGGGAGAGGTACAAGAAAAACACATGGATAGTAAATTTGTTAACATCTGTACGTTAACATTTACAACAGAACTTTCATTTTAAAACACTGTTCTTGGAGGTAACAGAGCTGATAAAATCTTTGCAGGAAATGAATAAGGATCTTTCTTCAACAGCTCAAGGTCACAGTTTACTGGCATATTGTTTATATTGTTGATTTGCAGCAGAGATGCTCCATTCATTGATTCCTGACCTTGAGAAAAGGAGTCAGGGAGACAAAAGGAGCCAGAAATCTCCACCTTGCTATTTACCTTTCCATGGCTCTATATGAGCACTCTTGGTGCAGCAGAGATCTAAGCAGTAAACTGCCCAGGGAAGAAAGCTTGCCTTGTTTATAAAGACAGACAACCCGGAAACTACAGTACAGATAACATGCTTATTTTCCATCAGGTTGGCAAATGGAGACAGAGATCAAATCAATAACTAAATAAATAAATGGCATTTTTTAATGTTTGTTCACTTTTTTCCACCACTTAAACAGGTAGCATTTTAAAAAAAACATAAATAAGTATTTCCTCTGCCCGGATATTTCATTTCTGTTTACCCATCCCCAGCCAGAGGTCATGGCAATGAAGTTCTCTTGCAGCTCTTCTGATAGTGCACGGAGGACAAACAATAATCCAGAGTTTGTAAGGAGTTTGCGCTCTGCTGTGAGGTTTAAGACAGCAGTAAATGAGCTCATTTACTGTACTGCAGAAGCAGTTTAGTCACAGAAGTTTGGAGTGCTACCCAGACTAATTAGAAGAGCTAGAGCTGTGGCTTGATCACGGCTCAGTTTTGATCTAGCGCTAAATGAGCAACTAGTAAAGGGAAATCCTAATGCTGCTGAGTGCAATGAGTAGGTATTACTGGTTTCAGCAGGTTTAGGGGTCTGCCCTTTTGTCCTGGGTGATGTTTTGGGCATTTTGGGAATTAGATGCTCCCATACAGTTACAATACCAAGTGCAATTGATTACAAAAAGGGATCCAACTTTCCAAGTTTTCATATCTAGAGGTAAGTACCTTGATTTCTAGTCAAGTCAGTAATCTGAATTAAACCAAAACACTTAGCATTTGCAAAGTTAATGTAAACAGTCTACCAGTAGAAACTTTGCATTCTCAATGCTACTTTTTATATCCTTGCACTTAGATTTCAATAAGTATTTACATCCTTGCACTTAGATTTCAGTAAGTATCTTGGTAATACATTTTGAAATGGTATACAGAGAAATATCCACATTTATTATTTACAGTGGGAAAAAAACAGAGTTTAGAAAACATACATGAAAGCTACATGTAAATACAACTCATTAACATAGCTACATGTGGCTGGCAGTGAGACTCGACTTTGCCCCTGCTCCTAAAGCATATTGCTTTTAACTTTCTAATTTTTAAAAAAGTATATATTAACTTTGGAAAACATTCTTTTCAAGCTCTTGTGATAATATGAGATTTTTTCCACTATGGCTACTCCCCCTTATGCTTTTTATTTTAGCTTCCTGCTGAGCTACATTATAACAGTGATGAGGAGTATGGAGGAGAATCTAAATAAGCTTGCTAGATACATCCCATTAAAGAGAAGCCTTCTGTACCGTGCATCTGGGATTGTTTAATAATTGCACAGTGTGTGCTGTCTTTTCTTCTTTTATTATACTGTTCTGGTTTACATGTATTGACCTATTGACTGGAAGAATGGGGGTAAACAGACAAAGACAGGATAGAGAAAGAAAAAGCTCTTATTACAGTAACACTGAGAAATCCCTTTAAACAGAATAAGGTTTAACAACAGATTTCTATCTGGCTTTCACAAAGATGCACATGGAGAAGGATGCAAGGTAGCTTGTGCATAAATTGGAATAGCTCTGTCTAAGTCTCGACAGTGACAGTGATAATGACTTGATGGATCAGTAGTTCCGACCTACAAAGCCACTAGAGCAGAATGAGAAAGCTGTTCAGCTGTGCGGCACATCTCAACAAAAACCTTGGGTGCTGTTCTGTGTCCCACTCACCCTGGATTCTTGGTGGTATTACTCCAGCAATGCTTTATGAATAGGGAGCCTGTCCTGACAGAGCAGATTCCAGGAACAACACCTTAAAAAACACAGCCTGAGCTCTGTTCAGTTTCTTAAATAAATTATCCTAGGCTAGAGGGAGAACTCCATCCCATCCTTCCTAGCCTTCTCTTTCTTCTCATTTCATCCTTTCTTATGCATAATGAGCTTATGTGTATATTTTCACTTCTTGGTCCCTTTCACAAAGAGAGTACCAGACTGGGATACAGGGTAGTCTAGGACCACATTCCTCGTGTGATAAGCACAGAAGGTTTTATGGACTACTGTAATCAGAAAAGAAAAATTACGTCTTGCCTAGTGTTCGTAATTGCATTCAAAGACTTGCAGTGCACGGTTGTTGATGAAAACACCAAACCCTAGAGCATGCAGATGGTTTCAGATATGTGAAACTGCTTCTGTTTAGACATAAGGGAGCATGAGAGGCCGTATGGTAACACAAGGGCTGAAAAAATAAACTAAACTCTATTTTTTAATTAAGACTTTTACATGATCTCAAAAAAACCTGTGATAGGCTGTGCGCAGCCAGCTTCAGCCTGAGCATTTCAGTGTTAGCACAAATGCCACAAATACCATTTGCTGGTATTGCCACACTGAGCGGCTAACACAGGCTGTGTACAAATGGAGAGATAAAATGTATGCGCATCTTCAAAAGAAAAAGAAAGACCTCAGAATTTCCACAGATGCACTCACTCAGAGGCAAAAGCAAAGCTGGGTTACACCAAGAAAGACAGGAGAGTGTCAGCCTGGAGACAGAGATTTTTAGCTAACTATTAGATAAGAACAGCTTGGACTGTGAGCAAGGGGATTAGCTGCTGTCATTCAATTTTTCTTCCTTCAGACAAAGGAGATTCAGTACATTCTTTGTCAATAAATGTCACTGCATCACAGATGCCTCACTCTACCATCAATTTATAATATGAGAAGCCTTCAAGATCTGGAACTTTGAATCAAAGAGACAGTAAAACTGATCAATTCAATATTTGGACACAGCCTTTCTGGGATTTTTTTTGGTTTTTCTATATGTTTTAGTTGTTTTCCTGGGTACTCCTTTCCCTCCTGCAGCTCATTGGGCTTAGAGGATTAGGAAGTCGAGGTCGATGGGCAGTGTTCTCAGACACCTTCCCAGGGCTGAGAGCCAGCACAGCATCTTATTTCATGCTTTGTTTGGCTGTGGTAGAGCATAAAGCAAGAGAGGCTAACAGGGTTTTAGAAATGGATAGAGAAATGTTGATAAATGGTTCTTTAAACCTTGTTTGTCTCAACCCGTCACTAGAAAAACAGATTTTTGGAGGGGCTTGGGTCTCATTAAGACAACAAAATACAGTTGTTTTCAGAAACTCTAAGAAGTCTGTGTGAGCTCAGCAGATCCCTGCAATTCACAGAGCTGCCACAGTGACTTGCTGTGCAAAGTGTCTCAAAATATGCGTATTGCTCTCAGATTTTCTAAAGGTGACCCAAGGTAGGTCAAAAACACACTGAAAAACTATGATTGATTAGAAGTCTACAGAAAATAAGCATGATGACTGAATTCTGGAATGGAAAAGAGTGATATTTTTAAGCTGTTTCATTGTTCTGAAGCAGTAAATTCATCAGCCTCCCTGCAACCTCAAGCAATGGTTTCCAACAACCTTCCATCTCCATCCTCTAGTGCTGGACATGAGGTGTAATGGTTTCAGTTTGACCAGGTCAGGCAGTTCACAGGCCTGCAATTTGACTGAGGCGTTACTGTGAATGAAGCTTTCTTTTAAGGTTAGGGACATTACCAGACTAAGTTGAAGCTGGGTGGTCAGAACAGAAACAGAGGCTATGAACGGCATCCATTGCCATAAAAAAATTTGTGACACATTCCAGTGGGCAAAAGGCTATAATAAAATTACCAGAAAGTAACGTGTATATTGTGGATAACTGAATGTAAAGGCAGATGCAGTATAATACAGAAAAACATATACAGGCAGTTTAAGGGGAAAAAGTTCACAATTAAGTGTTGTTAATGAAAAAAATTTTGATTGCTAAAATAAAATATATTTCAGACAATGACGACATCAGAAAAAGTCAGAAGGTGAGCAATTTCATCATGTTACTTTCTGTACCATGGCTGAAGGTTTTTACTCAGAGAGAAAACCTGACCACATCCACTGTGATGGCAAATAGTGATTTTTGGTTTCAAGATTTTCAAATCTTGACTCATTTGGCTATCGCAACCTCTTTCAAGCGTGGAAGGGCACATTCTGCGTGCACGAATGTAGATTTGCTGAACCAGAATGGCTGGGAGATTTATATTAAAGCAGTGATAGTTTCTTTTGTCCTTTCAGACTGGTTAGCATTTGGTGCTTTAGAGAACCCGTGGACCTGGTTCTCAGTGGACAAAAATCAACTGATTCACGAGCAAAGACATTTTTCCGTAATGCTTCTATTTTTACAGTTCTCTCTACATAAAAACTTCTTTTGACTGAAAGGTACAGGTTCTGACCCAGTCCAGATCAACTAGTCTGTGCTGTGGAGACAAAATCAACCACATTTTTTTGGAAGCTAATCAAGAATAAGATACTGATATAGCCTGTTTCTGTTTAATGTCTCATCTAATTTCCTAGCATAGTAGATATTGTCTCTAATTTTAATATACTACTGTTATCTGTTCACAGATTGGTATCAGGAAAGGTTTGATTGAATGAGCCATTTTGCATTGTAATTTTGCCTTATAGTAGAAGAAGCTGAGGTTTTCATTTGTCTTTATTATAATAGTTCTTAGGATAAAAGGTAACAGAATAAAATATTCTGGAATAGAACTTTCACTGTTATAAATGAATTATAAGTAAATTATTTTTAATTCTATTTGGAAACCTCAGAAAAATAAGCTGCGTGCAGAAGGAGGTTTTGTCGAAACTTTGAAACAAATACAGAAGAATATGAAAACCATGAATTGTGCAGACCACAGAGAAACAAAATTATGCAAACCTACACTTCACTGTGTTTCAATTTCTACAACATAACAAATTTTAGTTTTACTTCTCCTCACTCTTCTAAAAGGCGGGCAAGAAGTGTAAGGATCGTTTCTGTTGCTCTTCTATATGATTTCTCTTGGTTTACACTATCTTGTTTGACAGACAGGCACTGGAATCACACCCTGAAAACACTACTGAATTTCTTCCTTTTGGATCTATTTTTTTGCAATTGAAAGAAGGTATCTGGGTTTCAGTCATCAACACCCAGTCTTGCACCATAAGCTGAAGAGATGCATCAAATTAATTTTGGGGAATACAGAAACAATCCCTTCTGCTTTAAAAGGTGCACTCACTTTGAATGAGAGTGGAGATGCGGACAAGTGTTGAGTTGGAGAAGCTGGATGAACTGGCAGAGGGAAGAGGGAGAAAGAGCCCCAGTGGGCCCCCAAAGCCTCACCTAATCTGCCGAAGCTGGTCACCAGACCACTTCTAGCAGTTCCAAAGCTCTGCAAAGCACCACATGGTGGTTTCAGATGGGAGAAAGTTAAATTTCTTCACAGTATCTAATACGGTGCTATGTTTTGGACCTGTGCTGAAAACAGTGTTGACAACACAGGGACGTTTTAGTTATCGCTGAGCAGTGCTTACACAGCGCAAAGTCCTTTTCTGCTTTTCGTGATGCCCTGGCAGCAAATGGGTTGGGGGTGCACAAGATGATGGGAGGGGGCACAGCCAGGACAACTTTCTCCAATTGACTAAAGGGATGTTCCATACCATATGATGTCATGCTTAGCAATAAAGCTTGGGGGGATGAAGGTTGGCAGGGGTTGCCATTGCTTGGGGACCGGCTGGGCTTCATTTGGTGGTGAGCAATTGTTTTCTTTTGCATCACTTGTTTTTCTTGGTTTTGTTTTTTTCACACTCTCTTGTTTGTGGTGCTTTTCCTCCTTTTTTTAATAATTAATTATCTCATCCCGCAAATTTTTGCACTTTTGCCCTTCTATTTCTCCCCCTATCCCTCTGGGGGAAGAGTAAGGGAGTGGCTGTGGTTCTTAGCTGCCTACCAGGGTTAAACCATGACACAACACTACCCTACATGTACCCTCATGCCCTTTACAGCCTCTAGCTCTCTTCACCCGGTCCTCCCCTCCCAGTAATGCCTACTCAGCTATCCTGGTATCCGCCCATTAAGCCTTCTCTACAACTACTGCAAATGCATCCTTTAGTTTTTCCTGCACTCTCTTCACTTAGCGTCTATAAAATGCTTTATGTGTGGGAGCTGTGACTGTCAAACAATATTGTATTTAGAAGGCCAATGATCTTTCAGAATAACAAAACAGTGAAGTCAGGGCATAGTGAACAGGCATCTTAGGTTGATTGTCGCTATAACTGAAGGCAACTATTTATGGATTTCTTCTTCACATGGGCAGTGTAGCAATCACTACTGTTTGGGACACATTCATACTTTTAAAAATGGAAATTTTATCAAAAGGGATAGCTTTTATAAAATATGAAGGGCTTGGCTCAACAATGTCAATGGGATCAAGAGTAGACTTCTGTTTTATGTGGCTGTTCAGGCAATGGGAAAGCTCATTTGGATATACAAGACTGACACAAACAGGGGCTTTGTTAAACTGCTTTGTTACAATCTTCATAATCACAAAAGTTTGCACGCTTAGTAGAATTTAATATTTTTAATATAATTTTATATTTCAGTATTTAATAGCATGTATAGATTTAATGCAGTATCTTCTTCATATATTGAAGACTTTTATTTTCGTTTCAACAAATATAACTCAGCTTATACCACAAGCAGAGCAAAGGTGACAAATTTAAGGTTTATATGTATAAAGGGATCCTATTTTGAAAACAAAGTATAGCTGTAAAAAATGTAGATTTGTGGCCAGAAAAAAAAGATGAAATTATTCATGTTTCATTCAGTTTGACCCTAAACAAAATAACACATGACCGATACATTTATACAAAACCTATCCACCAGTCAATTTCTTTTCCCGCTAAAAAATAACGGAATGATCAAAAAAAGACTAACATCGTAAAATAGGCTCTTTTTGTTAATCTAGAAATGGAAACGAAGGAAGAACAACTGAAGAGAGGCATTTCAATTACTGTATTATGCTACTATACATCTTAATTCTAAAATAGAACTTGTAATATCTCAGCCTGTCTATCTAGCAGTCTGCAGATTTCCTGAGGTAGCAGAACAGGTAGGAAAGCTGAAGGTTGGGAATCATCATCAGAGTTTCAACCACAGTGACTGAGAGACAAGCACAGCAAGACTAGGGATGCCATGGAGGCTTCATCCTCAGGAATATTCCGAACTGAACTGAACAAAGCCCTGAGCAACCTCATCTGTCTTTGAGGTCAGTGCTGGTATTAGCAAGCTCCAGACTCAATGACGTCTGGAGGTCTCCTCCCCTCTCTTCTTGACTCTATGACCACAGCTGCTTGCAAGCACAGTGAGCACAACAGGACAATCTGTGATGAGTTTGCTAGCAAAAATACACAAATTGAGAAGAACTAAAATGAGTTTTAAAACCAAGATCAACAGGTTGATCAGAAACTAAAATAGTCACAAAGGTCTGTTTTTCCTTCTTGCCCCAGAAAGGCTACCAGTCCAAGTGTTTTATTTTGTCAATTGTCAATTGCTTAAAGAAAAATGTTAGGTCTCTTCGGTTCTGAAATAGGAATGACCATCACTTTCCCTCCCTTTGGTGAAGCTGATACACAGGGCAAATACCATTATAGGTAAAAACCATGGGATTTCTGTTGTTGATCTTATTATGCAAGGTATCTGGTAAGTTGTAGATGGATGCTTTTGGCTGGCAGATCTGATACAAAACATTATGCTGGACACTGGCTATGTCTCATTGTCTATAAAATTACCTCATCTTTGTTTCTCTGTCTTTATCAGGGTGGACAAATCTGGGTAGTTCTCTTACCAGCAGGTAGCTTTAGTGTGAAGAGAGGAAAACATCTGCAAGGCAGCACGTCTGGGACAGAAGTTAGGCAGTGACAGCCAGGTAGAAACACACATAGAAAAGGAGGGCAGATTCAGGACACATGTCTTTCACTCCATAGTGGTGGTCCAATATCTCCAAACATACTCGGCGTAATGAAGGAAATATTAAGAGATTTATGGGAAAACATGGTCCAGGGATGAAGTGCTGGACTGCCAGCTTTTCATTTCTCCCTCTACCACTCTTAACTACTCATTTCCCACACTTCCACCCCAAAAGTACTATTTAATGAAGTTGAACTTACAGCATGTTACTCTTGATCCCATGACTTTACAGTTTATGGGATATATCTAGTCCTTTTGTTTAATCCAACCTAATTTCCCTGTTTTCCTTTGTGTCCCTACAGAGCTACACTTTTCATTGCCAAAATTTGGAGGATTACACAACCTTCACCAAATTGACAAATGATGGAGGCCTCTGAGACCTTCAGGTAAATGTGACCTTCAACGGAAAACACCCTTAGCCCAGTGAGGTAAGGGTCTTCATAGACTGTTCTCAACCAGCTGATGCTGAACTTACCAGTGAATGCCACCAATCTGCTTCAGAGGGATTTCTGTCCTGCATCCCTCGGTGTTCAACTGCCCCCCAGATTTTGTTCCCCTTACATCTGGATTTATTTAAATGACTTACTTAGGTCAAAGAAAGACAACCTGTGTGCCGAGTGAGAAATGTACATTATCCGGTATTCTACTATTTGGTATGCAATAAGAAAAGTAGTTTGGGGGGGGGGGGGGTTACCTATTTTCTAAAGTGAAACTTATCTGGAGCTGAAAAAAATTGAATAGTGACATTATCTGATACACCAGAAAAGGCAGGCAGTTTTCTTTAATGCTTTCCCATGCAGTATGTTTGAAAGGAAGACAGTATTACTGCCATTATAATCAAAGAGCACAGGAAGCATATGGGAGGCCTGCAAAGATGAAAGTAATAAATGTTGGTTAGCTTTAAACTGGTTTAAGTTTTTCATGCAGCAAAAGACATATACTGCCAGTCAGAAAAAAAGACAAATAGCAGATTTCACTCTCTTTATCACTGTAGGCAATCAATCAACCAACTCCAACAATAAGATTTGGCTGTATATGAAAGAGGTAACACTGCATGAGATGCCAAGAGAATTACTGAAGAGCTTTTAAGAAGCTGGTTCTCTGCTGTGCAATTATACAGCCAATGGGACCCTCAGGAATGTCCTAAAGGTCAACTAATAAATTTCATAGTTAATGTATAGAAACAAAGATGAAGACAAAAAAATATAGATACAAACCAAGCATGACTATACAAATTTTGAAAAAAAGGAAATTTTAGTTGCCTGCAGTATTATGGAATTAAAGAAGGAACAGCATGACAAAAAAAGATCAGCCTCATGGTACTGTAGTACCTCATAGTATACATTGTCAGCAAATGTCCTGCCAACAAGAATTTGGGCAAGTAATCCCACACAAGCAGGCCAGAAACTCTCTTCCACCTGATGACTAGGAACTTTCTTTTCATTTCCAATTTTACGGTCTTTAAGCTTAGTTCTACCCACATGTTCTTGTGTCAGCATTGTCAAGTGGTTTAAATAGTTTTGTTTTCTTCTGTGGTGTTTATCATCCCAAAGTATTTATAGAGAGCAATGCATATCCTGTCAGTCTTCATTATGCTAGGCTGAACAAACAAAGCTGGTTTTATCCTCTCTGGCATGCAGAGCATGGCCAAGGCAGTAGTGACCTCTCTTCTTGTCAGTCATTAGCAAGACCAGGTTCTTTTTCCAAAACCCCCAAAACACACAGTCATGTGGGGTTTTGGTACTTTTTCCTTGATGTAAGTATGCATAAGAAAATATGTAGCGTCCTCCTCAGTCATTACCAGGACTCCTTTTGTTTTTATCTCCAAACAATTAGGATTTTTTTGAACAGTTATAACACTAACTTTACTGCTATTACCAATATCACTAATACTGCTTCACTGCTTGATAAAGAGACAGTAAAACATTCACAGAAAGCCTAGACAGCATAGCCCAAAGTCCAGTACATATTTCATCTTTGCTGTGTCTGTAACTAAGAGTGGTCTTTGAATCTCACATGTCTAATAACCATGTATTCAAAATGCTGGTGAAGACATAGGTCAAATTCAAACTTGTATTGAAGTGGGAAACAATTCTTATTGTGTTGGGTGCTCTACGCAGCAGGTCTGAATTTTGCTTGTTTATCCAGCAAGGATCATTATGGAAGATTATGAGCCAAACCCAGATGTCAGATCAAACCCAACATGAAGTCTTTCAGCTCATCAGACCCCAAGAAAATTAATACTTTCACTTGCTGGCTGGGAAATCAAATTATATGTTCTTGGAATAAACCACCTTTTTCCACATCACAGAATCATAGAAATATTCAGGCTGGAAAAGACTTTTCAGATCATCGAATCCAACCATTAATCTAACACTACCAGGTCTACCACTAAAGCATGTCCCTAAGCACCAAGTCTACACGTCTTTTAAATACCTCCAGGGATGGTGACTCAGCCACTTCCCTGGACAGCCTGTTACAATGCTTGATAGCCCTTTCGGTGAAGAAATTTTCCTAATATCCAATCTAAACCTCCTCTGGAACAACTTGAGGCCATTTCCTCTCATCCTTTTGCTTGTGACTTGGGAGAAAAGACCAACACCCACCTCTCTACAACCTCCTTTTGGGTAGTTGTAGAGAGCGACGAGGTCTCCCCTCAGCCTCCTCTTCTCCAGGCTGAACAACCCCCGTTCCCTCAGCCGCTCCAGACCCCTCACCAGCCTCATTGCCCGCCTCTGGACACGCTCCAGCACCTCAGTGTCCTTCTTGTGGGGAGGGGCCCAACACTGAACACAGTCCTCGAGGTGCGGCCTCACCAGTGCCGAGTACAGGGGGACGATCACTACCCTAGTCCTGCTGGCCACACAGTTTCTGACACAAGCCCACGATGCTGTTGGCCTTCTGGGCCACCTGGGCACACTGCTGGCTCATGTTCAGCCGGCTGTCAACCAACACCCCCAAGTCCTTTTCCACCAGGCAGCTTTCCAGCCAGTCCAAACCATCAAAGCCCAAACCTTTATTCTGAAACAGCAGAGACCAGAGAAGGGAATAAAAACTCTTCATGTAGTCAAATCAATGGAGAAAGAAATAGCACGTTTGATTTAAAGGTTCCTACCTGTTCTTGTTCTCAAATGTTCCCTTCTCATCTGTTAGACGGAAATACAGTTCTTATAATACATCAAAGATTTTGGGGGGTTTTGCATCTGCTTACGTGAATAAACTCCTGAAGCCTCATTTGTTATTTACTATTTTATACAGTCATAAAATGTACAGCAGGTGTTATAAGAACATGAAGATCTCCATCAGGCTCCTTCATTTTTCTGCTGTGTGGAAAAGAATATTGACAGAGATCAGAAAGTCATAAATAGAGTTTAGCTTTCTGTGGTGTGAAACACTCATGCCACATGGGACAAAAAGTATGTTATCATACTAACTTCAGAGTATCCTGTTTGTAGACATGAAGCCTTCTACTACCTAAAACACTATGGTAAAATGGAAATTATTAAATATTGATATGAAAATGTACAGTAATCCAACTTCAAGAACAGGGATTTTAAAACATAAATATATTTTATAATGTTCTTAAATGAAAGTACACCACAGAGTCAAAGACTCACTGGAAATGGTTTTACAATATTTTGACAAAAGCAAGAGTAGGAAATACCCTGTGAAGGTTACAAAATTGTCAGAAGCAGGAAAATTGCTTTAAGCTTCAAGAAAAAAAGATTATCTGTTGAATACTGAACATTTGCTTTAATGGTTACACTTGGTGTATTTATCATCTTTGATCATAATTTTGGTTCCTCTTTGAAAATTGTTAGTTTACTCCTTAATCCAGTAAAGAGCTTAGTGCACTCAAACAGACTAATGTCATGTTTAGAATTTAGCAGGATCAGTACTTTAGTTATTTTATAAAAACTTACATCTATAATTTTATAATTTGGGCTATGTTTTGACACAAAGCACTTATTTTCCCCTTTTCATAAATTTCCAGGGATTGAATTTTATAGATTGGCTTGTTTGCATGGCACATAATATATATTACTGTGTAATAATTTACTTACTTAATTGGCATTTATACATTACTTTGTTTTGTAATCCAGGGAAGTAACCTTTTAAAGTAGGGAATTCCCTTTCCTAGTAGCTGGTGACTTTTCATGTTATTTTCATAGGCAAAAAACTCACAATGTACTCCAAATGCTCTGCAGATAAGAAGCAAAAGTTTATGTGTCTGGGTTAAACAAGACTATATAACCATAAAAGTAAATCACAGTGTTTTAATTCGTGCCAAGAAATGTTCTAAAATGACTTCACTGGATTATACATAAAGTTCAAAGCAGAACTACTAAATCTGAGGTGGTTTATTACCAAGTTAGAGAACACATATTTTTTAAAGCTGTAAACAAAGCCTCAGAGATAATCGTTCAGGACCTTTTATTGGCATAGGTCTTAAAATCTTAGGCTTTTTATACTATTTAAAAACTAGCATGAACTAGATCAGAGTAATTAGCGTGTAGACAACTAAAAGAAATATCCTGCTATGAGTTTTCTGTTATTTTAAACAGTTATTGTTAGGCCTAACAAAAACCAAAAGCTTAACTATATTTGTCTTGCTATCAACTATATAGTGAACCAACAGAAAAAAACAGACACCTACACAGTATTCTGTCCATTTCTTAGAATAAGCACCTAGTGATGAATAACATCCTGTCATTTTTCATGGCACTCCAAAATATTATAGTTAGAACTTCTGACCAAATTAAAGTTGGGATAATTCTCGTGACATAAGTAAAATTGAAATAAAATCCTGAAACGAGAAGTTACTTGCAACTTTATTAGTTTGAACAGTGGAAACAAAAATGAGAATAATTTGCCTTTGATACACAAATCCTTTAGCTTTTTTTTTTCTTTTTAAATTGTCATAAAGGTGGTGCACACATGAAAACAATGTCAACATAATAAACAATGTATGACCAGTGGAATTAGGGCTTTTGAATATATTGTGCCTGGAGAGCTAATTGCAGCCTGGTACTAATGAGTAAATTAGACAGCATAGTAAAACTTCATGTTTGTAAAATTATTATTTAAGATTCTTCCATAATATTGCTCGTCTTAGTCAGCTGAGTCAAAAAGACTGGAAGCATGAAAGGAATAGTAAGTGTCTAGTGAAGGTCCCATCATTCCATGATTTATTTTATCATCTGTCTGGTGTGACTCATCAGAAGCCAACATACAAAACATAATAAAGTATTGAGCTCTATCTAATCCAGCAGTCAACAGTCTAGTTGTTCCAGAACTTTGGACAAGCTTTTTAAGTTCTGAACTTCATGGGATTTGACTCCATGAATAAGGAAAAATTCCTAACCACTACATTCTAACGTGTTTGGGGGAGGATGTGTATTGTGCAGCTTCATTGACCAATCTTGAAATTGCATAGCTGAGAATGCAAGAATCATTGGGCTCACACCAAGAAGAGCAGAAAAGAAGGCAGCTTACTTCTATCTGTCCGTCATACCTCTACAGCCACGTCCCCTGCTCTCACCCAGGAGGGTCCAACAGTGAGGTGATCGTGAAAGATGTAGGTTTGCTCGACTGCCAGTGCTTGACTGCTTACAACAGGCTGCATCCAAAGTCAAGTTTATTTTCTTTGTTAAGTGTGGTGAGACACTCCCGACCGTGGGTATGGCATGAGACAATGGAAAGCACTTACACGATGTGCTTGCACCGCTTGCACAGCTGCATGGACCAGTTCACACAAAGAAACTTGTGATCAACCACGTGTAACCCTTTGCGGATCACCAACCTGTTTGAGACACGTCCAGCTTTGTATGTAAAGGATGTGTCTACCCTAACCTGTCGATTATATGATTGAACAGAGAAGGCACAATGCCATAAATAAGGTGCCTCCATGTTAATTTGGGATAGCTCTCATTGGCTGGCCCAGGGGTGCTGCCTGGGAAAGGAGACATCCTTATGTCGTGATGTAGAACATGAGCAGTTGAAAATTTCCCCAACTGTTGTTCATCAGTGGGTAACATTAATCATTAATGGGATTGTTCCTTGCCTATATGGCAAGTGAGGTTTCCCCTTTTGCCTTTCATTCATGCTTAGATTGCTTGCATTTCTCTCAGGCTTAATTATACTGATTGTCAAATTATATTATTATAATGATGTTGATCAGACTTGGTCCTTAGACCATTGCCATTTTATCATCCATTATCCAAGGAACCCTTGTCATGTGACATTAAGACATTTTACCTTGATGTGACCTTTCTCAGTATGATAAATTTATTCATACACATACAAACAGACACACACACATACACTGACACAGACAAAACAGTCAGTAGAAGGTGTTTGAGAAGTTCAGTTGAGTGCGTCCTTGTGTGTAGAAGGAAATGAGTGCAAAGACACCTATAGCAGTTTGACTGAGAAGGTCATACTTTTCAGTCCTTAAGTCCTGCCGCTCAACGAAAGCTGATAGGTAAAGACAAGTTTAATACAGTTAGAGAAACACCTAAAGCACATCTTACAATACATAACGTGCAAAAATTGTTCTGTTAAAAAAGTTCTATCACAATTAATCATAGTTAAATTCAATACATCACGTTGTCACTGTGTCTTATGTTGAAATACAGTGAAGTTAAACAACGTTAGAGATTCCAACAATCAAATTGTGGTAACAACCTACAGAAAGGAGATAACAGTTGAGACTTCTTCCTTGTGCCATGAAGATATATGAGTATGAATAGATTAGAAGCAATGAGAAACCAGTAAACCATATCACCAAAATGAAAAAAAAAGACAGTAGAACAGTATTCATGGCTATGTATTATCTTTTTAATATCATCTGTAACCTTTCTAATGCAAGAGCTGTGACCACAGGTGCTGAAAGGCCATTTAATTGCTCCAAACAGGATGCAGACAAAGAAGTCATATTTGCTTTTCTTGTTAAATACTCAGTGAATTTAAGCCTGATGTTCATTAGAAAAGAGAACCTTTTTTGATTGTTTACAAAGCAAATTTTCAGTCACACACATATGTACATATGCGTGTGTTGGTGAGTAAGCCTTGGCAGGCTGCCAGGCACCCAACAAGCTGCTCTCTCACTCTCCCTCCTCAACATGATGGGGAGAAAATAGGATGAAAAAGTTCCTGGGCTGAGTAAGGGTAGGGAGATTGCTCAGCAGTTACCATCACAGGCCAAACAAAATCTACTAGAGGAAGGTTAATTTAATTCCTTGCCTATTAATAATAGTGTAGGATGACGAGAAAAACTAAAACCACCTTCTCCCACCCCCCGCCTGTGAGGCTGGCGTCGAGCTTAGAAACAGAAGAGGCTGCAAGTCTTAAGAGTGAAATACAAAAATGTTTCTTCTGCAGTGATTTACTAGATTAAACACTGAAAAGAGCATGAGAGCCTAGACAGCGGGCTTGTGGTAAGGAAAAAGGCTTTGAATGCCTGTGACTGAATTCCAGAATAGAAAGTGTATTTCCAAAACCGGAAGGTCCACATCAAAGGACCATAGTAAAATGTTGCCAGTATTTGCATCAATATTAGCCTTGCCTCTCTGTTCGTTAAATAGCACAAGCAGATAAATAAGTAATGGGGGGAATGCAAGAAAACTGCTGAAAGTCTGGTCTCTGCAGAAAAGAGCTGAAAGTACTAATGAATGGTTTATTCCTTGCAGTGTTAGGGAATTTTCTTTTTCTTCTCAAAAGACCAGAAGGATATAAATGAAATTAAGGGTTCATTACTATGACTAATAAATTTTGTCCCTTATTCTTCATTTCACAATTGTGACCAATCAAAATTCATAAGTAGGCTGAGGGTGCTTCACTTTTTAATGGAATGTGAAACTATGAGGAAGAACTCATGCTGATTAGATATAACCATTATTTCTAATATGTAATATATCAACTTCTCAGCTAATTACACTTTGGAAATTATCATGCCTCTTGCTATTGAAATTAAGAAATCATTTGATAACTCCTCATTTCATAGGTTATTGAGTTTTCAGGACATTTGTTTCTCTCATTTAGGCTATTCAAGCACTGGGTAAGATTTGCTAGCTGAATACAAAAATCTTTTGGCTCTAAAAGAATTAATTGTACTTTAACCAATATTTTAACTTTTCAACAGTTTTAGGGTCCCACATAAAACAATTATATGCCAATTATTTCCTTCATCTGAGTTGCCTTCAATATTGCCTTAAGGAGATTTTATTCCAACAGTTATCTGTTCTCAAATCTTATTAGCACGGCTAAAATTCTGTCCTAGTTAATAGTGGTGTTTAAGTAGATTGATTTTCATCCATGAAGCCTGTTTGCGGGGTTAGGTTGTCCATTTCTAGGTTACTCTGTGAATAAAGCCAAAGGACTGTGACATCCGAACAGGACAGGGAGGTCAGAACAAAGCAGTTCCAGCAGAAAGCACGAACAGAAATTTCTAATCTGAACCCACCTGAAGCAGAGGAGCTTTCTAAGTCCTGCTGGATGCTGGTATCTGCCCACTTGTGAGAGGAAGTGCACTGACAGGAGCTGCTGGGCTCTTCCACAGCAAGATGCAAGCTGTCCTTATCACCAACCAACAGTCACGGTAAATGTAAATTGTCCGGGACTTGTGAAAGGGATGTAAACTAAGTTAGATGCTCTTGTCACTTCAGAGTAAGGCTTGCAGATGTAGACCTCAGCAACCTTAGTAAATATTTTTTGAATTAAATGAATGAACAATTCTGCTTTATGAACGAACGCTTTTCATAACCATTCTGAAAGTATCATACATTGTCATACCAGCAATGGTTTAAAAAAAAAGAATATAAGCATCAAACAAATCTCTGTTTTCAGCTTCATTTGAGATAAAGGCTTTGCTCAAAATGTAAAGTATTGGTGCCTAACAGTAAAATTTTCGGATGCCTTTTTGAGCCAGTATATTACTTAGACACTCACCAGCTGGCCTTACAGTGACTCGCTGTGTATCTGTTGCCTACCTCTTACTGGTCGTTCTGTTGAAGGGTGACTGAATGTATGGGTCTGTCCCGAGGAAGTTGGGTTTTGGAGGCAGAGACCTGCAGGGTCTCCTTTGAATAAATACTTCTGAAAGAAGGTAAATTTAGAGTCATTTATGAGGTTGGGCTGCACAGATATACACATAATGGACCTTGTCACAAGGTTTGCTTTGAATATTGATTATCACTTAAATACAGCACAACTAGGCTATGTTCCTACCCAGAATTTGGGTCCTACTTTTCACATCAAAGAAATACAAAGTAGGGTACTGTAACCGGTACTGAATATTGGTCTGATACTCCTGTCAATCCAAGCTCTCAGAAAACTCAAGTTTTGGGTGCCGAGAGACTTTTAAATAGTGAAGCAAGGTATATTAAATGTTGGCGTGGGTCAAATTTGGGTCAAATGATCCATATGGACACATATTAACCACAAAGCAAAAAATGACTGAAAAAAATCTGACTGGAAATTAGTAGCTCTAACCACCAGAAGGCAGAGATGCTGGAAAACTTCTGATGTTAGCATGAAACACATACAGTTACAAGATGGAGCAGGATCAGCTCTCATCAGTTTAGATGAGCTATTGCCTGATGTAGCAGACAAGTAGACTCGGTGTCCGAGAAGCTCCCTCCCAGTCTTAACACCAGTGGTTGCAGGTGCCCAACCTGAGACTTTTTTTGATGTCTGACATGTGCAGAATTCCTGTTCAGCAGAAATTGATGAGATGTGAGGCAATGATGTCGCTGCATCTCCTGAAACTCGATTTTAGTACAAAGCAAACACATCACCTTGGAAGCCTTCCCTTCATTCACCAGCTTTATAATGATGACAGTCACAAGAGATGCCTTTCATCAGTTGCCCTCCAAATCTTTTACCATTAATTCAAAAGGTAAGACACAGTGACCATTAAACAGTGTCAACTTAGAATCAGTGTTTTGATTGCAAAGATCACAGAAATTAATCCTACTTTTTAAAATTTCATAAGGGTACTAAGTAAACTTTTTCCAGTCTCAGGTGTTCTTTAGCAGGACTCTGTCCTCCCTCTTGTATAAGCCTGTAGCTATAACTAGGTGGGGATAAGAAAATTAAATCAGACTTTATGAAATTATTAAAATTCAGCCATTGATCCATTTCTTCAAACTGAAACTTCATGAATCATTGAAGAAAATTAAATCAGCCATTTTAAGTAATGAAAATATCCAAACATCCCATTGTCTTCTTGGTTTACATTAGCCTGTGCTGAGCTCAGTACACCACAGCTAAACTGCCTCTATCATTTAAAGGTTGCGTCTGTATTACTAAAGGGCACGGCATTCTTACTGGTCTTGCCATTAAGACGTGTCTGCACTAAGGAGCTGTAGCACACGGGCATAAATTTGCAGAGTGGGACAGCAGATAAAATGAGATGGGTAGGGCCCTCAAATAGTGAACACAACTTCTCCTGCATAACTCAAGTTGTTATGTAGATGATTGTGTGTCCTCCGGCAGTTTTGGTGCCCAGGAAAGCTACGTGTATGTACCTTGCTGTGTCACGTCTGATACCACAGGATTCAGCATAACAAAAACTGTTCAAGTTTAGGTACGCCCATGCAGAGGAACACCTTTGCACCTCTCCTCAGCACCACTTACGGTGCAGCCTTCATCTCTCTCAATTCAGTCTCTCATGTACCACTTGATTACTTACACATGAGTCTAACATAGCTGTAGCTAAGCAGATGAGGTTTTAGGTTTGGTTTTTTTTATTTTTGCAGAGGCAATTTGGTATGAAATTAATGCAGCCGAACTGTTTTGAAAGCCATTCCCAGTGCAAGTGTAGCATGGCACGCTGGAGGGCTGTACAGAAGAAATGGAGCTATCTGATAGGTTTCCAAGCTGTAGCCAGACTTTCCAAGCATACCACAGACCACCATAAAAGTGAAACTATTCTAACTTATTTTAAAGTTTTTAAAGAATTGGCTTCCATATCCCATACAACTGTTTCCTGGAGCAAGAAGGAACTTGGGTCAAGTCAGTTTTCGTAAAACACGATTGTGTAACAGTTGGGTTAGCCAGTCTGTAATAAAGTCGTGAACTTCCATGGATACTAAAAGCCTAATTTTTCAATAATTTTGCAGATCTTATCTATTAAAATACTTTGAATACCACAAACACCATTGAATTTTTATTACCAGAATAGAGTTATAACACTAGACTCTGTTCAGACATGCATGTAAGTCAGAATCAACTACTCTAAGTCATCTACTTGAGACTTTTTGTTAATTATTTAGCAAAGGGTGTGAAACCATTCTTCCTACCATGTTTCCAAACTAAACTTTCACAAAGGAATTTTATTTTTTATTTTCTCACTTCACATGTGATATGTGTGCACCTTATTATACAACAAAATGAAGAATCTTAGAATGCAGAATACAAACCTTAGATTCATATAAAAATAATTGTTTATGAGGTTTCCAATACTGTATGGCATAAATACCTTCCTGAAGAAATCTGTTCAGTTTCACAGATGTCATTTTGTTTAAAAATTAAAGAGAATCAGTAAGAGCAAAGAGAAGAACACATTTGGTAGGTAAACATACTTTATTCCTTTGCTTCTCTAAAATTATTTGATTAAAATTCAAGTTTTCTTTTTTAATCTCAAAAAATAACAGTAAGTCTTCACATTGAAGCTATCTTTTAGTCACTGTGCACTTCACGTACTTTTGAACTACAAACAGAGTGAGGTAAGTGTAGTTAA
>JAVKLA010000074.1:5343568-5353727 GCA_034782735.1 Sagittarius serpentarius | reverse complement strand
ACTTACGGAGGGTGCACTCGGTCCCCTCGTCCAGATCATTGATAAAGATGTTAAACAGGACGGGCCCCAATACTGGGTCCTGGGCAACACCGCTCGTGACCGGCTGCCAACTGGAATTAACTCCATTTACCACCACTCTCTGGGCCCGGCCTTCCAGCCAGTTTTTGACTCAGTGAAGAAGTTTGCTATCTGTGTAGATGGTGAGCCTGGTCTAACAGGTGGCCTTAGGACTACATGTCTTCAAAATACTATATAGATGTACTCATTCTGGCTTTCTGTGTGAAACTCTGGATAAGCATAGATCGAAATGATCCCTAAAGTACTGGCGTAGAGACAAAAGGTCTTTTGTGGTTCAAACATAATTTCTTTCTCCATCACGTTCCCATCTTTCTCAGTGTCTGGCTGAGGAGCTTTCCTAGAGCAGCCATAAGCAGACTATGGGTTCCTACCACGTCTCCATTCTGCAGCAGATGGGCTGGAAACTTCAGAAGGAAGCTGACTGTTCCAGTGAAGCCATCCTATATCTCACATCTCAGAGTTCCCCTGGGCCAGGGGGAAATCCTGATTTTTAATGTCTGCAGTGGCCTTTCACAGGTTCCACATGCTTGCTCCAGAAAAGGCAGGCTGTTGCTTTGGAAATTGGTGCTAAAATTGTCCTCCTGGCAAATGCCTTTGGAGACAACTCTCCCAGACACAATGCTGCCAGTGAAATGGCATTTTTATGAGCTTCTTAATTCCACAGAGGAGGATACAGCACTAGTGTGCAGTCTCACCAGTGCAATTTATACTGGATTCACAGGTGTAATATGTGCCGTATGTACAGCACTGTGTGTATTACACTTTACTAGTTAAGGTATGATAAACTGATATCAGTTGACAGAAGACTGATACTCACAGGAAGATACACATTCTACTTTGCAAGCACACTTTTTTGGAAATAACTTTTTTGTCTTTGATTAGTTGAAACTTTGTGAAAGGTAAGCTCACATATGCGCTAATGTTCATATGAGAGCATTTGTACCAAAAGGAAGCCCCTTTCTTTTGGATAGTCACTGTTAGTTACATTTTGGTGTTGTTTTTCTCAACAAGAACAATTCTGCTTTCGATGATCGCACTGCTGAGTCACACACTTATGCAACTGCTTCACCCTTCCCACAGCCCACGGCATACAAGAAAGTCTTAGGTACCAAATTATTCTTGCAAATCAAACAAAAATGCTAACACAAGGCCTTTGCTTCAAAAGAACATCCTTTTTTAATGCTCTATCTTTTGTCCAGCACTTTTTATTTAGTGGGTAACACTGTCAAGGTCCTGACATCCAGACCTTTCTTTGCATGAAAAGCAAAAGTCAAACCTTTGCACCTCTCTGGAGCATGCTGTGCGTTCTCGTGGCTGAGACTGGAAATATCTTCTGATCCCAACTCAGCACCCCAGGTGAGGACCTGATGGGGGGGCTCAACAGCGCTGAGTGCTGGTTTTGTTTGAGGCACCTCAGCACCTCTGGTCAGCATTCCTGTGGGATTTGTAGGGTTATTGTAGGTTATTCTTAGGTTACTGTAGGAATCACCATTCAAAGGAGACCAAAGAAAGAGGATTTGACTGTATGTGCGTTAAAACCTGGGGCAGAAGCCCAAAGTGTTTAAAGGGATTTTTTTTTTCCTGCCAAGTAGGAAGAGGGCAATCCTTGGAATCTGAGGTCTTTGTACAAAAAATGGTGGCTAATTTGTCATTCAGGATTTATGAAGGACGTTTTTTCCTTTTTACTGACTGTAAAGAACAAATTAAATACTGGCTTTCCAGTCCTGAAAATTAGTACACTCTAGAGAGTCAATTAAACATTATCCACATATCTCAGCCCCATACTAATGTTCTTCTTTTAAAACACACTCCAAGTCTTCCTCACAAGCCAGGTAGTTGGTATTCTCAGACTAATTTAAGGAGAGTTATCATTATAATATGGCTTTTGCAATTACGTGGTATACCAGGTGGCAAGACAGCATGGCTTTGCATTGCCAAGGTGCAAAACAAATTCAGTGTTCAATCAACCTGAGAGAAAAAGGACAATTCTCATTTGCATAAACATGTAGCCACGGAAACTAGATGCATGGGGATATAAGGAAAACAGATCTATTTTACATGATGTGCATAGAATATTTGACAGTTTAGATTGGAGGCGTCATTGATGTGGGTAGGAATGGTGCAGTTGGTTGCCATGGATATGATTTTCCCTACTGGCAGTGCAAAGATTGGCAGGGATGGATGCTAAAAAAAAAACAACCACACACACACACATGTGCACCTACATGCATGCACACAAAAACACCTAAACCACTGCAACACTCTGGCAGCTTCATTCTCTTCTTTAGTTGAAAAGCTGTATATCCTTTTTTTTTGTTAATGACAGCTCATCTACTATGCAGTGTAATCTAGAAACACTGATATTTCTATAATAAATCATTTATGTACAATATGTATTTATACTCTGCACACAACATATTTCATATGCACGTATTCTGTGAAATAGATAGAAAGATATAGATATCTAATATTTAGGAAAAAATGTATATGTGTCTGTGTTTATAATAAGATTCTTTTTTCCTGCTTTAAGTTATAATCTGAGACACCCATTAACCTTTACATACACATTCAAACTTGAACTGCAAAATATGCATACGACAGTATAAATGTGAATGTGTGCAAAAAGAAAGATTAGTAATTTTTCACTGATATTCTGTGCTAGCTTTTTGATCAGCTGGTGACTAGTTCACATATGAACTATTCAAAATTCTACTTACCAATAAAAAAAAAACCCAAACAATCCCAAGCAAAACACAAGTTCTGCTGTCATTTTCCAGCTTCTGCCAAATGGTAGTTCAAGGTGCTTTGATCTTAATACAGCAACACTGGAACATATATTTCACTTAGCCATGTGAGATGCCCTACTGATGTCAGCGGGACAGTGTGGACACTTAAGCGTTAGTGCTTTGCTGATTTGCCACTTGAATGCTGAACATCTCAGGTGATGTAGCAAGAACCAAACCTATGCTCTCCTACAGTCTAGCTCAGAAATGAAAAAGCTTATTTTAGCTTACCTCCAAAGTACTGTAATGAATGAAGCCAGGTTGCACTCTCAGTTAAAGCTAAGCAAACCACAACCAGATATATTTTAAATGAATGTTCATCCATTCATGATCTTCTGAGTATAACTACCAGTATAGTGCTTCTTTTGAAGCGCATGATATTTACAGTTGACATGTGACTTCTTCATCCTTGCCGTGGAGTTTTTTTAATAGAATTGTATTAAAATATAGGGGCACTGTTTATTAAAATAAATTTTAAAAAGAAAGCAGAAGATAAAACAAAAGTTTACCTTTCTGATTAACCTTTTCTGTATGAAAGTGATATTCAGGCTTCAACCACTGCCCCCATACAATGCAATGACCTTACAGCAAAGGGACAAAAATTGTCAATTCTTTGTTGTGGTCTAGGAGACAGATTTATGGGCAAAGAGATGGGTGTTAAGATCTCTGCCTAGTCCCATTTCTTTCTGGGTAGATTATCTTTAAGAAATAATTTTATTTTCTCATTCTGTATCTTTATTGTAAACAGGAATAATTATAAAGCACAAAGTGCCTTGGGATCTATGGATGAAAAAAAAATCTAAAAGTGGTCATGTGTATTAGTATTACCTTTTCGCTAGTTTGCACAGCTGAAACAAGTAGTTCATCCCAGTTGCAAATACATATGTGAATAAGATTCTCCACCTTCTGCTTCGATGAGATGTTCATCTTCCCAGTGGCTGTTACCCGGGCTTGCTGCATTAGAGATACAGGGGCAGTAAGTTTTGCATTGTACCTAACCCAGGACATAATTGAGGCAGGGAAATTGAGAGGAGGGAGAAACAACAGGGAGAAGGAGGAAACCAAGACTGAAGTCCCAAGTAGCAGTGGTGAGGTCCTCATATTACAGTTCAGATGAGGCGACAGTGACCAGCACTGCACTAGTGCACCTGAACTGATCTGAAAGGACCATGTCCAAGGTTTTCATTCCCTCTTCAGCTTCCTATGGAGAACATGATCCAGGTACCAGTGGCGATGGAACAGTGGTTAATGGCTTTCAAACCTTAATGATTTTAATCTTTTTGTCTCAAGAATAAAAGTTTATTTAATTCTTATCAAAAACAACATGCATATTTCTCTTTAGTTGTCTGCTGTTCAGTTCGCCATTTTATTCCCCTCCAAATAACTTGAACTTCTTGGCTAATTTCAACCAAGCTTGCTAGCTAGGCTGGTGTATCAACGGTATTAAGTTTTCATAAGGTCTATGACCATTGGATAAAGGTGAAGGATCCTGTAAATGACCCAAGAGACTACATGGGAAAGATCCTTGGGAAATGATACTTCATTACCCTGCTCATGAAACTATTTGTTTTGATATCTAATTATAAAGATAAAAGTGTGAATTGTAAATATGCTGCTGAATGGGTCTTCTTTCATGTGCCTAGCAGTTCAGGTGGGAAGAGACCACAGTGGCTGTGACAGGCGCTATGGACCCCTGGAAGCATCTGAAAGATGCTATTTCTCCATTTTCCCTTTTCATTTTCCTGCTGCCCTTCCTCCAGTCAGCTCATGGAGCAAGAGAAGTCCCAAGCTTTACTGGAGCACAGAAGCAGATTATTTTTCTGAATAAAAATCCCTTTAGTCTTTGGTCTTTAAACCTTTTTTCCTAGGAGCAGCACTGCACAAACATTCTTTGTATTTTGAGCTGTGAGTATAACTCTTCAGTGACCAGTGGGGGAATTTTGCAAACATATGTTTGTCCTCAGTAAGCAACCACCTTCCTGAACTGCACTCTGGGATCTGTCTATGGCCTTGACTGCTCATTCTCAGTCTAGATAACCAGTACAAACACTACTGAATCCTTCCCAAGACATTAATTTAACACTGGGGTCACCTTCTTGGCCCAGCTATGTTGGTGATTTACTCAGGTACAGCTCGGATGAAAACATGGTGCAAGAAATCTTCACCATGTTCGGCGTGCTCGTTTCACTAGCAGGGTAGTTCTCCTTGCTGCCAATCAGCAGCTACTTCAAGATGCTGTTTTCTGCTTGATTTAAATGTCCTGATTTCTTTCATGCTCTCTCCCTTTCTCTTTTTTCTTTTCTCTTCTGGGTGGAACACGTGCCCAGCTTTCTAAATAAAACTTCAGGAAAAAGACATTTTGGGTTTCTTTTTCTGACTAGTGTTGTCAGTACTAGATCAAAAAAGCCTTGTGATATCTCTATCTTTTGTGTAGAAAACAGCTCCACACCTTGTTTTTCTGAGCCACCCAAATTAAAGCTTGAAGTTAAATGAAGGGAAAACATTGAGCAAGGTGGATGTATCCTGACATTGAATTATATAATAATAATTGCTCACAATGAGATTCCTTTTCATGTAGGAGTTTCGGGGGCCTACGAAGCAAATCTAGTTTCACCTCCACAGACAATACTGCATCCCTCTCCTCCGAAAAAGGTGTCAACACTAGTTCTCAATCCTGTGAAACTGATCTTACTGATACCCTATACTGTAGTTTCCTTACACCCAAATTGAAAATATAAATGCATCCTTTTCCCTGCTTCAGTGCTGAAAACCAATGTATGTGTGCAATTTTTAATGGCCCACCTGATAGCTCTTTCCTAAAGAGAGGTTAGGGAGACATCAGAAAGTTCAGCCGTCCGAAACATCCAGCCAGCTGAGCCTTCTTGGATGCTTTATCATGTTCATGATAGCCTTTGAACCACGTGGCCACTGTTACCAGTAACAGTAAAATGACCGTGGAGCTCCAACAGGATAAAAAGCAGCATATCGAGGACTGCAATGCTGGAAGTCCCATCTTTCCAATGCGGCTGAACTTTGTTAAGGCAAATGTCATGTATAAAACCTTTTGCGTTGCCACTTCTCACTGCTAAGTTCGTGCTTCTAGCTTTACTTCAGACCACAGGCAAGGAAGGTCGATGTACAAGATCATTTCAGGAAACACTGTCTGGGTCCAGCTGTGTACATTTCATCCCAGTTTAACTGCAAATTTTTTGGGACTATTCAAAGTGTCACAGATACCAGTATACTCCAGTTTCTGCACTGTCAGCCATGATGAGTCAAACTGTGCAAATATGAACTTATTATAACAGACTGTTCAACACAGTGTTGTTCATCACCATTCAAACTAAATTTGAGCTGTATGTCACAGCTCCTAAACCCCTATTCATCATTTTTTTAAAATGTGGTCACATAACCGCACTATGACTTCTTCTAATGTGCTTATCGCTATCAATAATTTTTCCTAAGATAAAGAAAGTACAGAATGTTATGATTTACAGCTTAATAGGTTGACTTTTAAAACCATTATGTAAACTAGTAAATCAGGCTCTGCAAGAAGCTGAACCTTAATTTCTTCAATTTTTTTTCTCTTCCTTCCTTTGATACGCTCTTTCTCTGAGCATATTACCTGTGAACTTAATGTGATACTATACTGTAAAATATGGTGGAGAAGCTACAGCATAATAAATAAATAAAAACATCAGACATGACTTACTTCTTTTGAAGTATTCTTTTAATAATCCAGTATGAAATCTGGGTGATAATATTACTGAAAACAAAAAAAAAGTCTTTTTTGCACATGCTGGTGGTAGAGTTCATCTTTCTTTTAAAGTGAAGATGATTTTCCATGCCAACCAAAAGCAAATAGTGAACTGTGGAGTTACGCATATGCCATACATACATATATATATATATGCCATACATTATCTATGCATTATCTTATTTTCCCAATACATATATGTATATATGAACCAGAGAAGAAGAAGGACTGATGTTCCTTTTGCCTCTGAAACACCCAAAGCTGCTCCCTTACACTCCTCAAAACTTGCTTCTTTCATCTTTGTATCACTAAACTCCATTCTGGTGGTAGCTACTTACTTCGTTCTTCCTCTTTCTCATGTAATATTTTAAGAAACCCTATCAACAGTCATAAAATGTCTGTTCAAAATCATGTTTCTGTTAAGCTTTGTGCATATTCTGTGAGATAGAACAAGTGGATTAGGACTGTGATTGTCTTGAAAGAAATCAGACTACTTTATAGATCAGATTCATAGAGAATCACAACCTCTTCTCCAAAGTCCTGCCACAGAGGAAATTAAATAATCCAGGTATCCATCTGACTAAACCTGCTACTTATGCAGGTTCAGATGGTATGAATGGATTGAAATGAAAATTTTTGCTTGAGTGCACTCAGTCAGTTTGTCTTCCAGTGGCCTGGTTTTTAAGGATGATGTTTTAGGCTGTGATGTTTTGGTCCTAAAAAACCCGAGGATTCTTGAAACTCATTTCCACTCATCTAATTATTTTCTCATTTCATCTCTAGCAAAATTAAAACTTCCATTCTTCTTCTGACATTCCTTCTAAGAATGTAGGTTCATCTGACCAAAGTACAGAAAAAAACACCCCATAACTTACAAGACCAATCACAGTTCATTAATCAAAAATCAGTTTTGCATATTGATTGCTTAGGGCAAGATATCAGGATTATGTCCTTGGGAGATGGTCTTTGGTGCAGCAATGCCAGGGGCAAAGGGCAGAGAAAATGACAAAAGAAAAACAACAAAATACTTTCAGGTCAGTAAATTCAAGGCACAGTTAACTGCTTTAGGAATATCCTATGTATACTAGATACCATACTATTTTTTGTTTATATTTAATAATATGAAATCATAACTGAAACTCATGTTTCAATAAAACAATCTAGCAGCTCCTGCTGCATGTAGTGCTTATTCTGCCTTCATTTTGAAGAACTACTTGGATCTTATCTCCCTGATACATCTGTATGAGTGTATTTCAGGAGTCTAGAGGTAAGGTGACTATGAAACAGATAATGGGAGAATTTTTTCTTGTCCAGAAGAAAAAAAAGACTAAAGAGATTCATATCAATTAGCTGGAAGAAGGGGGTCAGTATAACATGTCACTCAAATTATGGACCAGCTTTGACAACTGATCTGTGGATATTTTGGTGTTATTTAAAAGAACTGGAAATAGGCAAAAAAACTCCAATCCTTCTGCCAGAGCTTAAGCAGCACTCATGAAAACAGAGAAACATTTCTGCCTTCTAACTATGTGCACTGGGAGGCACCACAAAGTTGTGTATCCTTTGTATTTTTTTGACATCGTGGCTTTTGCTGGTCACGATCACCTCTAGCAGTTCTGTGTTTTATATGCCCTGGATGGAAGTACAAGTGCAGGCTGTGAATACTCTGTGATTGGAAATAACAAGACAACTCTGCTGATGCTTTAAAATAAAAGATAGGGGAGATTTATCTTGAATGTTACTGACAGAGATTAGAATAAAGGAATTCTTTCCAAAGTGTCTGATTTCAATACCTTTAGAATACTCCAATTTTTTACCTTTCCCTGCCAGAAAAGACTGTCACAGGAGCCAGAAAATATTTTAAAAAAAGGTCCCTTGAACCATGTAGTCCTCCTCCCATCACCCAGGGACAATTCCCTTCTCCTGGTGTATTATTTTCTAATGCTTAATCCAAATAAGTAAATACAATGATGGCCACCTGCGTGGACAGCAGGGTCTGAATAAGCAAAAGTATCAATGGCTCTCCCTCAGGCACAGCCACAATACTGCATTAAGCAAACCTGGTTCCTGAGCCAGAGACTTTCTTGCTTAGGAGTGCAACAACAGACATGAGGAAAATGCCCCTGTGGCCGCCCAGAATGTGGCACAACTACTATTCTTCGGGGAGTGACCATTTAGGGCTTTTTTTCTTAATGAGGCAGTGCTGCCAGACAGTTGCATATCTTATGGAAAATGTCATGCAGAGATTTTTTAATGAAGTCTTAGACATATTTTGCATACTTTTACCCACCAGTCTAGTCACACTTCAAAGTTTCAATGTTTTGATTGATCTCACTGATCCCGTTTGGAAAATCTTCAGTAGCTGGTTGGAGGCAGATCCCACGAAAAGTCAATAAACTTCTGGATGAAATAAGCCTCTAATGCATGTGAACAAACTCTTTTTTGTGGTGTTAATTCTGTTTCCATTCTGTTTGTACACTTTCATGACCATGATTTTCTCCTTGTCAAACTACTCATTAACTATAGCCCACAGCAGTTAATTTCTCCAGCTCGCTCTCCCGCAATTTCTCTTTATTTGTTTAGCTGGCAGGTTTTTGATGCAAGCAGGGCTGTGCCCTGGACATTTAGGTGTTCTTGTTGCATGAGAGAGACGGGCAGGTTGCTAGCATTTATACTCCATGTGTGAATCTCACCAAAGTTTCTGTCTCTTGGGGAGTGGTCAAATTTGCCTTGGGATGATTAAATGTGTTTGTTTATGTTAAAATAAAGGGTGATGAAAGTGGCCAAACCAAAGTGGAAAAAACTGTAGGGCGAGGTAAGAAATGTCTTACCCCCTCAAGAATATATACACGTTGACCTGGTGATGAGCGAGGGTGCCTTGAGGACACCAAGAAAGGAAAACCTGATTACTGTTTTAAGTTGGCTATTGATCCCACCCTTTCCATTGCTCTTCAGGCATCTTTGACACCTTCTGCAGCCCTACTGCATTAATTTTGTGTGAAAGGTACCACTGACCAGAACTGGAATCCTTCACAGTTATTATACAAAACAAGTCTTAATCCACTTAATTTCTCCTGTGCTATCTCCTGCTACAGCTATGCAAAGCCTTGTGGCTCCTGTCCTCACAGCATTCTGCAGACTTCTGGTCCATTTCATGCACAAATCGCAAGCTGTACATTCATAAATAGTCCATGTTTGCACAAATGCAAAATCCCCCTTTTTACCAAAGATGGTTTCTGCAGTTCCCCACAAACTCAAAGCCTGTACTGGTGAGTTCATCTAAGTGCACTGGAATTCATGGAAAGTCACTGATCTTGGATAGGGAGGAAGAGTCATTTTTTATGAACCTTCGGTTGTGTGTTTCTGTCAGAAGATAGCATGGAACAGAAGAGGAATTGTCCTAGTTTCAGCTGGGATAGAGTTAATTGTCTTCCCAGTAGCTGGTACAGCGCTGTGTTTCGGGGTCAGTATGAGAAGAACGTTGGTAACACCCTGATGTTTTCGGCTGTTGCTCAGTCGTGTTTAGACTCAGTCAAGGACT
>JAVKLA010000074.1:5332483-5343468 GCA_034782735.1 Sagittarius serpentarius | reverse complement strand
GTCATTGTTAGTTTCTTCCTTTCTGTTCTATTAAACTGTTCTTATCTCAACCCACGAGCTTTACTTTATTTTTTCCAGTTCTCTCCCCCATCCCACTGGGTGGGGGGGGAGTGAGTGAGCGGCTGCGTGGTGCTGAGTTGCTGCCTGGGGTTAAACCACGACAGGAATCCCTGACATACCAGCAGAGAGTAAGAAAGAGAAAAATACACACATTAAACATTCCTACTCATAGGAACAGGAATTTTCCAGCAAAGTGCTAGGACATAGAGGGCATAAGAAATAAATGCTTTCCAAATCATCTTCCACTCATGAGAAAAGGTTCTCACCATAATAACAAAATACGAGATGGCTGGGACCATCTGACTCTCCCTGTGTGATGCCAAGCATTTGAGCCAATTCCCTCTTGGGAACCAATGACCAACTTAATAGCAGAGACAGAAAAAAAAAGAGATTTGCTGAAGGTCTCAGGTTTATTTGGGACTTAGAAAACCTGCCAGTCATTTTGTATTAAGCCAATACTTCCCACAAAATATTACAAATCTGAGAAAATCACAGGGTACTTTACCAGCAAGAAAAGTGGTCAAAACATGAGCACCAGCTTGAGTAGGTACTTATACATGTATGTTATTGTAGCTACGGAGTGAGAAAAAGCACTAACAGAATTTTAATTCAGTTTTTAGAGGAATATAGGCCTTGCTCTGTCTAACAGTACAATGCACATTTGATTTCAGAGCCTATGCTTCACTGAAAGTCATTCACGATAAGTAAGTACTGGCAAATTACAGAGATGTAGGTATTATGCGTGTCAGGAGGAGCTAGAGGAGGAGCTGGCAGTAGTGTCCCCAGCACTAAGGCCCCTACCAACATGCATTTTTTATGACCTTATTCAAAGAGTAAACAGGTGCATCAGCTTAGACTCAGGCAAGCTTCTGTATTAAATTCTTACAAACTTAATCCTAGAAGCATCAGGAGTTTAATAAATGACAAAGGCATTCATAAGCTGAGGATCCCTGGGTGTTACCAAGGAAAACATACAGAAATTATGACAGTGACCTATAAATAAAATACAACCCTGCCTGAAGATGTGTGAAGACTTACTTGGAACAGTGTTTAGCTGAGCATGGAAATGGGCACAGTTTTTGGATATGGAACAGCTGGGACAAAGTTTTTGAAAGTTTTGCCTTGGTGAAATTAGTAGCTTTCTTCAGGAAAAATAATGAAGGATTCAGTTGCAGGATTTGCGTTTATGGTAGGGAATACACCCTCGAAGCCTCACTCTTTACACAAACCTGGCAAGCATGACACAGGGCCTGGTGGAAACCCAAGCCATTCTGAAATGTTGGGCCAGCACAATACCCCAGGGATTCTCAAATGGCTTTAGAAACCTGCATCTTGGTGACCGAACCAAGCCCTAAGCATAGCACTGGCACAGGATGAAGGGAGCGTGGCAAATGTGAAACTTTCTCTTCATCTGTCTGCTGGCCTATCATGGTGAAATTTTTCCCTAGAGAAACTAAGGTCAGGTTACAAATGAAATCCTGAGGTTCAGGAAAGGAGTGCAAAATTTTCATCAAACAAACCAAGTTCTTTTAAGGCAATACCTGTTTGAGCATGTGGATTTTTACGTTTTTTTAACTTGACCTTCTTAACTTGACCTTATGTAATCTCATTTGTCTTTACTCACCCTTCCTTGAATTTTGCTCACGAAACCCTGCCACAAGGTGTTGATGGCAGTGATGGGGCTGCACTCAGATGTCAAGGGGCTTATTGTCACTGCAGTGCTCTTGCTAAACCGTACTTCTCTGTTTAGAACAAAGAAAGCTTTTTTTAGGGAAAGGACCGCAACATCAGCCTGCAGAGAACACAACAATCCATCAGTCATGGGTGCTTCCCCACAACCAGGCACTCAACCTTCACATCAGCTTCTCCATCCATTGCCGTCAATATCTGTTGTACACATGTGCCTTGGACAGCTCACTTCTCTGCTCATTGTCTCCCCCTGCTCATGATTTGTCATCTCTGGCCCCTCATGTCCCTGTGCCAGGAAAGCCCTCAGGCAAGTCCTGCACTGGCCTTGCAGGGCCCCCATTTCCATCAGATCTGCTGCTCCCAGCACATTCAGAACCCCCACACCACCAGCTGAGACGCGAAACTGCATTTTGATCCCACCTCTCATGCTCCTTTGCCACCATGCCAGAGCTCAGTCTTCCAGCTCCTGAGCAACTGCAGCTCTGCAGACACCAAACAAGGGTGTCTTGTTTCCATGTCCCACATCTAGACGTGGAAAATCTATTTTTGGAAAAGTAATTAAAATGTGACGACGATGGCTTGAGGCACCTGGTTACTCATACTCTGCCTTCCCACATTGTCCAGCCTGGACCTTGATACTCTTGCCTTGAAGCTGGACTAAGAAATGTTAATTCTTTTGTTAAGATCTGCAGGAGGTTCAGAGCAGTGCAGGACCCCTGTAGCACCTATACCCCCAGAGATTTTATTCCTCAGACACTTGAGGATGGATCAATTCCTGTAAAACTCTCTGCCTGTCACCATGCCTATTTCAGCTTCTTTCCTGGCACGGATGGGAGGGATGCTAGTAAAACCAGCTGCCAATGATTTAAACACCACAACATTGACACCCAGTCAGAATAAGTTTAAATGCCAGCAATTTGGGGCAACTGATTCCTTTCTTCTGCCATCTCAGAGCCTGTTCCTACTTAGCAAGAGTGACAGAATCTATCCTAAAGCACTGGGAAAGAAGCTGGTTAAAAGGTGCCTTACGAAGATCTATTTCCCTGCTGAATTCACTGAATTCACTGAATAATTAGAAAGAAAAATACTCAACTGAAAAGATTTTAAAACCTGAACAAGTTTCTTCTCCTTTCACCCATTCACTTCCAGCTTCATCCTTCTATAAATATATAGCACTATTAATAGTATGTCCTAACCAGGACTCTAACATAATCCCATCTACAAAAAAAGCAACCCAATTTTCTCAGTGTCATCACAGCAAATAAAAATTACATTTTTCTTGTCATGCAGGACCTGTTTTTCACTTTTATATATAACACTTATCACAAGGTTACATTATGTCATCTTAGTGCAGCCCCAGGAGCCATGGTGACATACCTTTAAGACAAAATATTTCCTAGTTCTCTCTAGCTTTGTGGAGAAAATTATTTCTGGTTAGTTTATTTTTGGCTGGTTTACTACTGCAACTAGCTGTAACATCTCCACGGTAACTAAATCAGACTGTACAGAAAGGTGGAATAAGGTCCTGAGCCTCTTCTCTTTGTCTGGTGCTACAGGAAAGGTGTCATCCCTGGACTACTTGTCTCCTCGCACCACTGCTCCTGACCAGTGTCTGAAAGCCCACGCAGTGTCCCTTGAAGTGCTTTCCATGAATTCCTGGCTGTGTCCCTTAACTCCTCATGGCATTTCAATCTCGATGGAATTACAGGGTTTTGCATATTTCCTCAGTGCTTACAGATGACCAACAGCTCAGCTGAGACACCAGTTACTGCATAACAGAAAATTTAGATAGGCGCACTTCACATGGGTTGACTGGCTTTGTGGTGCATGTGCATGCTCCAGCCCTTCCGTGGATGTCAGATCTATAATGGACATGTAAAAAATGTGTCCCAGACTTACTGCATGCACCGCAAATGTGCACCCCAGCTCTGTAGAGCATCTACTGCTTCTGAGAAACATTAGCCCCATGATGTATGCTTTAAACTGCGTGTACATACTCTGTTTTGCCTGGATCCTACCTTCAGACAAAAGAAATAACTTCTCAGGGCTGTTCGTATCTTAGAGCTTTAATTCAAGACACCCAATAACATTATTTCCTAGAGTCAGCTGCATCACACTGTTGTTAATACTCATACAGCAATAGAAATGCCATGCAATAGTAGAAATAATTCCTTATTCCAGCACCCAAGCCTTGTATCATGAGTGAAGACATATATATATAGCAAAATCTAGTTTTCTGTGCTCATTGAAATAGTCTGCCGACAGGTACGGTGTGCTTCCTCCATGCCTTGACATCTAGGGCTCTCGCTTTGATCCTGGGTGCAGAGTTAGACTGTTTCTGAACAATGATAACCTCCCTCAGTAACAAATTTTCTAGGCATAAGCCTACAGTAGAAGTGCAGGGTTTATCTAACCTGCAGTAAAGTGACTGCTGGTGTCAGACTGGAAATTAGTTTAAGGAAGACAGGGTAAAAAAAATCTGAATGGACGTGTGAAAACAGCCATTCTGGAAGTACCAGTCTGGGAGGAAATTTTACAGCCTTGGCTTGGAGCTGGATTTAATTAATATTCCAATGAAAGGTCTTTGCAGAAGAATTATGAACATGCTGATGACATGCACAGGCAGCACAGAGTCAGGAGGCATTATTACTACAAAGGTGGCTCAGATCACATAGGGAGAACTACTGAGCCTTTGGATAAAATGGGAGGAATTTTTTTAAGTCTGGGTAAAAGGTATCCTAATTAGGGGCAATCAAAAGAATTTCTGCTGTAGGGTGGGTCTAATCAGCCGGAAACAGCAGATAAAGACTGTCTATTCCAGCTGGCAGGGGGATGGCTGTCGTCTGCCAGTCTGATACAAAGAATGAAGATGTCAGATCCGACCCTAAGATCCATGAAAAAAGATATTACCAGAGGGGAGTGTAAATACAGCAATGAAAGGCAGTACTAAGACCTCACCTACTGTCACCACAGTCATTCAAATCCATGAAACATATATTGAAATTAAGTGTGGAGAAGTGCTACTAGAGTATGATAGGCGTTGGAGTTCAAGCATATTGGCTTGGACATCGTTCGTGACCAGGAGGCTGGCTTGCCAGAAGGCAGCTTGGGCAACGGCTGTGCTGTGGTTTAAGCCCAGCCAGCAGCTAAGCACCACGCAGCCGTTCGCTCACTCCTCCTGCCCTGGCTCAGTGGGATGGGAAGGAGAATTGGAAAAAAAGTAAAACTTGTGAACTGAGATAAGAGCAGTTTAATAATTGAAAACAAATAATATTAATTAAATAACAATAATTTTTTTAGTATTATTATTACTACAAAGGAAGATAACAACAAGATGGAGAAATTAGACCAAAGAAAAGACAAGTGATGCACAGTGCAATTGCTCACCACCCGCTGACCGATGCCCGAGCATCGACCGGCCCCTCCCAGCCAACTCCCCCCAGTTTATATACCGAGCATGACATTCTATGGTATGGAATATCCCTCTGGCTAGTTGGGGTCAGCTGTCCTGGCCGTGCTCCCTCCCAGCTTCTTGCTTGTGCACCTGCTTGCTGCCAGGGCACGGGGAGCTGAAAAATCCTTGAGTTAGGGTGAGTGCTACTCAGCAGCTACTAAAACATCAGGGTGGTACCAACATCGTTCTCACACTAAATCCAAAACACAGCAGTGTACCAGCTAGCAGGAAGAAAATTAGCTCTGTCTCCACCAAAACCAGGACAGGGTGGAGGAGCCCAAGCTCCTTCAGATCACCTGTACCCACCTATTAGATATTTTCTAAAAGAAAATGTGTGTGGCTTTAAAAGAAGGTTGCACAATAATTAGTTTCTATTTTATGAATATGCAAATACTATTTATTAATGACCTAATAAGAGGTACTGAGGCTAAAGTAAAAAACGAGAACAAATAGGTATAGACTGGAACTATCAGAGCTAAGAGCTAAGGCTAACAGCCTTCTTGTAACAGTATGCGGGTAAAACCAGGTAATACAGACTTATCTGTTGTTAAAAGGAGTGGGTTGCTTTTTGCAGTTGGAGACTTTCAGGTCTATGTTCCTTAGTCAGATGCAGAAGTTAATACAAATACGTCCACACTGAAGGCTACTTGTCTTGTCTGAGACTTGCAAGGAGGAGTGCTACAGGTTGTATGAGAAATACCTTGACATGAAGAGACCATGGAAAGGCATCTCCCCCGTGTTTCTATTTCTGGCTGAAAACATTCCTTTCCAAGTTCTTTTTGCTTTTTGTGGAGTCATCTTGCCAGCAAACTCAGGGGAAGAGGAGCTGGTTGACACAATTATTGTTGAGAAGTTGTGGGAGGCTGGTAGAGAATGAGGTCAGGAAAGGACAGTTAAAAATAGCTGTCCAGGGCCTGGAAAGAAGCTGGGGGCTCATAGCATGCCAGTACTGAGTACGGGGGAGAACCTCCTCCCAGAGCTGTAGGCAAGGTGGCAGATGAGAAACCTGTTCAGTGTTGCATTTATTTAATTTTTGCTTTGGATGGGTTTTAAGAAATGGTTATAGTCCGAGGCTCCTCTTTAGAAAGTAGGATCAAAAGCTTTTATCGCACCTCTCAAAGAGAAGCAGAGCATCTAAGTGAACTTGATCTGCTGCCTAAGGCCAGTTGGTGGTGGGTCTGTAATTTGATGTATGGGGCAAGAAAGTATAACATCAAGAACTAAGAGTTCTAACTAAGTCTCTAAGTCACCGTAAGCTGAAATCCTTCACCTCCATTTCCAGGTTGTTTAAAATTTTGTTTATAACCCTAACAGGAGGACAGCTGTATTGCCAGGCACTGTTGCCAGCCAGAATTAATCGCGTCTTGCCTGTGCCCATCTCCTCCATGACATCCTGCCTTTTGTCTATCTCCATCGCCACCTCCAAGGTGCCTCATATTTTACTTGCATCCTTGATTCCAGCTGGGTTTTTTTGTGGTGGAAGTCGAGGTAAAACTGACTCATGGAGCAAAACCTATGCCTGGAGCACTGAAAAAGGTTTCTTCACATGCATGAATAGGGAGAAAATCCAGTCATTCTTACCTTGATTTCCTTTTTTTCTTGTGGTCTATTTTTCTCTTTTTTGGATCTTGCGCTGCCAGAAGAATAGTTGCCTGTATGGAACAGACAATGCTGGTCATCTTTATGAAATTTTGCCCTGTGAACCAAAGAAGGAATAACTTCCATTACAGAAAGGCACTGAATTTAGTTTTATTTTGAGACCAGTAGAAAACCATAGGACTTGCGGTAGTGCAATTTTTGTAAAAATACATATCTCAACACTCAGATCATTAGCATAAAAAACGAGAAAGGCTGTTAATAATTAGGTCAGGCCAACTTAAAAGAAACAAATTATTTGGGACCAATAGCACATAAAAATGTAGATAGCACTTTTACAAAGAAGTTTGCAAAATAAATGACACAAAGTATGTTTAGATCATGTGGCAAATAAACTGAGAGATTTTGAAATGTACAGCATATGCTAACAATATTTTTAGACAAAACAATGGTCATATGTAACATGAGTAACATAAAATAATACCTGGTCAGCAGACAAATTGTTGACAAAACTGAAGACAACTTAATTAGCGAACTTTCAGTGCCTCACCAGTAGTTTGTAGGGATAAAAATCCATGATCTTGATGAATCAAGTCAACTGTTTGATGACAGATGGTCTGGATTTTGAAGTGCAGCTGACATCTTAAGTATCTGGAAAACCATGCATGAACTCCCTCAGTCTCTTAGTTGGCTGTAAACAAGTGGCCTGTTACACCTTCCTGCCACTCAGGACTGCTCTTTAATTCTTGTGTTCAGGGATGTAGTGGATGAGTACATAGAGGAACTGCCTTCAGCAAATAATGTGAAAAAAAAACAAGAAACAACAATAACAACAAAGTTTGCTTAGTCCTTAGATTTAGGCAAGGAGTACTGTCCCATTTCACAGATGGACAAAGAGGTAGAAATATGATAAACAAATAACTCAAGGTTAAATACGTCAACAAGAAGTGTGTTATGTAAACAACCGCTAAGTCACTGGTAGTCAGAGAGGAAAAGTGTATTCTCTTAATAGAGAGACGTTAGGAATACATATGAAAAAAGAGCTAACATGGAAAAGAAGAAATTACGTAAGAAGTAACTCAAAGTGTGTCCATTAGTAATTCACATTGTAAAATTACTCCTCGAATGTCGTATGTAATCAATTATTGGTTGTAAAAATTAACTTTTCTCACATTCTGAGAAGGAAGGAAGTGGAAACCATTTTGAAGTGAGATGTTTAGTGTTCTTTTAGACCTCCATGTTCTCTGAGTTTAAGTTCAGAAAAATGTAAACTAGTGATAAGACTATGTGGAGACGGACATTTTTGTCTCATCTGTTGTAGAAGGTGACCCTTGACTAAAATTTAAGACTTGCTCTTCTTCTGCTGAAGTAAATGATGACCAGATATGATTTAGCCCTTTCTTGCTAGGGACTAATACCATCTGCTAAGTTTGATTTCAGAAAGTTTTTGTATTATTTCTTTCTGGAAGTCTTATTACTCCTGAAAGCGTGGCTTTTATTTTCATAGAAGAAATAATGTAATGCCAATTTTTCTCTCTTATCTAAAAATATTACCAGTTCCATAAAGTCTATGAAGTTAGTGTTGAAATAAAGCATCACTAGACTCTATAAATTAGTGTTAAGATATATTTAATTAACCTGGGAGTTCTAACCTAGATGAGAAATCTTTCTCAAAGACTGGCAGCTAGAAGAGGGAAAAATCTTTGCTAAGAGTGCCCAAGTTATAATTACTGTCTTGGACCACCACAGCATCTCTTGAAGTGCTTTTGATTGACTTTCTCCAGATGAGGGGGGCTGCAGACTGGTCTCAGGCCCAGGGCAGGAGATGGAGTCCCGGGGGACCCCTGGCTCCATCCTTGGTGACTGCATGTGCAGGGATAATAAGCCACTCTGCAGAAATAAGGGTTTAATAATTAACCTTTTTCCCCACTAGAAAAGACAAGCAAAGAAGAAATTCTGGCACCTGGACCATGCCAAACACCTGAGCACTCCAGGCTCTGCCCAGTTCCTGGGTATCGTGGCCACACGTCACCTCTTACAGCAAACTAGAAAAATCATAATTATTGTATGATTATTGTGATAATCACACGTTTCTTATTCTGCACACAATTGTTTTTACAACACAGAGAGTGCAGGATACTGTGATCTTTGCAGTGTATAACTGTTATTATATGTATCATATTAGCAGAGTGGATGAATAGTTTTTCATGGTTTTTTTTTATTCTCTGTTCAGTATTTTTCTTCCTTTCAAGCTGCCAAAAACTGGATCATAATTTTCACAGGTGTATTTGCTGTTTGAAATTATTCAACCAATAACACCTATAAATTACCCTTAGCCTGTGAGCTGTTTGTTTTGCAATTCTGATATTGAGAAGTTGTGCTGTTTTGCCTGAACAGGGGCATCACACCAGCAGTTTCTGTTCTAGACTGAAGAAACGTCTCACTATGAATTAGTTTTCTATTGTAAATTTAGTGCTAACTGATTATCTGAAAAAAAGTGAAGGTTTTTGTCAATATTCTTGCTGAAAAAAACATAATTCCTGCATATTTCTGAGAATAGCTAGAAATTTTCTCACAGGAAGCTCAAACAAAAAGAATAAAAATACAATCAAATGCATTTATTTGTAAATGTGAACAAATACTCACTGGGTATTTTAAAGAATTTCCTTTACTCTGATGGTGATTATCATTCCCTCTCCCCTAGTCTGGAATCTGAGAAGGATTAATGGATTTTTTTTAAATATTCTTTTTGACCCACTGGCACATTAATACTAGAAATGTTTTTTACTCACTCTATAGGGTTTAAGATTTTACTATACTAATGATAAAATATTGTGATAGATGGCAATTCATCTCAGTTAATTGCACAAACAGCAAAAAGGCTTCTTCCTAACGGATATTCACAGCTTGTATAAATACAAATCGTTTCCTTTTCAATATATGTTGTAAGCCACTTTTACTCTAAAGGATCCCTCTGTCTTCAGTCCCAGTCCTTGGTAAGCTGCCAAACACGAAAGGGCATTAATTAACATGTGCCAGGGATTCATCAACATGCACGGTGGTAGAGAGCAATTGCAAGCTTTTCATTTTTTTCTTTTTTTTCTTTCCTCTTCTCCTTTGCAGTTCTGTGTAATTCATGAAAGATCTTCTCCAGTATGTAAATCAGCTCTCACTAAACACCCAGTAATACAGTTCCCTTTATTTTCCAGGACTGTTGTCGAATTTTTCACACATCCAGGAAAGATATTTACTCTGTCTCTTTTTCATGTTCAGAATCCATTTGCAGGCTGCAGACAGTAAAAATAGCGTATTTGTTTACTTGCCATACAGTCTACTCTGTAAATAAATAATCTGATAAACTACAAAAAAAAAAGAAACAGAATGAGATTAATTTCTCTTAATGTTGTACCAGTGGGAATGATGGAGTTACTCTCCATGTCAGCCCAAGGTGACAATAACCTGGTCTGTTAACTTACATGAGTGTAGGGAGAAATACTGTAAGTCATTCAGTATCTAGCTTTTACCACCCAGCAGTGAGTAGTCACATAAATTAGAGATGTAAATTAAACTTTAGTTAGTTTTCAGGTAGACCTCATTCCCTTTATCTCCAAGGAAACCAAATTCTGCTCCCATTTCCTTGGGGTTTTTTAATTGTTATTATTATGACTACTAACATTACATTATTATTATTATTGTTGTTGTTGTTGTTGTTGTTGTTTTTGTTATTCTCATCATCATTTTTTTTTTTTAAAAAGCATTTATCCTAATCCTAAACATTCTCCTTTTTTTATTCACTTATGACCCCAACACCAAGGGACTGTAGAGATTACCAGTTAGGTTACTGGTATATTTTGCTGTATAATTTATAGCACAGAAATATGGAAGGAGATATCAGAGGTGAGTTTTGTTATACTTTTATATCATAAATATCTGAGAAACAAGATGATGTACCTAACAGCCTGGATGTTGAGAGAACTTCCTTTTTTCTTTTTCTTCTCAATCACTCCATGTATTTTACTTAGATCCTTTTCAAACTATTTCAGACAAATCTTTCTCTCTCTGACCATACCAAGCCTACTGTCTTTGAAAAAATTCCAGGGGGAATCACAGTTTTTAGTTTTGTTGTGTGCTTCTGGCTATTGGTAACATCAAATTACATGATTTCTTGGGATTCTGCATTAAAATG
>JAVKLA010000074.1:5278693-5294815 GCA_034782735.1 Sagittarius serpentarius | reverse complement strand
TTGTACGTACAGTTGTTGCCTGTATTTCTTCTGCGGCTTCCGGACCAGGAGGTCACTCTCCTCCGGGATGAGCGAGTAGGCGCGCTGTAGGACTAAGAGACAACAGCAATTTTCAGCCTTTTGTTAGACTCTTGCAAGCTGCTCACAGCACTGGTGGCGGGGAGGGTTTGTGCTATTGCAGCTATCTCCGCTCTGCAGCTTCCTCCTCTCCTCCCAGCAGCGTCAGTGACACAGATTTTACAGCAGTGACAAGCCTAGTTTCGTCTGCGGAATTTCGTTCCCATTATTACTAATGAATACAACTGATCTCTGCGGAGGAATGCTGCCCACACATCCAGGTCCTGTCTTGTCATCCTTAGGTGTCCCTCATTCTTGCAAAAAACCCAACCTAGCCTGCCTCTGGGCCTGAGTAAGAAGTGCGACAGAGGGCTAGAGGTGAATTAAAATGGCGCTTGGAAATACAGCAGTTAGTGGAATCATATGAGCTACCTATTTTTATGAGTTTTGGGGAGTGAGATCCACTGAGTATCAGGAAAGGATCCTTCACCTTAATATATAGTACTGCAAGAGGAGCATACTACTGGAGAAATTAGGAACAGGATGAAGGCCACCAAAAAAAAAATCATTCTTTTTTCTTTGGCAGTGCCTCTGGGCTTTAAAGTAGTTTTTAGTAGTTAAAGATATTTCCACTGCTGAAGCGATACTACTTAATGTGTAATGTCTGACAGAGTAATGTCCTTACCTGCTCTTTCTTCAGCTGAAACACTCAGAGCCTGATTTTCAGCAATGACATCTCTTTGGTGGATTTCGTACCAGCCGCGCGTACCAGCTTTTTGATGCAGCTAATATGTAGGTGCAGAAATGGTGACATTGCTTCCATCGTTAATTTGAACCCGTGACTTCTAGCTCTCCCAGAAACAGGCAAAACTGGTAAAAAACTGAGCCATAAAGCTGAAGCACAAGCTCCTGCCTTGTCTTCATTATAAAGCAGGTGCAACATGCACGTAGACGGAGAGCCCTGAATTTTGACCCTTCTATCTGCAACAATGCTGCATGGCTCTTAGTAACAGTTTCCTCATGCAAAATGGAGCCATATCATCAAACCACCTCAGACAGGCAACAAGGGCTCATAGTGCATGAAAAGGACTGTGAAATCTTTGGGCTTTGCAGTCAGTAAACCATCAAGGTAGCGTGAGCACTACAACATCGTTAGTACGCAGGCAAAACACTGGTAAGTTTTGTATCCAAAGAGGACACAAATAGTCACATTCTCCTTTTCTCTGCCTCAAAGGACGTAACCCATTTTAACACATACAACACAGAGAGAGTCTGAGAGCATGGCTTAACAGGAGAAGTTTTTTTCTAGCAATTGTCAACTGTGTTGTCCTGACTGACCATCGTGGTTTTGAGGCAATGCAGGGAAGGATGGAGAATCATACCTGAGCTATGAAGAGGAAAAGAAGGACTTATGAAGGAAATTAAAATGGTATTGCGTGAGGAAACAGTACAGTGCACAAAGCCCCAGTGAGATATATTTTTGGTTTTTCTTTTACTAAAGGTGACAGCTTATCTGTATGCAGACAAGCAGTAGTTTCCGGGTTACCATGGTCATCTATAGGCAGAAATAATCGTGGCAGTCTGACCTAGAAGTAATGAAACAAAACCCAGTCGTAGAGAACTGTAATCCAGATATTTAGTTACAGGGATGAACCTGAATAATGAATTTACAAAGTCTCACAGCTGTCTAACAATGTCCCTCTATTTTTCTGTAAAACAAAAGTCTGGATGAGATTCATCTCCGAGGCACTTTTCTTTTGCTGAGAGACCAGAGTGCTTCCTGGACACACCGTTGCCAAATGTAGATTTTATTAGATCTTGGTTTTTGATGGCCTCCCAGAAAAAAAGAAAAAAAAAAAAAAAGTATTTATAGACTTTATTGCTGTATTTGTTTATTTTAAGCTATTTCATGGGCATGATGTGTTTTGATTTCCCAATAGTAGCTCATACCGTGGCATTAATATGATTTCAACGACTCTGTGCATAAGAAGCAGTTTTCAGCATTCCAACTGCCTCCGCTGAAATTGCTGGAGGCTGAATTTTGTCTTTGCGGAGCCCCTACCATGTGATGCCTTTGGTGAAATTGCAGGCTGTCGGGACGTGCAGGGTTTTTATCAATATGCCTTCAGGAGCACCCACATTGTAGGACATCTGGCATGTGCCCTAACACAATAAAAGAGTTTTCGGTCGATGGATGCCTTTATCAGGGAAGCAAAGGATCAGAACAGGGAAAATTTTAACATGACCCACAGCTGATGATTTAGGGCATGTCGAGTATGTTTGAGCTTTCCCAGTGTTCATCTTCAGACACTTAGAGCAGTGCTTTTCTTTTTGCTGTACTGGATTTTCTCCATGAATACTCCTTGGATATGGCCAAGAGAAAAGAGATGTCATGTGTTGTTGACTGATATGCAAGTATTGACAAGAGCTGAGTGAAAACAGACCCAAGAGCTCCTTATTGGAGGCACAAGGCAGATTTGAGACTAGAAACCCATTTCAGCAGCCCCTGCTCACAGGAGCAGCTTTCGAAAGCCTGGCTTTTAGGAGAAGCTCAGGGAATTGAGTGCTTTAATAAGTGGCATTACCAAACCTGGAGGCTCCTGATTCAACCAGGGCCCCAGTTAGTGCAGGACTGAGAAAACACGCACAAACACAGGCATTTTCTTGACCTTCAGAGGGAGAGGCAGATGGTGCTCCTTTCACCCTTGGGTGGTCCCTCTGCCTCCTTTCTTCTCGCTAGGGACACCTTTATAAGGTGGCGATTCTTTCTGTATTCCCCATACAGACACACAACTACCTGTTTCAGCATCTGTAGTTTTTCAGCAGCCAACAGATTCAAAGCAGAAGGAAGCCCTGGTATTGGGGCAGAAGAAGGATGCTAAATGTCAGCCTTATGTTAGCAATAACTACCTAGAAGAAAACAAAACCAAAACAACAACAAAAACCAAACCTGAAACCAACCAAACACACAAACAGAAACAGTCCAGCCTACTTTCTGCCCAGAAAAAAACTCCAGTTTTGGTTGCTTTCTTTCAAAATCGGTGCTGTTTGTGATGCATAGTGGAAATCCGTAGCTCCTATACAGGCAAATTCAATGCCCATTCATGGAGGGCAATGGCTGTCGCCAGCAGTTATTAATTACAGTTGCCTGACAGCACTTATTGCAGAATAGCAGATTTAATTTTTTGTGCTGGGTGAACAAAAAAAAGCAGAATGAAATGTATGTGAGTGTCTGCTTTTTTTTTTCACTCTAAGTGAAGACAATTTTTCACCAGTGAAGCTGCTTTGTACTCAGTAAAACCAAAATTCACGCATTATGCTGGCTAAAGAAAACTGAAGTTCAGAAAGCCAGTTCCAGTTCCCATGACACTTCTTTGCAGGTTGCTCTTTAGCAGTGTTTGAGAAGAGAAAACTTCTGTCAGCAGAGAGCCTGTAGAAAAGGAAACTGTGTACTGCCTTTTGGAAGAAAAATAGTGCACGAACAGAAGTTCTAGCTGAGAAGCCAATCTGGCTACAAGTTGAATATTTTAGAACTATTCTCTCTGCTTTCTGCCTTTGGCAAAAGATAATATTATTTTCCTGAACAAAAGAAATTAATAAATTATACGAGGGCAGACTTTTTTCTTTTTTACAAGGAGAAATTTCAACATTGGAGGTGCAATTTCACTATGACTATGTTGCAGGGAGAGCCTTTGAACTTCAGTGAGAGGGTGTAGAACGTGAAGAAAGGAGAAGGGAGAGCAATCTTTACTAGTAAGAACTGGGATGAATTAGCAAATGCAACTACATTCTGCAACGAGCCCTTGCCTCCTCCCTGGCTGCCTAGCAGAAGGATCTGTGAGAAGCCAGTCAGTAGTAGGAGCATGCACCAGGTCTGACAGCAGTAATTCCCTGAAAACCGCACGACTGTAGCTACAGGCAGAGCTGTGTATCCCCTCAGGCTCTACCATTGCTATGACTGGCTTTCCTCGGATAATGCCGCGGCGTAAGGAGCAACCCAGACGTCGTGCATAAATTTGGAGGAGGGGGGGGAGATGGGCAGGATGTGGTTCCAGCCCTAGGCTCTGTGTCGCCTTCCCGCAGATGAAAGCAGGGAAGGCAGCTTCGGGCAGCCGCTCTAAAATCAGTACAGCTTCCCACCCAGCCCTGCCTCAGCCACCCTTGGGAAGGCAGAGCAACAAAACGGCGCCGGTAATTCCACCTCGATGTGGGGCTGACGCTGTGCAATGCTTCCCCTGCCCTCCTGCTCCCCACGCCGCGTTTCTTCCGCGACAACCTTCACGTGTTTTGGTGTGCACTTCCAAGGGGCTGCTTGTGCTCTTCAGTGAAAAGACTAAGGAGGAATTGAGCACTGCAGGTTGTTTTTCAGCCTTGGAGAGGCACAGAGATACAACGGTGGAAGGTGACATAAGGACACCTATAAATTCTGAAATAACTGCGAATAGAACTATCGCAGTACCGATGTTTATTGTGATACTCGATCTGCCTTCCCTTTACTTCCAGCAATTGCCTTTTTTCTGGCCATGAGGTGCCCGCAGGCGAGCTGTGTCGGAGCCCTGCCGAGAGGGGCTGCTGCCTCCCTGCTCTCCCATTTGAGGTGCCTACAGCCCTCTCTGTGTTTAACACGCCAGCCACCGCGGTGCTTAGGCACCATCTACTCAGTTTTGAAGGCTCCGCGGTTCCCTCATCGCAGCAGCTGCATTTCTCTGGCATCCTTTGGGAAAGGAGGTCCTCCCACTCTGCCAATGACCCTCTTGAGGAAAGGGCTGTTCCAGAAAGTTCTGCTGTGCTCTAAAGGAGATGTGTCCTCCTTTCAGTTTTCCCCTGCAAAGATTTCAAAGCAAACGTGCTTCAGCTAGTCCAGGCTGCTTTGCCCTGAGCGCGGTCAATGCATCCCTCCTTGGTCCTTTTGGCTATGGGGCACAAGGGGACAGGGTAGCTAACAGCTTGCCCTTTGAGAAGACAGTCCAATGGGGAGATTATCAACAGGGAAATTATCACCCCGGCCTGAAGGTCTGGTAGGGTTTCTAAGTTGCTGCTGCACAGCAGTTATAAGCCATCCTTTGAGCACCCTATAGGCTATGGGATAGGGGGTGTACGGTAGCTGGAGGCACAAGCAACCTCTTGCAACCGTGACCTTGCAGTGTGTTGCTGTCGAGATCTCCCTGCTCCTCTCAGGCTGCCTCATCACTTGGAAAGTATCCAGCGGGGCTAGGATGGATTAGCCCTTCATAGGAGCCCTGCACTGCGTCGTTAGAGCAGCAGAAGCAGGAAGCATTACCCACCCATGGACAGGGGCTGCTGCGAAGACATACCATCCTCTCCGTTGCCTTCACTGAGCCTCCTGTTTGTAGGAGCACAGAAAAAAATGTGGACCCACTGCAGCTCTTAGGGCATTTCCCCATGTCTGTCCCAAGCTTTGGAAATGAAGGTGGGAATTTAAATGAGTTCACCACCTGCTCCCCTCCAAAATACAAACACACAACCCCTCCCTCCCGTCCCCTCCAACTATCAGACTAATAGATTTTACAATCAACATGAAAAATCTTCATGTCTCTTGCTGGTTTTATCACCTAACACTAGCAATGATGTTAAGGTAGCAATCTGGACACACTGTCACACGCCACTATCAAGTTTATGTCAGTAGCAAAAGCTGAAAGGAGGCTCCTTAACAGCCTTGACTTCTACTGGCACCAGAAAAGCCCAGAATTAGACAGTTTCTGACAGCAACGACTCCCCTTTGCAGATTCGGTCTTTACCTTCCTTACCAAATTAGAAATTTCCTATGCAAAAAATTGTCAGTTACTATACCCAATAAAACAACATTAATAGTCTGTATAAGGGTTTCCCAGAATTACTACTATTGCTGCTGAACGGGCAGCTTTACAAAAGAAAGGGACACAGCAGGTGGTTCTCCTACAACAGCGGTAGCAGCAGCAATTACTAGTAGTGAACAAGACGTATAATACAATGCTGGGCTTTAGAAGGCCTTGTCTGTGGTAAAATCACAGCCGCGACAAGGGACGAAGTTACAACACAGTTATCCCCTGACCCAAATACAATATGGTCCTATTTTGTAGTGTTGATGGGTCCATAACTATGTTCTACAGCAAGCCTTAAAGGTTAAGGTTACCAGCTGCACCTTACAATGAAATTGTGTTGTAAGTGGGTCCCATGACACAATTGTATTTCTAGTACAGAAAAACTCTTAATAGGCTAGATGCTATAGATCTCTCCCTTTTTTTCCATCTTCCTTGTGTATGCATACACACTTTGCCCTAAGGATATCTCTAGAGAGCCATACTTCTCCATTTACTGTAATAAGAAGAGCTTTGATATGATGACAGGGTCATTGTCTATGAAAATCAGGAGATCAAAAGATTCACACTTAACTAGTAGAAAGTCATCAAAACACTTTATGACAAAATTTGAAAGAGCCAGGCCCTTCTTCTAATTAAGCAGTGACGAAGCAGCATTTTTTCATTGTCTCTTCCAGGAATTTAATCGCTGTTTTGCAGTTTACTCAGGCTCCTTCATCAAATATACCTGATATTTCAACTCTGTGCAAATAGAGAAAGCGTTGCTAGTTTTATCAAGGAAAAGCTGAAAATCAGATAAAAAGAAGAGGCAGTCTGACCTTTATAATGGCTGTCAATACTTTAATAGATACCTTTCAGCTCTTCGACACTCACATGCCAAGTACTGGCTGTAAGACAAGCAGCAGGGAAAGAGGGATGAGAGCTACCCTGCTAGTGGCAAATCTCTAGGGATCTGAACACTGTTGGTCTGACCAAGTGACAGAGGTACATGCCAGCTGCAACCTCACTTTTTTGCACCCGTAGAGGTCTTTCACTCAGTGGTGTCATCTGCCTTATAAATGGTGTGTTTAAGAAACACAGATATAATCAGAAGCAAATAGTACAAGTCAGAAGGCTAAGGAAATGAATTTAAAAGGTTCTGATTCAGAGTCTGTGCAATTCAGTATCTTCCAGATTTCTCTGACATCTGTTTTTAGGGCATACAGTACGTGATTTCATTGTTATGCCAGTGACTGCTCACCAAGGTCTACTTGCTCCATCGGCAGGTCTTGACAGGAGGCCTCCGCTCTGCCATCGTGCCAGCTGAAGTGCAAGTGTGGATGTCACTGGATTTCTTACAAATCTTAGCCAAAACATTGAAAATTGGCTCCCTCCTAATTTATTAAAATCTGCTCTGGTTTTTAAAAAGGGTTTTTTTTTTCCCCCTTCCTGGGCACTAATCTGATCATCCCTTCCCGAGTTAATTTCTTTAATGCTAAATGATGTCGCAGGCTTGTGGGGAGAACAGCTTGTCGCCTTAGGCACCTGGTCTTTCATGACGTGGTGCTAGAAACTGTTGCTGTAGAACATGCATAACCCAACAGCAGTGAAGGGTCTCAAGACAAAGTGTGCCCCTGCTCCTTTTATATTACCACCTAACAACGGTGGATCAGGACATTGCTTAATCCAGCCAGATAGAAAAGTGGTGCTCTATATTTTCCTGGCTTTGAGAAACAATTAAATCCGCCTGTCTGTTTCCACAAAAATATCTGAGGTGTTTTGTGGCTGCTTCAGGTTTCGCATCTATTGCACCTTCCCAGGTCCAACACGAGATGATCTTCACATTCCTTGAGGCATAAAGAGCAAAGCAGGGCAACCCCGGCAGTTCTGCGACAGCAGGCAAAACGAACGTGAAGCCAGGAGAAGGAGGGGAGGCACTCAGGCAAGCAAACCTTAAGAGTCACTTAATATTGTCCTGTGGCAATGACAGAGAACCCCAAAGTGTGTGAGACATGTCCCACTGTTTCTTTTTCTGCTGCTAGCAGCTACACATGGGGTGATTGCTTTGACTCAGTGTCCGTGTGTGAGTGGGAGAAGAGGAACCAGAGGCATCCGTGCAAGTGAGGCTCAGTTCTCTCTTATTTTATTGGTTTTCAATGCCAAGGTGTGTTATAAAGTAGGGCACAGCAAAAGCTTTTTAAAAATACTTTTGGGTTCTGCATCAGCTAGAGGTCTGAACTTACATCTGGTAAAGCTGTTAATTGTTGTGGTGTTAAATTAATTAGATAAACTTTAGATAAATCGGTGGGAATATGGCAAATTATTAAAATGTGTGTGGAAGGCCATGAACTTTAAGCATGCTTCAAAGCGCTTTGCTGAATGGCACCTTTCAGGTACCCATTGCAGGGCAGTGCTGTGGAAACGATGACATAAAAGGCATAATAAAATTCAGACTGACATTCATAGGTAGACAGACTGCTTACAAGTGTGGACGTAGGGGTTGACGAAAACCATGAAAATTGGGCAGTGGGTTAGTTGCATCCCTCAGGTATTTGCCCTGTCTCTCTCATGACATTTTTAACCCTGAGGCAAAACCACCCAGTCCATTCATGAATCAGCTCCTGAACTGACACTGGTTTCAGCATGGTTTATTAAGAAAAAACAAAATCTGAATTAGCTCGCATCAATGTGCCAGGCTGAAGGCTGGCAAGTTGGGAACTCACCTGTGAGGGGATCAGTTCACTCTGAGCTGGTCATCCATCTGTTTGAAAGACGGGTCAAACAGCTGAAGGCAGTAAGAGCTTTAGCATCCTGATTTTAATTCACTGCCACAAGTCTATCAGCCCCCCCAAACAGACTAGAGGTTCCCTCTTCCACTTCTGCAGGCCCAGATCTGCCATTTCAGCACTGCTTGTATTTTCAAAGGTGCTTTACAGGAACTGTCCCAACCAGTTAAAAAGAAAAAAAATTAACAAAATTCTGAGGGAACTTCCCAGGGGAGTTATTTGTTTTAAACAATGTATAAAATGTGAGAATATTCCCAATTCTTCCCAATTATATACTCTTTTTTGGTGTTTGTCTTAAAGAAGTCAGACATAGAATAAATGTATTACACATAATTTACAGAGAAAGTTTTAAAATTAGCATTATACTGTAAAGAACCTTATATGAATTAAATAGCTAATTAGCTGTATACTTTATGCTTTACTAATGAAGTAGATTCACTGCCTACGCTACCATGCTTCCATTACTAGTAATTCAAAGACTTGAGGCACGTCTCAGAAAAACTGCAAAAGAGTAGGTATACATACCTGAATTTAAACATAAGAACTGCCTAAAAAGGATGAATACCAGACAGTTCACTGGACTGAATGTGTTGTTAATGCCATCACTGGTTTGCATCGCTTGCAAATTCAAACAAGCAGCCTCCCACCACAACTGGTTTATGTTTTGCAATGGTCTACGGGAGTTTCTTCTGAACTAATGGGAAGAAGCAGCAACAGAGAAGGCTCAGGTGTGTGGCTTCTTCAGCTCACTAAACTTACAAGGAATTTTTTACATGAATTTTAGAGAGGCTTGGAGGTCACCTCATGTGTTCAAACTAGAAGCAATGTCAAATGCAATCAGCTCTCACATAGTTGAAAGTGAACTTTTTCAGAGTAGTCACAATCTTTTAATGAGTGGGCCAGAACTGGGGTGGGCTCATTTGGGGTTTCCATTTTTGGAATGACTCTGCCGGCAATTAGTAAATCGCTAAGCATAGCCCTCCCTAGCCATTTAGGTAATTTAATATTATTAAATGTTTCTAAAATAAGTGGGTTATAAAGTGTATCATTTAACTTAAGAGTAATTTGTTTCATTATTTAAATTTCCCCAAAGGATTTTATCATGGTACAGGCTTACAGTGTATGTACAATGCTACCGTGCCTGTAACACCTGGGTCTTTAATTCCAGAAGACGCCATCATAACAACTTATCTTAGTTTTGATAATTTCTAGCTCATGCATTTCTTCCCCCCTTACAATCATAGTCAGCTGCCGGTACCCAGCACAGGTCCAGGGTGACACTTTTTTCATGCCTCCGTAAAGGTTCGTTCTGTGTGGAGCAGTCTAGATTGTGTAAAAGAACACACTTGAGATGTGTTTGCGTGAGCACAGAGGTGTACAAATACAGATGCCTCGTTTTTAGCACCTCCTTCAATATGAAAGCAATTCTGATAAGAAATGTGATTTGAAGGTGTATTGCCAGAGCACCACAAACAGGAATGCCTTTCTCTGAAGACCATAACTAAACTCTTAACTTGATTGTCTTTCACATTATCATGTCAAAGTCTTGATCTCACCTTAAACCTGCTACGCTCAATCCTTACTTTGCTGGTTTTTTAATTGCCTATGCTCCTTCTGCTTTCGTGCCCTGTATCGCTGGGATAAACACCGTATTAAAACTACCATTGCACTCTGATTTTTGGCTTGGTTCTTCCAAAATACACAGTGGAAAAAAACCTCTGGCAGATTAATTAATAATTATTCATTAATAATTTTCTCCCAAGTTTGAATCACACTCCTAAATTGTAATAAAAAATATGGTTTTAACCGTGTAATTCTTCATCCAGACAGTACTGCCAACTGTGGTCCAGCCAGATGCCATAAACTTGGTGGCGTCAGTCAGAGTAATGTCTCAGAGAACCTCTTAGCACCACAAAAAATCGGTGTGCCAAGAGTTAGCACAACCTCCAGCTGAGTCAGTCGTGAATAGGTGGTAGAGGCTGCCACAGGGCTGAAAGCGCATTCATTTGAAAAGTGAAATTAAGATCCTCCACCCTCACAGACTTTTGAAGTATCCTGTGGTATTTTGCATATGAACAATTTACTTCACATGACCTGGCAAATTTCCCCGGGATAATCTTGCTGACCAATACCTTTTCTTTGGAGTTTCCTTTGGGAATGTTGTCTACAGGACTGGCTCAGGCCTCGGTGATCATGGGGAGCAGGAGTCTAGCCTACTTATTTTGGTGGGACTGAAATTGTAACGACTTGGTTGAGTGCTAATTCTCCCTTTGAATTGGTAGCCCATTCCCTCCTCATCCTCCTTCGAGATGTGTTACTTGAAATGAAAAACTGCAGAACAGATACTTTTAAAATAGAAAACACTGCCTATAATTTTTTTTTTCCTCTAAGAGATGCCTGTAAGAGCAAATTCACACTGCTTTTTCGCCTCCCCTGCTATCTAGAAAGATGGTCTTCCCTGGGGACACTTTCACTCCTAGTATTTCTCTCCCCAGTGCATACGCCCACAACGGCAGCGTTGCATGTTTTAGAGCTGCCTACAATACTTCAAACCCTGGGGTATGCCCGAGGAATTAAGCGGAGCTGCTAGAGCTTTAACAAATGCCAGCAGGCAATTAAGATACTCTACTCCCCGCAAGAGATGACTACTTTCCATCCTGTTTATTTTTCTGAAAATCGGTCCTTGTTCCATCAAGTTTAACCCAGCCGTGGGTAAAGTCATCACAAGGAAATTTTGGTTCCCAGAGAAGCAGAAACCATTTCTACCTTCCCTTTCTGCCTAGAGTCTCTCCTCCTCTTCCGGCTTTATTCCTGTCCTTCGGTCTATCTCTGACTCCCCACAGGTTATGTAGCAAGGTCAGTAATATCCAGCTGCAGCGGGTGGAGGGGACCAGGGGCAGGGTCTGGCCCTGAGCATCCCGAGGGTGGAGAACGGCCATGCTGTGGACAAGCTGTGCTGGCACTAGGATTTAATGGGCAATGGTTCTGCGTGTTTAATGCATCTCTTCAGTTCCCTTTTATGATAAGATACCTGAACAAATACAAATCTCAAGGATATAAAGAGAGCCATTGATTTTGATGATTAAAGTTAAGCACGTTCTTAAGAAATCTCTTATTGAGTGCAGGCTGACGTAAGCACAGGTATAAGTACGTGTTTATGCCTTGGAAATGTTTTGTTGAGTCAAAGTAAATGCTACATCTGTGAAGTGAAATTTCAGAGCTATGTCCCCCCCACCTTTTAGTCCATATCATAAATATTTCAAAAGACCAAGACTAATGACTCCTTCATCAGTTAAAAAAAAATGTACCTTGACCATGAACTTGTATGCATTAACTTGTGACATTAACTCTGCCAGAAATTCATGTGCTACCAATATCGACATTTTGGTTTAACAGGCAAACGCTTTCTTTTTAGAAATTACTATTTCCATTTTCCAATGGTATCTTCTGCTTTTTTCTGCAATCTGGAGGCTTAGGAGCTGACTTACAAATGAAGGACTGTCACATGCTCACAAGCCACCAGGCTGCTCCAGGTTTGATAAAATCATTGTAATTGTGGCCTCTGAGCTGCAGTTCTTTGCTACTCTCAGTTATTTCTCATTATAGAGATGATTTGGAAATATTTTACTCTTACTTTCAAATGTGACAATCAAGTTAAGTTTATAATTTGCTATTTTTGGTTTCGTAACTTACTGCACGTTTTTCCTTGAAGGTGTCTCTATTTCACACTAATTTTTTTTTTGGTAAACCAAGAGGTTTGCATTTACCCAGTCAATATATGTTGAAATGTGGTGTGGGTCCTTAATTTTACTTATGCTGTACCTTTAGATTTTGTGTGTTTCTGTAACCACCTAATTTTCCAACTGATTAGTTGTGATGTAATTCCCTTCAATTTTTACGCAGCAGATATCATCCTGTGGTATCTTGTAGTTTCATATACCTGCTAGCTCAATTACAGGGACTGTTAACGTAACGGTAAAGTCTCTGTACACCCAAAATAAACTCTAAATGTTTTTAGTATTATGGAGCTTTTTATTGAGGGCGACAACATAGAATTGCCGTTATGTTACTGATTTTAATTACAGTGCATGCAGCTATTTTCTCTCAGCACTGAGAGGCAGAGCTGGTAGCTGTACTCTGTGCAGGCTGTGCCTCAGTAGAGATGCTGGCAGGACCTCGCTCTCCTGTCCAGCTCTTTATCCTGAATGGAAAAGCAGCTGTGCACCGTTAGACAAAGTGGCCAGCAGGATTCAGCAGAGGCCAACAGGGAGCGGAATCACAGCAAGGCAAGCAGATGGCGATACCCTGTTTTCTCATAAGACTTGTAGAAACATAAAATGGCTTCAGACCGTGCACACTTTGCAGTTTCAGTGAAATTGGCCCAAAGGCTGTTCGGAAGGAAGACGCACGCACACGTGCAGATAGGAATGCATGCTCGTGCCCTGTGAGAATGTGAGCTTTGTCTCTTTAGAGAAGCAGGTAGGAAAGAAATTTGAAACGAATCTCATCTCCTTGCATCCCTCTCTTGCCCACTGTCTACTTCATCTGCATGGCCCAGCTATCTTTTTTGTTGCTTTGCCCACTTGAGATGCATCAGTTCAAGAACCGATGAAGAGAAGCAGGAGTAAAAATCGTAACTCTAAAAAATGAGTCAAGCCTCCTTATTTTATTTCTTTGATGAGGCTTTTCTTAAGGAAACCTTCTTGGTTGCCACTCTCTGACTCTGAGGTGAAGTTTGGTTTGCCATGCACACGCATTGCTTATTAAAAAGCCAGTATTTGCCCTCTGTCTCAGTGTGTTTCCCTACCGGCAGAGGCAGTGAAAATAGACAAAGTGGACTTCAGAGCAGAGGCAGCTAAAATAAACAGTGGGGAAGACGCTCCCCTGCTTTTCCTGGTGGTCTAGATAGGTGGCAGAGAGCATTTCGTGTCTCCAAAAGAGCATGCTGGGAAGGGGAGAGAAAGATCTGCAAGAACATCGAAGGCAAAATGTGCACAGGCAGGGCTGGAAGGACTTCGGAGGACAAGGGGGAAGAGCGGGTAGGGATTTGGAACATACAAGAGGTCCCTTGAAGACTGAAGGTTCAACTCATGTGTGGGAAGAATCCTAAAGGAACTGGCACCTCCACTGCAGACCTCACATCAATTTTAATTTCTTTAGCTGACTTCCACTTTTGCAGAATTAACTTCTTTCCAATTAGGCTTGCCCTTAAAATAAAATGCCCTTGATCTTTGCTAATATTTGTAATGGAAGCAAAACCCCCAAGGATAAAGATATTAGGATTCGGAGGCAAGCCTATGCTCATTTTTTTATTTACTTTTCTATTACTTTTCTTTAGAATTAATACTCTCCTTAGCCTGGATTCACCCTTGGAAGTCCACAAGGACCCGCTACAAAACAGTCCTCCCACCTTCCCACTCTCCCCACACACATCCCTGTTCTGGGGAGGCAGCAATCTCCTCTTCATCAGAGAGACACATTCTGGGTGCAGAGTCAGAATAAGCCCGTTTCTGAAGTTTCAGATAGAAATTAAAGTAGTATCTTCTTCTCATAAACTTAGAGCTTAGAGAAGAAAGGAATTCTTGTCCACATTTCCACTGTGACTTTTTAAAACTGACCTTGTCCTCAAAGTCGGTTCTTTGTCTTCAAGCCTAAAGAGCTGGTCAGACGCTCAGACGCAATGGTGGTGTAGACCACATTGCCCTGGTACTTTGGGCAGGACTGCTAAATCTTGGCTGTCTAAAATAATTATACTTTCCTCCATTAAAGCACCTTTTCCATCAAAGGCGTTTTCATTTCAGGAGCCATTTGGAAGAGTTTTCCAGTTCCTATGTGCAAAATGCAACTTATGTACAAAATTCTGTTGGTATATTTCATTACAATTTGTTTCCGTGAATCTTTTACCTCGAAGTCCCCAGCTATTACCAATATCGCCAATTCTAGTGGCATAGGCTGGGAGTGAAACACCTAATCGGAGGATGGGCATTTATTGGTACAGTGAGGAGAGAATGGCTGGGTCACAGGAGGTGGGGAACATCCAGCTATTCTGCGAGGTGAAATGGTCTATCAGGCGTTTTAGGCTGAGGTCAAAACGAAAGGAAGCACAAAACCAGATTAAACTGCCCATCTTTTTACATGGCAAACTTATCCAGAAGTTGCATACCAGACCATCCTGAATGCACTTGTAACCTAAGTTGTTTGTACATCAGTCTTGAAACACTGCTCTGATAATGGGAACTCAAAGCTTGCACAGAACCTTAAGTCAGGTCACGTTTCCATGTATTGCCAGCTCAGAGGATGGGTAATACAGCAACACCCTTTCATTTCCCACGTGCAGGTAACTCCTCTCTGCTACCTGGCTGTCAAAGTGAGAGCAGCAGGAGACAGGAGTTTGCGTGTTGAAGTTGCTGTTGTGCCTGCTCCTGCCCAGGAAGGTGAGCTGAAAAACCAGGCCACTGTACTAAACCTCAGTGGTGGCAGCAGCTGGATCAAGCTCAAGGGAAAAAGGGCAAAATGCAAGAAAGAAACTGGCATGCAAATGTCATTCTCTCATTTCTTGGACGTCAGCCCCCAGTGTATCATGGTGATTTCATAGACAGCTGCACACCCTGAGACAGAAAGCTCACGTGCCTTTTGTTTGAGGCGCTTTTCCATTCCCATTGGTCTGAGGCCATGACAGAACTGGCAATGCCCCATCACAGGTCTGCCCATTGAGCTAGTTAATGAGCAGGCACGTGGAAAAAACATGGCCAAAATGTCCAGGGGCTGTTAATCTCCAAGTGTAAAATCGTCCAGTGGTGGTAAGGGTGACTTGCAGCCTGCTGCTGCAACCCAGTCCTATGAAATGGTCTAGGCTGTGTGTATCACCCCATTATTTAACTGGTGTTCAGCTGCAAGATGTGCAAGCTCCTCCAGCCCCTGGGAAGATGCAGGGCACCATTTCCAGAGCCCAGCCTCCTTTCCCACCTCATCCGGTCCCTTTCCTCTTGCGGGTAAGAAAACAGATGCAGGGACTTGACTCTTAGCACAATGCCCTGTCAATAATGATGCCCAGTGTTTAACCTAATTACAGCCCCACACAGCCACCGCAGGGGCCGGGGCAAGGCTGCTCCGTGCATGGCGTCGTGCGTGATGCAACGATCCTTGCAGGCAAGATCAAGCCCAGTGTGGGAAGGTGACTTGTTGCTTCTCTGTCCTTGCTGAGGCGATTGTCATTAATTCTCCACCCTTTCACCCCTGCGTAGTGGCCATATTCACCAGGGACCCACTTTAATGTACTTAGTATGTACACAGGCTTCTGTCATTCCCTCCTGCCCACCTGCTTCTTTCTCCCGTTTTTCAGGCAGCAGCCCCTGGTGTGTCACAGGAGCTTTCACAGGGAGCTGCACATCAGGGAAGGAAAGGTGACGTGCTGTTTGTCTGGAGCAGCTTTTCCATGCCCAGGGCTTTCCTATAAATGAGAGGAATTTTAGGACTACAAC
>JAVKLA010000074.1:5246613-5256940 GCA_034782735.1 Sagittarius serpentarius | reverse complement strand
TTCTTTTGGGAGATGATAACAAGTAGCGCAGGATTCGGGGGTTTTGCCTTCAGCTGCCTCAATTATCTTAAATATTGAAGGAAAAAAAATTCTAAAAATCAAACAGGTGTCTCTGTGATTCATGAAGAAAGGCCTTGCACACATGCTGTTCGTGAGTTTCATCATGCCCGGATCAGAGTGCGGCAGATACAACAAGCTGCCCTGTCTTATTTTCCAACACTGATTTCTCTCCCAGTGCAAAGCCCTGCTATAAGGCTCTTGCACTAGCCACAGCACAGCAGAGCTGGCGCTCTCTCTTAAAATGCTTTTTAATAACCCATGATGTCTTCTTTATTTCTAGCAGACCTTTTTTAAGTAAAACCTGTTATTTGTTGGATTAATATGGGCATTGCATGCATGTGGACTGGTGCTCTGCAGTTCTGACACTTCCTCCTTAAGGTTCCTCAAAGTTTTATCAGCTCAGGGTCAGGGTGATCTTTCCTGGTCTCTGTATCTACTACATACTACCCTATCTACCATATACTTTACATACAATTTGTGCAGAATTTACAGTGATAATGACCTTACAAACTATGCGCTGTTGCCCAAAGAGGTCAATGGTGGTAGCTAAAAGGACAATTACTCAACTACATGTTGTTTAAAAGCATAGAGTGAAATTAGGAGCATGTGTCTGATTTACACATCATCTAAACAAATAACAAAAGATCAGGAAATGCATCATGGAGAAATAGCAAATATGCAGAGCGGCGTAATTACCTTCCTAACAGCTGTGGCATAAAAGATGTTCTTTCCAGTTCTCACAGAATGTATTTACAAGATTATTATGACAAAGTAATCTCCTTTAATATGTACATTTAGGCTTAAAAAATATTGTAAAAATACTACCATTCTACTCAGCACCCCCCTCTTACCTGCCGGTCTTGATGACTAACGCATTTTAGCTTATTTAATCCCATTAATTCTGAATGACCAATACAGCCAAGAAGGAGTGATGTAGGTTTTTTTTCCTTAGCTCTGTTTCAATCCCTTGCATTTATATCTGCCCTTATGCTGGGCTGTGCACCCTCTGTGGTCAGAGCCTGAGCCCTTGGAGTTTTTTTATTTTTTCAAGAGGCTACCAACCAGTTGCAAGAATAATTTCTAATTTCTGCCGTTTGGACATACTTGCCTTCCCCCTTCCCCAGTGTGAACTTATTCTGATGACTTCAAAACAGGAGTTCAGGATGTCCAAACTGGATGCCTATTTCATGCCATAATCCATCTCAATGATTAGCAAGTGAGGTTAAATAAAAATCAGGGCATTTAAATTATATCTATAGCCCCTTCTAAATTTTTCTAAAATCTCATATTACTTGAAAGTTACAAAGCCAGAGGATAAAGAGACAGGAAAAAACAATGTCTGATAGCTCTTGCAGTCTTTACTTATTAAAAAAAAATATATTTCTGCCTAGTGATGCTGCGTGCAGTGCTTTGCTCTGTATTGATTAGAGGTTGAATTCCACTCATTATAGAATAGTGGAGATGGTATAACTGTAAATGAAAGAGTCAAAAAGGGAGAAATGTTTCAGTGTAAATTTCTTTCTATACCTAGAATAGAGCCAAGAACAAGCAACAGAATAGAAAGCTTTTAATTTGTGTAACTTGTAAAAAAAAAAAAAAAAGAAAAGAAAAAAGAAAGAAAGAAAGAAACTTGAAAGGTAACAGGGGCTAAAGCTAAGTATTTCCAGGATAACAGGCCTGGATAACTGAAATCCTAGAATCCTAGCTGAACTATGCAAGGAACTCTCTGAACTGTAAATCACTGTTTTTAATGAGTGCTTAGAAACTGGCAGAGGATTTCCAAAGGAGGTTTACAATACAGGGTGCAAAGCTTGACTTGGATTGAACTAGAATGTTATAGATCAGTTAGAGTAACTTTAAGTAAAGTTACACAAAAGCTGCATTGAAGAAAAGAGCTAATATGGGAAGCAACTAGAGAATTAAGAGTCTAGAATTAGAGACAATACAATCACAAAAATGCTTTCATGAAAGGTGGAAGTTATAAAATTCTTGATTTATTTTTTACATGGTCATACATCTGATGAAATAGTTTGGATATAGTATATGCTATAATATGCATTAATTTATCCAAGACTTTGTATTGTGTGACGTTTTGACTTTTTTGAAACAGGCACTAACTGAAACTGAGGGAGGTCACCCTGTTTAGATTAAAATCTGACTCGTCTTCCGTATTTTGAGATCAATCAGTAAGGAGACATCAAAGATGGACATTCCTAATGAGATCCCCCATGGACTCCTTCTTGTTCCAGAACTATTCAGTATTTTTATTAACACCAGACTCTAGATAGCCGGTGATGCACAGACTCATGGAGCAGGACGTAGGTACAGCAATGAATTATAGAATAGCTATGCCTTGAATAATGTTACAAGATGACAATTAAGAGAATATGTTTCAATAAAATCAAATGCAACCAAGAAAAATTCCTACAGAACCCCTCTGAGGACAAGGGGACAAACGTTAAGGTTTTCAAAGGTAGCACACTCTATGTGAATTTGGGGGGTAAATATAGTGGCAGAGGAACTAACACGATCCTTGACAGGCAATAAAAGTTAAATGCCAGGCTGGCCTTGCTCTGTGCGTGCGTTGGTGAGACTGGCATTGCAATACTCTGCCCCATCCTCGCTTGATCAGAGGGATGACGAAACCTGAAAAAGAGGTCAGCAGAGAGTCACAAATGGTGACCGAGGAGGCTGGGGAAAGGGCACACAGCGAATGCCTGAGTCATCTTTTTGCAGGCAGATGGGAGCTCACTGTGCTGACACCTCAGGCGGATGGACGCAGCCAGCCCAGACCCAGGGAGGCATCTCACAACGGGCACTGATGCAGATTTTGGCGGGCAGAGAGGCACCCAGGGGCCTGTGACTGGGCTCTTTGGCAGCGCAGCCCCCGATCCTACGCCATCACCGCACTGGGAGCTGGGAAGCTGCTCCATCTCCCCCCCATCTGTGAACAGAAAAACTCAGTTCAGGGCTGGCATGCTTTGCTCATGGGCTCAGGGTTACGCCAGGTCAAGAAGGAGACTTGTTCCAGTTCAGATGAGCAAAACCCACCGAGACATTTCACCTTCTGCAGAGTGAAGTGATGGATGTTGCACTAGAGCAACCCAGCGTCACTTGAGGAAGCCACTGCATTGCCAAATCTTGCTGTTTTACCACAGGGCTTATCTAATTTGATATTAACTGTTGCGTTTACAGAGACTAGGGAATCTTACCTGCTAACGGAAAATAACTAATTCAATGTTTAGCTGTTACAGAAGGGGAGGAAATTCAGCACCTCTCTCCTCAAACAGCCTGAAACCTCACAACAGGAGGCAATAGTTAAAATGCAGAGATATTTAAAAACCAGCTCAGAGCAAACCTAAGCTGGCCCTGCCTTGCATGGGTGTTGGAGCAGGTAACATCCAGAGGTCCTCTCCAGCCTTCGTGGCTGTGTGATTCTAGATGAACTGGTCCTAGCCACTTCCTAGCCTCTACCATCTTAAAATCGGGTATCAAATTGTGCTGGTCACTCAAGCTCGCCCTCACAACAAGGGAGGACAATTATTTCTAAGCGCTTTTCAGACACCTAACTGGAGATGAGATGGACCACAGTCTGGAGATGTCTCTCCCACACCAGTGAGAACATTTCAGTTGCATGAGATGTTTCATTTATGGAAGGTCAGATGTAGGGATCTACGTGAGTCCTGGCCAAAGTCTAAATAGCATGCATTTAATTTCAACACCTTCAAGTCCAGCTACCTGATTAACAGCTGTGACATGGAGCTGGCCATGCCCTTCATGTATTATTTGGGCTTTCTTATGTAACTATTTTTATATGATCAGCCCCCTGATTATGCAAATTAATGCCATTTTGGGCACTTGTGGATTATTTGTTCCCACAAAATAGTATTTTTCCTTTCGTATTTCTAAAGACCCCTGAATACTTGCAAATTTGGGAAAAACACCTGTAAAAGTAGGTTAAGTTCCTCAGACCTGGAGGTGGATGTGACGTTAGCCGGGGGCTCAGTACAATCATTGTATTTATTTTAAAGGGAGCCTCTAGACAGCACTGACTTGGTACTGTTAATGAGGTCTGGCAGAAAGGTTGCATACTAATATGGAAAATGACAGTGTGGAATACATTTATCTTCACAGTTCATTCACGGTGCTTCAGGGCATCATAACTGCTTCAGGCTTTATCGCCTGTGAGTTAGGGACCCCACATTCACCAGGAAGCAGTTAGCGAACACTGTATCACAGTGCTCTCCCTCCTCTGCGTTGCACACAGGGCCTTAATGTCGAATTAAGACTAAATAACTCAGAAATGGAACGAGCGTATTGAAAAATGTGAGACAGAAATCTAAGCACGCAGATGCACCACCCTACCTGCAGATAACTACAGATAAGGCAAAATGCCAAGAAGTCTGCCCAGTTCACACAGAAAACTTTCTGGGAAACACCTGTTTTATACTTACGAAGTGGTATCACGGAGGGAAGTGGGAATGAGAGTCACATCAGGAGCAGGCACCCAGTACACTACAAGGGTTTCAAAAGAGCCCCATGCTCCACAGCATCAAAAGCTGCAATAAGGATCAAGAAGAATTAAAAGTGATGATGTGACTGAAATGATCCACCTTGCAGCATAAGGTCTTTATACTCACCTTCTCTATTGAAGTCATCTCACCTCCGAGGCCTGAACTAAAGCTCCCTGGCCTCAAAAACCTTCTAATCAGTGTATTAGCACGAAGATGTATCAGACCTGCACTTACTCCAGCACAACCATTTCCAGACATTTGCAGACAGGCTGTAGGTTCAGAAGTTGCTTGTCACAACTGCTCTGTCTGACAGGCTTAAATGAATTCTCACTCAAAAAACTTGCTTGGCAAAGAGACAAAGGGCCCGGTTCTGGCCTCAGACTAGTTTAATGGGATGATGTTTGCATAAAGTCGATGAGAGGCTAGAATTAGCTATAACTGCCAATAAACCATATGTAGTACACACAAGCACACAGATCCCTAAATTACACCAGTTTAAGCAAAACTAACCTCATACGAAAGGACTGAAAAGAGCCAGTGAAGTTAAATATTTTAAATTATAAGTAAATATTCTATTATTACTAAAATTCATAATAGTCAGGTAAAAATGACAAAGCTAGCCTATGAAAACTGACTTCGTAGAACCTCATGGTAAGTAACATTTGCAGCTACCGCCAATTTATGCATGACTAATGTGTACACGTAAGTCCTGATATGTCTATTAGGCTGGTACAGCCAGTAACATGAAGCCAATGTGCCATTTGGGAGGCAGCCAGTAGAAGTCTGAATTTATGTACAAATAATGCACAGGAAATCTTCCACACTTCCAGTCTCACACAGCGTGAGCCCTAATAAACTGCAAAGGAAATTAATTTCTCCACTGCACGTCTCTGAATTGATGGAAAGCCTCTCCTGCTTACTGCACTGCCACAGGCTCCCTCAGTCTCACGAAAAGGAAACATCCGTGCCCGCTTTCTGCTTCGCTCTGTTCTTAATGTGCTATCTTCATTAACTTTATGTCTTCCTCTCACCTGATTTTGCTGAATGAGATCTCATGCTAAAATACTGCACATCATTACATTTTTTTGCTATGACAAATAAAAAAAATGTTTCTATTTGAGAGCATCAATTTTCTATGCCACAGTACAGTGCAGAGAAAGCTAGTAAATTAGAAATCAGTTTGTACCAAGTTGTGTGTCGCTGTGGTTGGTGAGCCTCTGCTATCAAATTGGATAAGCTCTTGATAATCAGAGGGAGCTGACTGGACAGTGTATGTCACAAAAAAAAAAAAAAATCAACATTTTTAAAAGCTCTGCCTTGATAGAAAAAGAAATTGCGAAGCTTCTTTTCACAAATTCCACTGGGCAATATTTCTAAACCAGTATTTTCCCTGATCTTGGACTCTTGTCTCTCACCCAGATAGCTGCAAGGGCTTATTGGATCCACAGCTCCAGGGCAGCACTGCCTGCAGTTTGACCTCATGTCTGAGGGCTACAGCACTGCCTCGCGCTAGCGGGTCCCCTAAAATGCCTTACAACGGTTTTCCTGAATCAGTTTCACGAACTAGAGACAGTTGAGCAACTAGTCACAGTTTTCTTAAAAAAAAATCAGCAAAATGCCGATATTGTTTTATGGAGAGACACAATCAGTTTTTGAGTGAGAGGGGCTGAGCTACAAAATTACAATGATGATTTTAAATCATCCCTGATTTTTCTGTCTGATGCAGAGTAGGAGTTGGCACTACTCGCCAGAGGAGCAGTTTGTACCAGAATGGAGAAGCTTTCTTCTGGATGGTGTCATTACAAGCACAGTGGATTGTTTCAGAAGTAAAAAAATACTAACCCAGACTTCGGCCATGCAAACTACCCACCTCTAAGCAGAGCTGTAAATAAGAAATTTTAAGTTCAATAAATGCCCGTAAAGGTCAAATAATTCATGAAATAATTGTATTATTTATTAATACTACTCAACACAGACTCAACAACACCCTGATTTCTTTCTTCATTATTACCACTGTTTTTGAAGATAAATTTTCTGAAAGGAAAACCAGAGGTAACAGCTGAGGTGGACATGCTGGCATTTCCTGGGGTAATTCAGTCTGCATGAAAGCTGCATTCTCTTTCTGGGCCATGGGAAGCTGCAAGTCACCAAATCACAAAAGCTTTGAAAGTTGGGGGAAGGGAAGACAAGGACATAAGCAGAGGAAAATGAGTGTAGACAGGATGACTGACAGAGATCTCCTGTCAGTTAGTCAGTCTGCTTCCCTGCAAGTCCCTTGCTCTACCATCAGATGCTGTCTGTGATTATTTTAATAAATGTCTCTTTCCTGATAACTCTTACCATTCTAAAAGTTCATTCCCCAGATACTGCACAATCTTCAGCCGATTTTCAGTTTATACATAGCAATTTTTAACCATTTATTTCTGCACTAGTCTTATGTTTTTCCATAAATAGCATTTTTCCTTCCCTGGTGTTTGCCTCAGTCACATGAACAGAGGTAATATTATGCCCTTTGGGCTATTGCTTTGTCAGGTTAAATAAGCAAACTGTTTTCTTCCCTTCTTTCAGGACAGCCTGTTTGCTCTCTTATCTTCCATCTCAGCCTCTGGGATCTCTTCTGGTTTGATTTCATTTTTCCCACATAGGAGCAACCAAAGCCTTACAAAGCATTGCAGATGGGCTGCCCCTGGTAGAAATACCTCACTTGTGCTTTTCTAATGGCTATATCGGCACTGATGGCTTCAAGTCATCCAGTGACCAACAGCTTCAGATTTTTTAGAAAAAAGAAATAACAGTTTAAAAAACCATATTATTATGTTATTAGTCTCTAAAAAGGCTCTGCACTCTCTACCTTAAATTGTATCTAGTTCGTATTATTCCAGTTATCAAGATTCATCACCCCCTTTGTTGTACTCTGAGTTTCCAGTGTTGCTCCTAATTTTGAGCATTCACAAATTTCCATTAGTACAGTACTATTTTTTCTGCCAAGGTAACTAATGATTACATCACTACTGATGAAGACTGGACTGAATACTAGTGCCGTAAGGAAGATGATTCTCATTGCCCTCCTGTCTGATGCTTCTCCTTTCAGCCCAAATGTTGGCCACCTTTTCTTTCAGCTCAGTGTTCATGTCACACTTTTTCAACTAACCTTCATTTTGCCAGTTTAGCTGAAGATTTCCATTATAGCAGCGTATCAGGTGTTTTACTGAAGTCAGACAGATTTTATTGGTCTGTATCTATCTCCAGATCTCTCTCTATCTCTCTGTCTCTCTCTCTGTCTCTATCCCTATCCCTAACCTATATCTATCTATAGATTAGGTTTGTCCTAAGTATAAGTTTAACTAAAACTCCTGAAGATGCCCCATTAGTTTGGCAAAAGACTACTTTTAGGGAAACCATGTTGCTATTTCACTTCACCTTCCGTTTACTAATACCGCCTAACACTTTTTCATTTATTCTTTCTTTCAAAATCTCTTCCAATGCTCTAATGCCTACAGTCTGGTTTACTTTGGAGCTCAAATCATGGCTCTTTAATTTTCACCTTCCACCACAGAAAGAATTTCTACATGAAAAAAATATGCCATGTGAATTTCAGCATATGCCAAAAAAAAACCCAAAAGAGTCTCAAGATAAATATGGAAGACACAAGAAGTGATTATGCCTGAGGATGTTAGCTGGAGAACTAAAGTTAGAGGGCCCTTCTAGCTGAGACTAGCAAGCGGGTAAAAAAGTTGATTTACTGATAATTTTCTGAGGAATTTTGAATGAATTAGAGAAGAACAACAGAATCAGCAGTAAGAGCTATAGTTATTCTGTTGAGTTTATTTAATACCTACTCTACCTAGACAGGATTCAGTGGGCAATACATGATCACCTCAGTAAAACAGAGACGTGAAGAACTCATGAATTCTCAGACCTACTGGTAAGAGGAATGGGCAAGTCCCAGTTTCAGACTACAGTAGACAAAAAAAAGTAAGATGCATATACGTCTTTGAGACCTCTGTCTATTTACTAGGATAAAAAAAGCTCCGTAAGATCCATTCTTCAAACAGCACAAGCAAGTTGTCCCATCCACGTCTCTGAAACCTAGATAATAATTAAATTTATATCTGAGACATAGCGCCAGAGAAGCCATAGCTTCGTCGAGTATCAGCCTAGAAATACAAAACATCCATTTAACTTTTTGTAATCTTATTTAATAAACAAGATGTAATCAATATTCTCACACTCCCCTTGGGTGAGATGCCAGCAAATATTCAGTGATAGTTTTGTGGCAACCTGAGGCAGAAGGTACATCTGAAATCTTAACACTTTCTATGCTGCAGTAGCATAGGATACAGCTCCAAGCACCATTTCTAGGAGCTGGATAGAAAGTAAAGCTAAGCTATCCATTTACATCAAAACATAGGAAGTACTGATTTCTCTTAGCTAAAATAAGTCCAGCTTGCAACTAATCACACTGATGGAATAGCAGAGTAACATAATGTAACATAACAGTATAACAACATAGCATAGTATAGCATATAATGTAAAGTAACGTAATGTAATATAATTAATATAGTATAATATATTACATACACAAAACAAAAGCACTAGAAAACAAAGTTTCATTCTCAAAAACAGTCTAAGAAGCAGAGGTGTGAATCCCTCGATGCTGGAGAAATTACAGCTGGTACCAAGAGACATCTTTGCTTTCCCTCCCTTTCCTTCCTCTCAAAATTGTTCTTTAAGCAGTTGACATTTGTCCTCAAAAGTATTAACCATGTCTTTAGACAGATGGTGCAATTCCAGCTGCTACTAATATTATTAATGAAGAAAGCTGGCTCCTTTCCCTAAGGAATTCTAATTGATAACAAATTATTAGTCCTATCATCTAATGGAGGCTTCTTCCTTGGAAATGTGCCTGCTCCTTTGACATATGTCTGCTCCTTATGAACATTTCCAATCACAATAGTAAGAAAATGCATTTCTTACTTTCCAAATAGAATATTAGTCCCATAGCCAATATCTAAAAGGTGGTATTTAAGTGTTATGTGCAATTGTATTTTATCCATGAACTGATATAACAGTTTTAAAAGCAGAACCCAAAAGGTGACACTAAAAATTAATAACTCAAATATACAGAAAAATTCTATCAAACTGCGATACCCTGCTGATTTTTTTTCCAGTGTACCGTGGTGTTTTGCTTAAAATAACAACTACATGTGTCAGGAAATTGCATAAGAATCTCAGCTTTCATTAAAAAGTAGACTTCTGGGCCTCATGGCTGCAAAGAAATGCTTGGTAACACCCTGCATGCCAGAAAGACTCAGAAATCAGGGAAATAAAACACAACAAATATTATTTTATAAATCACTGTGTTTTACCCACTTGTGTAATTCTGTGAGCATGACTAATGATATTTGAATGGGCTAGTCCGAATAAAAAACATTAAAAAGTATACCTGTTGGGGTTTTTTTAATTATAGTAGATTTATAACTGGAAATAAGTACATTTCCAAATGTGTTTAATAGTTCATTTGAAAAAGATAACTTCTATGACTACAATGGATAAAAAGTTTTTCAATTGATAAGAAAAAGTGTATTGAAGAGAGACATGTTTGTTATCAAAGTTTTGACTGGACTGAAGAAGCAATCAACATCCAGAACCAGACTGCCCAACTGCTAAACTAACTGAGTGCACCCTCAGCAAGGTCGCTGATGACACCAAGCTGAGCGGTGCGGCTGACACACCTGAGGGACGGGATGCCA
>JAVKLA010000074.1:5234345-5246513 GCA_034782735.1 Sagittarius serpentarius | reverse complement strand
TGCCCAGAGAGGCGGTAGAAGCCCCATCCCTGGGAACATCCAAGGCCAGGCTGGACGGGGCTGTGAGCAACCTGATCCAGTTGAAGGGGTCCCTGCTCACCGCAGGGGGGTTGGACTAGATGGCCTCTGATGGTCCCTTCCAGCCCGAGCCGTTCTGTGGTTCTATGATTCTATGTTGGCAGCTGACGTCTCCTCTGCGGGTTCAGACAGCCATCGTGTGCCTTTCTCCCAGTAGTTTGGAAAATCATTGTGTTCTGACAAACCTGACGGGAATCTAGACACGCTTACAAGCATTGAAAGGAAACGGTGAGTTTGGGATCAACAAGAAGATGCAAAGCACTACATGACACCATACCACTTTTACCCGTGAACAAGGATGTCTCAGAGTTGCACTGAGCCAAAATGACTCATCCGCCTCTCCGCTGGGGCAAGGATGCCCCAGGAGACTATTTCACACGGAGACACCCATAACTCTGTTGGTAATGGCCCACCAGAAAAGGAGGTTGGGACTCCAGTCTATAGGAATAAGAAGAGACAAGACGCAAAGGAGGTTGTGGAGGGCACATGCAGCACCAGGGGAGAAGTCCAGCAGTCTCAGAGTTGGCCCTGAAGGCAAGAAGCAAATAGAAAATAAAGTCTTTATGTGTAAATTACCAAGCAAATTTAACTAGTTGTGGCACTTTGAACCTGCCTGCAATTAGTAATAGGATAATGGTCCAGATCCTGCCCAATAACTCAATATAGCTCCATTGTCACCTTCATTTCATAGTTACTTTATACCAACTGACATTTTGGTCTGGCAGACCCATTAAAATTCAATTTTATTTATTGCTCCATAATACATAACTCAGGATTTTAAACAGTTACAAAAGACACCGTACCTTCTGTGGCCACAGCCGTGTTCTCAGGGTTCACATGGCAAGAAGCATTTGTCATTGTGGGGAAGCTGTGAATTGTAGTTGAGAATATATTTTTAATTTAAAACTCGCACTTCTGAGCCTTTTGTGTTATCGGCTACCATCTTGCTGACAATTCATATGATATGTGACTGTAGCAGTACGAGAGGTCAACATCAAAAATTATAAATCTGTTTTCAATTTGCTTCAACCCTTCATTGCTCTTCTTCGTACTTCCATGGCCACAGGAACCTGCATGACTGGCACTGCAGTCAAGCAGGAAGATATCAGGTGCAAATCCAACACTAAGATTATTGCAGAAGTGGGGAATCTCCTCTCCTGCTTGTTCCTTTCACGGCCATTAGGAAATCCAGGAAGGGTTCTGCCAAGATCTCTGGTGCAATCTCTTTTTTTGCTAATTTTTGGAGCCAAGGTGACTGAAGAATGTCTGTCCCACCAGGGCAAGTTCACATGAATCAAAACACCTACAGAAATCTGACAGGTGGACCAGCACTAAAAATCATTTATAGTCTGAGGCATGGTATTGCATGGTGGAAATGGGAGTGCCCTAACTTCAGCAGGTCCTCAGGGAAACAAGAAGTAGTCCACACCAGGTGGCCACAAACAATGCAATGCAATTGTAAGAGGCTAATATTGTTTCCAGAACACCTAAGAACTATTTTATTTGGTAGAAGGGGATTTGCTGTTCTTCTGGAAAGGGACAGAGGTGAAAAACCGAGAACTGCATTCTCACCACGTGCCATCGAAGTTTCCGGCATGCTAGGAAAAATGCCAACGCTGGATTCACATGCCTAGTACATGCCTAGAATCCACTTAGGACATCAGTGGAGTTGTGAGTATGGGTTTTGAAGACCTGTGGTTTAATATTTAAATAAATGTTTAAACATTCATGTCCTTCCTTCAGCTGACAGACGCATCTTGGATCACACTGGTAACAGATTCATAGCCCCTCTGAGACTGTGCTCTCTGCTGCATGAAATGCATGCACTTTAATGGTAGATTTCATTTTGTGATCTCAAAGCACTTTGCAAGTGCACAATCACTAGTTAAGCCTTGCAACACAGCTCTGTGGGAGGTACTGTGCTATTACATCCATTTAATGGATGTTAAAAATGGAGTACAGTGATGTTCATTCCTAACGTCAAACAGAACAGGCCTGGTTGCACTGTGCTATAGACATGGCCGCACCAACAGGGACACTTACTCCAAGCATTATCATCTCCAACAATCCAGCGTAATTTCCAGCGTGACATGAAACCAGACTAATTGCTAGAGTTTCACCCTGTGCCGGCTGTCCTGTTGGTGTGGATGGAAAGCTTTTGTGTAACAAAGCCGGGGGTGTATGCATCAGCTCCTGCAGCGGGCTGGTAAAGGCTCTAGTTTGTGCACTTCGTGGCACAGGGAGCCCAACTTGCTGGAGGGCACTTACCTTCATGAACAGCATGGTGTGCAGCAGGAGAGGCTATTTTGCCAGCAGCATTTTCTTCTCAGGTAATCTGCTTTAACCCCTTCCTAGCTTGTTTCAGAAGTTTCCTGTAAATGCTCTGGCCTGAAGCAAATATCTAGACGCTGCTAACGACATCCAGAGAGGAGGAAGCCTTGCCTTTTCTGCAGCTCACGGCTCAGACACGCTGTGGGTGGGCAAGCACCTTGTGAAGTCAATGTTGTCCAGCTGAACAGGTGTCGCAGGGAACACCAAGGAACTCAGGATAACCCATGGAAAAGGGCCAGAAGCAATGACAGCAAGTTTATGGCTTGTATGAAAAAATGCAGAAGACGCCTAGCAGGCCAGGATGCTATAAAACTAATTGAATTGTCATTTTCCCTGAATAAGATCAAAGAAGAAAACATAGCTAGACTGGTCAGAGAGATGAGGACACAGACCAGAAGATGCCAAAAATGTTGCTGAGATCTCAATGACATCTGCTGGGATGACAAGGAAGGAAGTCTGAGGATGAACAGATGGTAGAGGAGAAATAATTGACTTTGTTCATTAAAAAAAAAACAGGAATGAGGGGTTTCAAGGCTTGCTGCAATTAATATCCTTTCAGTGTAAATTAATTGCTCATTGCAGTAATAAATTCAGGAACGGCTGCTTTCAGTCTGCCCTTTTCACAGGCAAGAGACACAGAGATGGCACGAGCCCAAGGCAAAAACCTGAAATATGACCTTTTACATATTAGTGTGTATTATAGTGTAACAAGCCTGGATTTCTCTAACCATTCCCTCTTTTTCTTCTCTCTATTCCAGATATTGCCAGAATACCCTCCCCGGTACATCAGATCCTTTGTTAGCTCCAGAAAATGTGCCATCTTCGTCAGAAAGGGTCCTGAGAGGATTATGAAATGGGACTATGGATTTTCCCAGGCAATTAAGCACTTATGATCTCTCTTCCCACCAGTCCTCTCCAGATTTTCCTGACACCCTGAAATTTTTTCAGAACTCTTAAAAGGTATTATGAAGCTTATTAAAACTACAAGGAAGGACAAACTACAACAGGATATTTAAAAAAAAAACCCAGTTAATAAAGACTAAAACTTCACCTGAACTGCTTTCACCAGTGTAGGCATGACGCATCATTGCCTTTCCACCACTTGCATTACCAGTGATTCTTTTCTGTGGTGTAGACTCTGAAAGAGATTTGTTCGACTGTTTTTACATTAATATGACCAGAGGAAGAAAAAAATTCAGAAGCTATACAACAGTCTTTTTCTTCTTTTCTTAAATCATTTAAATTCTGAAAGCAGAAACCCATGTAGCAATCAGAGAAGAACTCAGCAAGCCATTAAATAGCATTAGTCTTTCATCTTCCAAGCCAGTCTTGAATCATAGCATCTGAGAGAGTGAAGACAGAAACAAGCAGGTCCTCTCCCTGCCTAGCACAGGACTGTTCCCTAGACGGTACCTTGTAGTGAGTTTTTTCAGTCTGACATTGATTGTATAACGTAAAGGGGCTTTCACCACTCCTTTGAGACAATTACTGTATCACTAGAAAAACATCTCTTCTAGGAATTTTTCTTGATCTACACCTTAAATGAGTTTCAGTAATCTGGTTACATGGTTTCTGATTTTCTTCTCTCATATGGTCATCCCCAATAGCCATCATTGTTTCTCATCACAGCTGTTAATTTGATAAAAGGTTGATAAAAAAATTGACTGCTACCATGATTCTTCCTCGTTTACTTACTTCACTTAAAAAGTGAGTGCTAACGCACTAATTCTCCAAGTCCAGTAATGAAAAATTGGAGGAAGATGTTGAAATGGAAGAGGCAAACATTAGCATACAAGCAAAACATGAAAAATTTTGTCACATTCTACTAGTAGTTTACATGCTGGCATCTGAGTGTATTAGCCTTTGTTTTCACTAATCTGATATGAAAATTGCTTGGAATGATTGCAAGGTCATATCTTATTAGGGCAATCAAATGCTAAAATTCTATGATGTTAATGAAACATGATAGAAAATGGCTAACACTATAGACAGTTGCTAACATGTTGCGATGGGTCATGTAGATAAAGTCTATATTGTTTTCACATACTTTGCTGAACTATTTTTACTCTTTTTTTGCAAAGGGATGGAAGGTGACAACGGGACAAGAATGCAGAGGTTGCTGAATGCCTTGAATACCCTTTCTTGTGAATTTTATGAATGCCAATGTTATTTCTTGGTTGAAATCCCACCAAATTCAGTGGGAGCTGTTCTGCATTTATTTTATTCTCTTCATTTCCTTAATTATCTGCACTTTTATTAGGAAAAGATGGCTGTCAAAAATAAAGGTATAACTTTTTTTTTTTTTTTAAGTTTTTCGGCAATAATCCATCTAATTCCTGCCACAGAATATGGACAAGAGTTGCTCAGAGTTTCAAATAAATGGTAGCTGTCTATGTTTGAGGCAAGTACTGAAAGTTACTTGTCTGTGCTTATACTTCATGGTCAGAAGTTTCTTGGTAGCCTGCCCGTAAGCTCTTTCTTAGGAGCTTTGAGGTGACCATCTGGGCCACTAATCAGCAGGTTTAAGTCTTTGATTTTCTTCTCTAAAACCTTACCCGAAACATTTCAGATAATGTAAGTTTTGCGATATAGAGAAGATTTTACTTGGTATACATCTCTGAAGGACTGTGTCTCCACCAGTCCAGTGCCCCAGCAGCTGCAATGTCCCACAGCTAGCAGGGACATCTTCAGCTGCCTCCTGGAGGAAAAAGCTCCTGATCCAGCCGATGAAGACAACCACTCCAAAGGCAAACACAACCTGAGAAAGAGAAGGGGATATTGATCCTCAGCACAGGTTGAATCCTTGCAGTGTTCCCAGGCTTTAGTATTCAACCTGCAAGAGGAAGCTCCCTTGAAAAAGAAAAAGCCGTAAGTGAAAATTTCCAGTAATGTTTTCCACCACATTCGTGCTGCTGGAGACCAGAGAGTGGGAGCTGAGTCCCTACAACACAAGTGACAGTTTGACGGTCTAGGATGGGGCTACGCTTCCCCTTGTCACCTGAGCTTCTTATGGCTCTAGAAACAGCACAGGGCTCAGGGTGAGCAGATTTACTCCAGTTTTTTGAAACTGGAAGATCACTATCCTAAACAAGGAAAGGAGGAATGTCCCAAAGGACTGCCAGTCATATTGAATTAAGTAACAAAAAAATACCCTTTACAGAAAGGACATGTTTTGACTCCCTGGCAAGTGATGGGGTTTTTTATCATTTTTAAGGACTGAACATTAGGTTACCTAGGGTGAAACAGTGCTGAAAAAAAGTTCATTAAGTGCCGTAATGTCCCTATAGGTTAATGTAACTTAGGCATTTATCTGCCACTGTACTTTAAATTTTCTTTCTTTTTGCACATTTTTCCCCCCGTTCAAAAACATTTTTACCATGCAAAGCTAGGTAAGAAACTGCTGCATTGAATAATGCAATTTGTGTATTTGGTAATGCAGTTTTAAAAGACCACATGAAGCAGGGCCCATTCCTATTAATTCATTCCTGTTTCACTTCTTCTAGACTCCATCTCCCCTAAGTAGATCAGCAAAAGCATGCATGCACACAAGCACAAATCTTGAAAAATTAGGGACAAAACACCACATTTCAGAACACTTAAATTAATTCTTTTTTTTTAAGTGTTGTTTTTTCCATTTATTCTCTCAGCCTTTCTCCTTCTCTCTCTCTTTTTTATGCTTATTTTAAAACCCTGAAAGATTTTTTGAAAAGATTATATTCAAACTGGCAACACTAGGTTCTAATGTTTATCTTAATGTAACATTTCATACCCTGAAAAAATCTTTTTTATTCCAGGATGACATTATCTACAGTTTACAAAATGATTATGATGATTGCTTGGAGGGCTTGGCTTAGGAAATCTAGCCTAGACACACATTACTTTTATGGAAAAATAAATTTGTCTCAATTGGCTCTTAATGTCATCTGAAGAAGGGAACTATTTAAAATTAGCTGCCAGACACAGAAATAATCTTAGTTGAAACAGAATATATTTCATAAAGACATGAAGTTGCTAACCTGGCTTTTCTATAGTGCAAGTATTTAAACACATCTTATTACTTCCTGGAATATATTTCAGACAGGCTTTAGAGAGAGCCTATGAATTCTTCTCATGCATTCTGTACTGTGACCTAATATTCCCAAAATGTTTGCAGAAAACAAGACACATTGTGCCGCTGACTTTTGTGGAACTCTTTGGAGAGCTTTACAGTATCAATACAACAAATTAACTGAAATAACAGCTTTGTTAATTACAGGCAAGTTTAAAAAGCTGAGACTTGTGTTTAGGTTTTCAGAATGCCAGTGGACTCAGCTAATTACAACATGCTGTCACGGTGAGAGCAGCCAGGTCATGTTATCAAGACCTTTGTTGTCCAACGGCAAAGAATGGGAGGAAAATACTCAGGATCTGAAATAAAGGCTGTGGGCAGCAGATGCCAAGTCCAGCCCCTTCCCCTCCTGAGTGCCAGCCCAGTACAAGAAGCAGCAGAGTGTATTCAGATCTGACAATTAAGCCCCAGGCATTTGGAGCTGGATTAATTATTAAGAAGTTTTTAAAGTGGCTCCCTCTTGGAATGGAAGATTTTGCAACTTGTTCGCGTGAGACTTTTTTAATCTTACTCAGTTCACTCTGTTCAAATTACGGAATTTGAACATCTCTTTCTAACAAAAGCGAGGCCCCTGAAATGTCACCACCGGCGATGACAGGGACGGCTCCTCTTCAGAGGCACTCTGCCAATTTCCATTCCCATCAGCCTGATCCTCCTCTCACTCATGGTGGGGTGAAGCTGGGTGAAAGAAGCTATCCCAAAGTAAGAGCTCCTTCAGATCAGAACCAAGTTCTAGTGAATTCACCAAAATCAAGGATGTGCATGGGAAACAACTGAGAATAGCATTTGGCCTAACAAAAAAACCCAAAGATGCTATCAACATCATGGGGCAACAACGTAACTTGAACATATTTATCTTTATCCTGATTCTTTTTTTTTCTAAATACTCAAAATTTACTATGCATTTCCTGAGGGGTGCCTGGCTTTTCAGTTTCCTAAGAGGAAAATAAAATTGGTCATCAGCACAATCCATTTACCTGAAATGCCATACCCAGGAAAGACAGAAAGACATGCTCCACCTTCATTTTGATACATCAGTCATGGCATACACAAATCATAACCTTTAAATTTCCACTATCACATGCACCATTATCAGCCACACAGATAGTAGAGCAAGCTCGAAATAAAACTACTTTGTTACACCTGGGAGCTCAATAATATCGCTTATAAATCAGGATTGTTTGTATGGTTTCTTGCACATATCCCACAGAATTGCTCTGCAAAAGGCATTGACCATCCATACCACTTTCTTGCCTCTTTGTATCTGAAGAGTTATGCTGCTCTGGGGAGCGAAGAAGGGGGAAGAGAAGGAAAAATGTATGGGTTATGAATATTGACAGAGAGGATAGTCTTTGTTTATTGAAGTCTTGTTTACATAAAAGCTCTTCACAGGCTACCCCCTAAGTCTGGAGGTCCTAAACCAGTGTCAGTGAGCTGTCTGGGTATTTTTTCCCACGTATTGCGCTGCTATTCTGCCGACAATACGGACCCATTAACATTTGGCCCTTCAAGTTAGTGCAGCCCAAGCCTCAGTGGCAGGACGTCTGCCCAATATGTAAAATAATGGAATGAATGGATTCCTTGGAAACAATGATAACAAGACCTGGCTGAGCTAACTGTGACAGCATGTGGTAATTTTCCAGCCCACTGACCCTGTAAAGAGAGCTGGAGCACAAAGCTTAAGACTGTGGGGCAGGTTGGTCTGAATGGCTGCAAACAAGTGCAGAATATCTGATGATGTCATACGCACAATTTGACAGACGGGGCAGGGTTTTGGTTTGTTTGGGTTTGTTTTGCTTTGTTTTAAACTTGAACTTAACTGTTTAATTTTCCAATGTATTTACACATTACGGGTATAACATGGAAAGACAAGGCTGCTTTAAAAACACGTCTCAGAAGGGTTGTCATGTGTTAGGTTTAAGAAACAACCTTATTTCTTGGTGAAAAATGGTATTGCTTGTGCAGAGAATGCTCTAGGAATGGCGGGAGAAAGTTGCTATAGAATGATGCATTATGTCTGTTTTCAGCCCTGGGACTGTGTTTTGAATCTAGCTCTCCCCCTGAATCCTAATACACACTTTGAATAGTATAAAGAAGTATTGTTATTGCCTTGGTCTAGTTATTACATTAGAGAAACAGACAATCAGAGATATCTAAATGGGTTACTAATTTAGGTTTGGTGTCTGGGAATAAAATGGGTTAAAACAAGTTCGTTTGAGTATTACGGAACTGGTGTGTGTTTGCAAGACTATGCAACTCTAAATACACTTTAGACACTGTAAATGTGCTTAAGTACAAACATATGCTAACACCGTGGTGTACCTCCAGAAGTATGTTTGAAAGTTTACATAAATGTCAGCTGGGAAGAGATGATACAGCATAATTAGTTGTGATCCACCAGTGATACGGCTCCTTACAACTTTATAGCTGAATAAACATTAAAGGACAATTCCAACTCTGTGTTTGTGGTTGAAATGATAAGACAGGTATAGAACACACTTCTGAAATTTTTACCACCTCTAAAAGCGGATTAGACTTTTTATATGCCCCCAGGGAAAGATGCTACACAGAAATTTTGAACGTATTCCAATTGCATCTTTCTGTCTCCCTTCCAGTGTTATTTACCTTTTTGGCTGTGAAGCCCCGTAAAGCCCCGTAAAATAATGACAATAGGAAGAAAACAGAGGTAAACAAGTAAAAAAGAAACACACAATGATTATGGTGAAATTTTCTCTGAGCTTCACACAGTTAGTCAAAGTCAAGATAAACACAGGCAGTCTTTTAAAATGACTAAGAACAGCCCAGGTAAACAAACCAGAAGGCCAAATTTTGGGGACTGCATTTTCCTACTTGCTTTCAGTATCATTTTTCAAGCAGAGAAACTGTTGGGAGGGATAAATTTTATCACAACTTGAAATTATCATTATCAGTGGTGGGTATTAAGTCTCTGGCTTTTCAGTGGCTGAGGATTCAGTTCCGATTAAACACTGTACAAACACAGAGTATCAGGCAGGTTCTGACCCAATCAGTTTTCAGTGTAATAAGCAAATTCAATACAGAGACAGGCAAAAGGGCTGTTTATACACCCATTAAATCCCCCACATCCACAGTATGATAGGAAGTGCCATGATATTTTAGAATGGGGAAAAGGACTTCGATCATCTCTTACATAAATTGAATTGCAGGTTGATTTTATTGCTAGGAAATTACTTTCTGACTCCATTTTATTGTATTCTATTTGAAATGTAAGAAGCACGTTTGCAACTTTGAAACTTAGTGACTGGAGAGGAGACCAGAATGAAGTATGTGGGTTGTCTCTAACACCCGCTTTTAGCCTGTAAACAATATTTCCACATCTCTGCAAGCTTTACCTTTTTATTACTCCTTGCTTTACAAGAAGAAATTTTCCAAGTTATGGGAGGTTTACCACCGTTTGTTTAATACCTAAAATCAAGACTTTTCCACCCAGGAGAGATCTCTGCTGATCAGAGAACTAGCAAAATTCTGAGATAGACAATTTTCTCTTCAGATTTTTTAAATTTCATTTTTGTGACTAGGAGGAGAACAGTCTGCATCAAAGCTTCAGCAGCCTCAACCACTTTGATGCAGGTGTCAGGATCCATGAATGTACGCATCCCGAAGACTCCCAGAAAGCCCTGAAACAAAGTAAGAGACCATGATTGACTGACAGGAATTCATCTTTTTCAGGTGAAGAACTCCTGCAGCTATTTGCAATGAAAAAGAGCCAAGAAAATGGAACTATGGGAGCTGATGATTTAGATTTACAAGTTGGGTTACCACGCTGGGAGTATGACAGTGACGTCAGCCTGCACGCTATTCCGATGAGGAGAAAACAGTGCATCGTGACTTACTGAACATGAAATATTTCATCAAGAAAACATTTGCAGTGGGGTAGAAAATGACTCATCACATCACAGTTGATAACATTTTAATTAAAAAAAAAAAGTTTTAATGTCTACATTTTTAAATAAGTAAATACATCAACTGCTTAATTTTTAATTGGATTAATGGATTGCATCATTATTATGAATTATGCCATACTAAGTAATTTTTAATGTTAAGAATGAAGTAAAATATAACATAAGGTATAATTAAATACTGTAAATTACATCTATTTTATTATGACAAACAAATAGAGAGTTACTGGTTTTAAACAAACTATGAAGAAAAAAGATAAATTTCAATGGTTTTAGCATGTTATAGATGCATCTTTGCTTTAAAGAAGACACACTGAACCTCTCTTACATATAGGAACCTTAGGTCTGGCTTGTCTAAACTGAGTGAATATAACAAGTCAATCATTTTTCTCCAGAAGACAAGTACTGGTTCCTGCAGACTCTCTATTTCTCCTACATGTATATTCGTACATTACTATGGAACAAGTCTGCAGCATTGCTCCATTTTTTTACACACACCTGTGTTCTTTCTATTCCATATGTATACATGCAAGTGTTTGCCTGTGTGAGTATAGGTACTCTGTTAACATCTCAAAAATGGCCCTGCCTTAATTTCTGTGCTATGCAGCTGTGGCAGGGTACTCGCTGCTCCATCACTTTGACTTTAGCATCCTCACACCTCACTTTTCAGCAGAGAAAGCAACTTTTAGGAGATATTTTGGGAGTTCTGTGGATTCCTCCTCTTCAGCTGCAACTTCTCCAAACCTCTGATTTTAAGGACCACAAATACAAACCATAGACCGTACCTTGTTCCCTTGCCAAAATTCCCACCAGCAGAAAGTCGGTTAAGGGTGAGATGCAGGGCTGGGATACTGAGAGAGTTTAAGACATACACAACCTCTTTCCTTAAGAAATGCCTAAAGACTCCTTGACATTTTGAGATCCCATACATATTGATGGAAAATAGAGAAAAATGTCCATGTAGCCAGCCATGCTATCAGCTACAGCAGAAGAATGGTTTCCCAACCCTGCCTGCACTTACAGGTACCAAATCTGCCACAGTACAAAGTGTAAGAGATCCCTGTCCAGGTGCCACCCCTGGCACTTTGGAAACTTGAAGAAATGGGCTTGACTATTAAAAAAAGTAGACAATAAAGGACCTAGAGGGACAGTATAGTAGTACCTACTCAGGCAAGATCTGACATTAAACACAAATTTTAGGCCCATGCCATTGCAGAATTTTAATCAGCAAGAAATGTACCATCATTTGACACTTGTGCCACTGTATTAATATGAAATTTTAAATAACATTGTTAGTTTCTGTATCTCCTAAGAATATTAGTTTCTTTTTTTTTTTTTTTCTAATAAGCCATATGGAATGAGCATGACAGTGAATCACTGTTAGGCCCATTTGACAGAAGGAGTTTTTGAGGAAGGAGCATGAAGTGACATGGAAGAAGGACAGGAGAAGAGGCACGGGGGATGCTGTCTTCTTCCTGCGCTGGAGTAACCAATTCTGCCCACAGCCAGGCTCTGTATTAACATTTTCCTGAGCGTTATTCTGGAGCCTGCATGATATTACCTACTTACACAGCAATGTACCAGTGTGGACTCAGGAAACAATGTCATCCACCTACAGCCACAATGCCGTGATTCTGATCCTGCCAGCCAAGGTGGCTTAGACCCAAGTTTGAATCCAACTCATTGCATACGGGATTTGGTTGCAAAGAAAAC
>JAVKLA010000074.1:5186330-5198325 GCA_034782735.1 Sagittarius serpentarius | reverse complement strand
TGTGCACGGTGCTCCTGTTGTCCTAAAGCAATCGCTTGGTGTGGGAGAAAATACGAAGTCTGACCCGTGGGCAGACAGAGGTACCGGCCAGCCTTCCCCGACGTGGACAGTGAAAGAGTGCTCGGCGGGTTACGACGGGGAACTGTCTTGCACCAACAGGTCAGGTTGTGGCATGGGCTCCACCACCGTGCAAAATGGCCTGCGTTTTTAACATTACAGGTGCACCACTTCTCAGAAAAACTAAGGACAGTGCCACGGGATGCTCGCTTGCCTGCAGTCCTTTAAGGATCAGAGAGGGGAGGACACCATGTCCCCTTTCCCCAGTCTTACTTAAAAAAGGCCACAAACGTGTTTCTGTGCTAGGAGCACATTTGTTTCAGTCAACTGCAATCTCTCCCAAAATAAACAGGCTACCGTAGAAAGCATGTGCTCTTTTCACTTTTCTGTCTATAGTTGCATGCATGTCCCTGAGCAGCCCCACCAGCACTTTTGTTTTGAGCAGCAATGGAGGAAAAAGCAGTCCACTTGCAGTAACACTGTGCTGCAGTTTTAACCACAGCCCCAACATCTCGTTACCAATTTAACAGGGCAGCTCAGGCCACGATAGCTGAGCTACAGGAAGGGCTCATTTTCTTGTTGGTGCTTTTTACATCCATCTTCTCAAATTGTCAGCAGATTTTGTATTCTGTAAAAATGAATATGAATAAAAACTGCATTTTTGTGGATGGAGTCTGATGACACCATATACTACAAGGGTAAGCCCTGAAATGTTTGCAAAACCCCACCACAATTAAAGGGCAAAATTGCATTTTATAATTAGTAGAGGATGCATTTCAAAGTGAGGACTTTAGATTCATTTACTGAATCGGTATATATCTTCAGTTTCTGTAAAACTACACATACATTATCTGAATTGTCAAAAACTTGTTGGATTCCTAAAACAGATCTGAATTTACTTACAGAAGGGATTCTTCATAGGTATAAGTTTTAAAAATGAGTCCTCTAAGGATACCATTTGATCCATAGTGCTGGCTAAAGGCAGAGATGAATCATCTATATCTTTCCTGATACCATTTTTCCTAGCTTGCTCTTAAAAATGACTCAGGGTGGTGTTTCAGGACTTCCCAAGACAAAACTCTGATTCTAGTGCTTAACTCTCCTTACTGCCCATTAGGTTTTCCTGATGTTTAACCTCAGCTGTGTTTTTTGTAATGTGAACTCATAACTACCTTCTAATTCAGAGTAAATAAAAAAGAAAGTTTATTCCCCTCTTTTTTCCAAGCTTTTTGGCATACTTAAAGAATATTATCAGCTTCCTTTTAGTTACTTTTTCATTGAACTAAGCTTGTTTCCTTCCACCTTCCCTCCTAGCTCACGTTTTGCAGAGCTGATCAGACTCACTACCATACTCTCCATTCACATCCCCTCCCGTCATCTCTTTCTTTCTCCCATGCAACTTTGCAAATTACAGTTTCCAGCCAGCCTTTAAATACTAATGGCAGGTCTTCAGCTGAAGAAAATCAATGTTGCTACACAAATGGAATCAAGCTGACTTGAGCTAATAGTTACAACTCTTTGTTATTATCATCTGTAAAGAGGGTGCAAAAATACATACATGCTTGGCAAGTTCTTTGAATTACATGGATAAGAAAGCACTGCAAAAGCAGGCATTATTGGTTTTTTTTTTCTGCTGTCGCTAATTACCACTGTCATACTCCACGTCTGGAAGAATTAACCCAAATAGGCAATCTTAGACAATGGTGAAAAGAAATTGAAAAACAAACCCAAAAATAAATCCTCATACATAGACTTCGTTTGGGTTGTTTACTTTGCATTTTGTTTCTCAGCTCACATGATGCCGTGTTTTGCAATATTGGCCGTACCCATTCTTGTTAGACAATGCCTTATGCCCCTTTTCTCCCGTGCACGCCAGGTGCCCACCAGCTGTAGTACTGAGGGAGAAAAGCCTGCTTAGGTAATTAGATACGGGCAGCAAGACTTGAAGAATCAGCTGCAAATCTCACCTCAAAGTGGTGGTGATACTGGTGCAGGGTGCATGGGAAGAAGAGCCGTAAGTGCCTTAAACCACTGCTTGCTCACTGGGGCCAGAAGGTAGCCAGGCACAGGACTGTGACTTCCCTGCAGCGAAGGGGGTTCTCCTCTTCTTAGCCACCCCGAGACGAAACAAAAATGCACTGGATTTTTTCACAGTAAAGATGAATTAGAGTTGCATTCCTCAGCCAGCCCTTTCCTTGGAACAGCATTGCTATAAACCTTCCCTACCTCAACAAAGAATACCAGTATTGGCAGTTAAGACTGGCAGTGTATGTCACATAATTCTGGGACACCATCCAAAAACAGACAGACAATGAAAACATCTATTTTCAATCCCTTGGTGTATTACTTACTGTATTTTCTCCAGCATTGGCTTAATCTTTCTGTTCATCAGATAAAAGATAATTTGAAAACATTTTTTAGAATATGGAACATCAAATTATAGCCTGGAGTACTGAAAATCAAATTATTTTTTAATTTTAAAATACTTTTATTAAGAACTCAAATAATCTTGCAACATTAAATTTTTAATAAGATAGAATCACAAACCCAAGTTTTAACAGAAAATGGGATTTATGTTGCTTGATTTCTGGGACTTTTTTTTTTAATGGTTTAAAAGTGCCTTTCTAATCTGAAAAGAGCATTTTTAAAAATGGTACCATGGGATGCACATTTTTCAACTCTTTATGACTTCCAGTTCCAATCCTGATAACTTTAAAAGTAAAAAGATTTCTTTTTAAATCCTGTTATACTCATGTTATGTTCCTTGTCTGTCAAGTGCTTGACTTACTCTTTGCAAGAGAGATATTATTCAATATAGCTGATGTAAAGGGATTTAGTTTACTTGCATTATGTTGACTACTCATTTTTCTGCTTTTTGTTTTCTTAAATGTCCACGGCCTCTGAAGCACCTGTATGAGTCAGTTTACCCTTTGGCATTTGCAAAGTGTTTACCATGTTTGTAGCCACGCTGCAGTACTTCATGTTCTTCTCAAAGAAGTCTCATGTGTAAGGTGAAGGATTTGTACCATCTGAAGATTAATCAAAGCCTGTGTGGTGCTTGGGGAAAGGTTTCTGAGGTGCGCTCCACAGGACAGATCCTCACCGCTTTTGTTTTGCTGTTGTCCGAGTCAGTGGACTACAATTTTCTTCTGGTACAACAAAGAACAAAACACCGATGCTAACTACACCAGGAAGTCATCCCCTTCATACTACGCACTTAACTCACCTGCCCTCTCATGCTGCTTTACTTAACAAACAAGCTGGTGGCATTTCACCACTGGTAGTTTATGGGGGAAGTGCTTTTCTCCTGCTATGCAGGAACACGCAGGAGTGAGCCAACAGCCTGGCCCGATGCCTCTCCTCTCCCACGCCCATCACCTACGCTAGTCTTCCTCATACAAAAGTCCAGACAAGGACATGCCTGAATGTGGTGCTTAATGAGGGGGGTGCAAAATGAAGTCCAGCTATCCTACCACAATTGCGAATGACTCATTGACTTCAAAGCCAATTAACATTAAACTAAAATTAGGACACGTCCCAGTACGGATGTGCAGCGAGAGGATTATAGAACAACTCTTTCTTCTCCTGCCTTAACCTGCAAGTAGTCCTACCATAATTGTGAATGTGAGTTTAAGACAGCTAGCCCCACAGCCAATTATACCCAGCTAAGAAAGCTGAGCTTTCCTTTCCAGACGACTCTCCATCACACTCTTCGGAGAAGTCGCACAAGACCTGTTGCCTGCCTGGTGTGCTGTGCAGACATGTGTTGCAGACAAAATGGACCTACGGCAACACCGCTGCTGAAGGAGACTCTGAGCACCGTCGGGGAGCAGAGGCTAGAGGGAACAGATGGATTTGTGTACCAGGAGATGCTCCATCCTCCCCTCCTACCTTACCCAGTCACACACCACCCGCCGGCCGCCTGCATGACACCAGAGGTCCCCTGCGAGCCAGAGCAGAACCATACTTGTCCTCCTGCCAGAAGCTGCCAATAGCCATGAGAACAGTGGCCAGATAAGACTTTTCAACACAGAAATCTACAATATTGGCCAGAATTGCATGAACAGGAATGTGCTTCATCTTTTGGCTTCAGGTCCACGAGGAGTAAACAAACACAGCGTCTCCCCCAGACCACAAGCAGATTTAAAACGGAGATTTCCCGGTTAGAAATGTGATCGAGTTTGCCTTGCAGTTCTAAACTCTCAGCTTTCTCCCTGCAAAAGTCAACTATGAGTTTACCTAGCAACGACGTACGAGCTGTGCCTGCTCATAAACCACCCGAATGCAGCCCTTCTGGAGCAAACAATTATAACATTTCGATTATTGGAATGTGTCACTCTCACTCAGCGTGAGTGCCCCGCAGAAAAGAGCCTAAATACTTGTCCGCATCCGTCTGACTACACAAAGTGTGTGTGCAGAATGTGCTCTTTCATTTCAGCTGGAAAGATGGGTTTCCTAACGCTATTCATCAGTTCCTGAAGATTTCCAACCCCTTTGCTGTCAGGACTGCACACATTGTTCCTCTATTTCAGAGGCATATGTTAGCATCACAACTGTGCCAGCATTGCAGTAATACCAGATCCTGTGAAACAGGCTTAAAAAAAAAAAAACAACCAGAAAATGTAGGGAAAAAATATACATAAAGATATACAGTGCAGCTCTCCTGTGGTGAGTTTATTAAGTTTTTCAAAAGCAATAGAAGATACTGGATAATAGATGGCCCAACAGTGACTACAAAGCAGTAATCTATGTGAAGGGCTCTGCTCATGTCATGAGCAGTGAAAGCACAGAACCAGCAGTTTAAGCTGAGAATTAATTCAGCTGCATGGGTCAAAACCAACGATTAGGTTCCCATTCCAATTATACGCGGTCCCGTCTTCCCTCATCACCCCCCGGGAAAAAATAAAAGAGAAAAAATAAACACCAGATCACAAAATAAAAAAAAATACAAGCAGGAAAGAGGCTGTTCTGCCATCGTCTCCATTTTTATTATTTGCAAACCTTAGCTTTGGACCTCTTTTTAGTTACTGTAGGTGAAGAAAAACATCTTCAGGACATGTTGGAGCAAGACAGAAGGCCTGAGCCACTTGACTGACCTCATGGTGCTCTTCAGCTTCAGGGTTCGATCCGCAGTAGGTATAGCACTTAGCGTATTGTAATAGTAGCGGGCATAAGGGGCTCCAGATGGGCTGATCTACCCAGATCCTCTGGCAGGTCTCGCAGCTTGTGATGCTGAAGCTTGACAGGTAACAGCACCCAAAGCAGCTGGTAAAAATCCAGGTCTCCACACCCGTAAGCACTCTCTTTGCTGCTAGGCATTGCAGGGCTTGATGTAAGACAGTATGATTTACTAATGTGGAACGATGTGTTTTAGAAGGGTGGGAAAGGAAGCTGTTGTAACACCGCCCCATCACAAAACGATGAAAGGGCAGTGCTTGCTTGCTGGTGGAGAACACTCTCAGGCTGCCTGAGGACTTGTTGCAGGAGCAGCCCAGAGCTCTTTCAGGGGTGTGCTACGTCCCAGGCAGAAGTCATGGCAATCTGAATTTCTGCAGGACAATAATGGTCACATTTTTCTTAAAAACGAGGCATGGGTTGCGCCCTCGAAAGTATGTATCTTATTAAGACCCAGGGTTCATGCACATAGGTAGGGATACAATCATGCTCTCCTTAGAAAGGAACGTGCTTCACTTAACACACCCCTCAGATACACACATCCACTTTTCATAAAGATTAAATATGAAAACTGAAATAAAACAGACGATTTTCCAAAAGCCCATCATTTTGGTTTAACGGGCTGGTTATATTTGGGCTTCGAACTTTAGAAATCACTTTTTCTGAGCTAGCAACCTACTCTGAGCTGCAACAGCAGCAAACGCAGAATCACAAACCGGCATTACCCTTCGGCTTCTGAGCTCTCCCTGCCCCACATCTGCAGCAGAAAATCTCAGCACTCAGAGGTTCAGAGTTTTGAAGGTGCTTTGGACAAATTTCATTCAAAGCAGCAGAAAACACGTCCCAGCTACAAAAACTGTGCTTGAAACCTTAACCCAGTGCCCCACCTTTATGTGCACTTGAACAAAATTGGAAGGTCGTTATGCGATACCAGCAAAGAGCACTTTCAAATGTAGAGAAGCAGAGTTTGTAGGAAAAGATAAAATCTCTTATTTGGCCAACAAATATTGTGGGAAAAGACAGAGAAGTGTTGGGCTCAAGGTCATTTCCTTAGTTACAGTGAAAAGCAGAAATACCCATTCTTACACAAATTTCTGCAGCCAAGTTCAAGGCATAAATGATGACAGAAAGTCAAATTATAGTGGTGGAAATCTCCTGAAAAGTTACGTTAACAAAGACAGTGTTAGTGGGCAGAAATACTATACACAGCAGCCAAGTGAGTGCTGCCTTCCCACACTTCACATTTTGCTTCAAACCTATAAAACTAAACAAAATGAAGTCCATTCTTCTTAAGGGGGAAAAAAAGCCAAAAAAGCCATAGGACAGTGTTTGTAGGGAGGAAATACTTAAAATTCGGACCAGAAGGTACTAAAGAAGTGGTCAGGAAAGAAGGAAGTATTTGGGGTCTTGAGACTAAGCAATGGGATCAAGGATGCTGGAGACGAGACAAGGGAGGGTGACAGTGTGAGCAGGGGAGAAACGAGCTCTGTTCATCCGTTAGGAGACACGGGACAGCAGCCTGAATGCCAAGGGCAGAGCAGGGGGGCGATCAATAGGGACCCCACAAGAAGGGTCAGTATGAGGTGGAGAAGGTTTTAAGAGGAGACAGGAGTGGGTGGGCCAAGTGGATGAGTCAAAGAACTTGAACCAGCGAGGACTTTGGAAATCTGCAAGTACAGCAGGGTCTGAAAAAAAGAAAGAGAAAAGGCAGTAAAACAAACAGAGGGAGATGAGAGGCAGAGAACGCCCTTCAGATGGTGCCAGTCCTTCTGGAGTTAATAAGACCCCAAGCAAAATAAGAGAGACACAGGGGCGGAGATGAGATTTTAAGCAAGAAGTCAGAGGTGGCAAAGAGCTTCTACAGATGAGAAATCTCTGAGCAAATAAGCGAGGAGAAATAGAAAGGCCTGGCCTGAGAGATGATAGGGCTGGAAGGAGGAAAGGTCAGCCTCACAGTAGAAAGAGAGGAATGTCAGAAGGGAAAACATCTCCCTGATGTCCTTTGCACAGCGAGACCAAGGGCCAGGAATACTCAAAGTTGAGAAAAAAAATCACGGTTGTTGACACCACGGTGGCACTGGTGCCTGTTCTTCTTCCCCGCCAGTCTGATATTACTCAGGGCCTCATGAGGGCTTGGCTTAATCCATTTTTCTTTCCAGCCCTAATCCCTTCTCCTCACAATCTGGCAGTGGCAGCAGTGACAAAGGCACATTGAAGATTGTCCCCCTCCAGCTATGCAGCTGGAGGCTCAAAAAGAGAAAGAGCCAATGGAGCTCACACAGGGGGGTGCAAAAGATTTTCGACTGTGAGGATATATCTCTCTGCCTCTTCTGAGCCACCCAGGGACAGCAAATGTCACTGCCCACTAATCTGAAGCAATTGGCATCATCCACGCTACAGGGGCAGAGATCTTGGCGAGCATTCATCGTGGCAGAGAGCACACAAAGAAGAAGAAAGTGGTCAGTAATGGGGGCATGGAGACAGGGCTGCTGCAGGAGAGTGGGATTTTCGGGAAGACTCCTGTTGGGGCGAGGCATGAGATTCTGCTTCTGAAGGTAGGGATGGCGAGCAAACTGCAGCTGTTTCCCACAGGCACTCAACTTCAGTCGTAAAAGAATAAAGACGACTGCAGAAAGTAGCCACACACATGCAAAAATCCCTCTGTGAATCTTGCCCTTGTTTCTTCTGTACCTGGAGAAATGCTCTGATTAGACACCAGCTCTGGAACAGCCTGCAGAATAACAGGACCTGAGTATCGCTTCCACATTTATCCTGTTGGATCGGGCTGCAATAAAGAGGTTACGGATTTAGAAGATAACAAAGTGACATATTTTTAATAACTGCTGAAATTGCTTTAATGCTAGAAAGATGAAACTGTAGGCATTGATATCCACATTCTTGAGTTGATATTAGAGTAAATAGAGGAATTTGATTGTTTTTAAATGTTATTCACTTGAGATGCCTGTTCACATTTAACAAAGCAAACCAGAGATGTACTTAAACAGATGAGTAAAACATTAAAATTAAAAACCAGGCTGCTTTTTCTCCAAGTACCTTTTCAAATGGCACAGAGAACTTTACACAAGCTAAAGGAGCGTCTACATTTAATTCCTGAAGGCAATGATATTTCCTCAGCTCATCCAGGAGTCTGGTCAGGTACTGCTGAGTCAACCTAGTTCTGGGACTTTCCTTGCTTGTTAAGGCTGCACACAGGCCTTGAGATGTCATTATTTTGCTGCTGTGGCATTGCAAAAAAAAAAATCGTCGTGCTGGTTTACTGCGGTTTAGAAGTAAAGGCTTAAAATCCCTTAGCATTCATGTTTACTGCCTTTAAATTCAAACCTCAAATGACAACTCATTTGCAGAAGGGGGTTCTCTTTCATGCTGTGATATTATTTCTCTCTGGTTCAGGTATCCTCATGGTTGTCTGAGGACTGTAAAGACACTGAATTTCATAAAACATTGAAATCTAATTCTATTTTCTGCAAAGCCAACATGGAGCGTCAAACCTGTCATATTGAGGCTTACACCACCACAGAATTTAAAAACTGTGACTTGCAGAAGATCTGCTATGCATGCATTATACAGAAATGCTTTAGGTGCCTCATCGTTTCTGCTGGTTTATCTCACATATCTCATATTCTGCTTCCAGGGGAGATGAGTGTATTAACGTCCCAAAGGAATATCTTCAAAGGGACCTTTTGGCCTACCAGAGCCATCACTGTCGAGAATACGACTACCCTCTGCAAATAAATGGGCAAGGTGGGGAAGAAAGAGTGAAGAAAGCCACTTGAGCAAAAGGAAATTTTCTGCACAAAAGACAGTGAATACAAACGAACCGTGAACAAACTTAGACCAGAAATTTGAAGATTATAACATTGTTATGAAATCATTGTCTGCAAGGGCTGTATTATAGGAATCATGGAGGAAACAAAAAAAGAGCCCAGCTGACCTGAGGCTTGATAGATGTATCCATGGAAGTATATCAACGCAAACGTGGGTCAATATCAGAGCGATGGCCTTAATAATTCCTGTCTCATAAAAGGACCCACTCTCATCCTTTTACGTTTCCCTGAGGATGATTGTGCGCTGCTGAAAACGTGAAAATACAATGTCTGCTGTCAAATATTGCCAAATCCCTGTCAAAAAACCTGCTAAAATCAGTGGGATGATTGTGATGAGCGTATACCAAAAATGCATTCCCATCAACCCAAGTAAGTGACTTAATTCATGCAATGACTTCCATGTGAGACAAAGGCACTGTATCCCTGAACATCACCCAAGTCATAAAACATACATTGGGAAGGGGTACTTTGAGACATCTAATCCATCTCAGTGTGGTTTTGTGGAGCCAAGTCCTGATAGGTGTTCATCTCACTTGTTTTTTAAAAAAGTCCGTGACAGCAAGTTCACAACTCAAACAGTAACTGCGCATTATGTCAGTACTACATTATAGTCAAAAGGCCCTACTACCTCTCCTAACCCATAGCATGGCCATGTAAAAACAGTGATTCATTGCGGAGGTGGAAGGTGGTTTTCTTCCTCACACAGAATTTATTTCTCTTAATTTCTCTTAGTTTTGCATCTCTCCTTGAGTAAAAGTTTACGGCTCTCTGAAAAATGTGCTGGAAAAGTCTCAGAATAAGCACACTCATTAAAAGCACTAAAAGCTAGCTCAAGTCTTTCTTCTTCCTTTCAGGAGCTCAAGATAAATTTTCAAACAAAGTTCAATAAAATAACGGTAAGATATTGGCATCTCTGTATACACATGTGGCCCCTGAAAATGCATCCTAATTCAAACAGGCATTTTTTTACCAGTTTGTCTTACCACTTTAAAGTAAGCTTGAATTTTCTAACCTGTGAAATCATCTTCATGAAGATGAAGGATGACCAAGTTTGAGGAGATCACGGTGGAGGAGCCCTGCCATCGTTCTTTGCACACTGAGGAATAAAACTTGCCAATTTAAAACTAACACACAAAGCAAATCCTCTTTCAGCTCCGGTGAGAGAGAGCAGAATCTGTTTGGGGGGTGACCTGCTACATCACTGAAACTTAGGCTCATTTTTTGAGCATTTCAGAGATTTGGGGGAAATTCAGGTGAAAGACCCCTTTCTGCTCTTCCCCTTTGATAACAAGATCTGGCCCATGTACACTTTAGTGCATGAATCACACTGCTGAGAGGGACATGTGGCTCCCGCAGCATGACCATACCTCACCCAACCTGACCCTTCCTAGGCGTGGGTGTAAATCCAGCGGGGCCTCACCGGAGATGGGAAGCTAGGTCTGAAGGACCCTCCTTCTGATGCAATGCAGCATCCCCACCATGCTTCCCTCCCGGGAGCGGGGCTTACGTGGGAGGGAAGGGGAAGACACACATCTGCCCACCTGTCTGTGGCCACCTGTTGAGGCCTTTTTTTCCCAACATTCGGTGAGAAAAGGCGGGCCGTCTTCGAGAAGATTCACGAAGTGAGTGGGTGAACGGACAGGCAGGATGGGGGACACCAAACCGGGAGGAGGAAGAGCTGAAAAGAAGACAAGTTATCAGATGCTTTTAGGAGTTTAGTCCAAGTTTGTTGCCTGCTGCTAGAGCCCTTTACCCTGCACTGCGGCACTGTGGACCCCAAGTGTCCCCGGCACCGCTGGTGTGGGGGGCACACAGGCAGGACACGCGAAGGGGGAGCTTGTCTGGGCCATAATGCAAAAAAGAATAATTAAAAGCACCAGTTTTTTATGGCTTTCCTGCATCTTTACCATTCTGCTCAAATGTCTGGACCTTGAAATCACTAAAAGTATCTGGGGATGAAGGGATGCAGAGCAAAGCCTGAGGGTCTCGTGGAGCAGGTGGAGAGAAGAGTGATGCCTCTGTTACCTGTTCTTTCTTCTTTTGAATAAGGTTTCGTTTCTTTTGCCACAGTTGATGTAAAATCTCAACAGTTAATGTAAAATATCATTACTATTTATTATCACTATGACTGGATCTTTCAACCACACGGAGGAAAATCTTTTAAAGTAAGTTTTATACTTACTACTGAAAAAAAAAATCCACCTCACAGGAGATATCAAAATAATGAAATCTTCCTTCTCGTTTATTTTTTTTTCTGAACACTGATTATTCACACTGTGTATTAAACTAATTTTCTTCCATTATTTCATCAGCTCTGTCTTTAGATGAAATTTAGGATAGTACTAAAACATTAGTTACATTTGCCATCAAAAGATGTTAATATGAGTATTATTTAATTACAAAAACAGCCTAGCATGGAAATGAATACTTTTATTGACGAGACCATTTTGAAAAATCTTTATTCACCAAAAAAAAGAAAAGCTCCACAACGCAGGTATGTTGGAGTGCAAAGTGCTTTTACAGCTCAACATAAAATGCGTTTTATAGAAAAGCATTTCTAATGTAGAAGAATTATTCTCAGGCTCTGGTCATTATTACGAAAAATAAGAAAGCAATTGTCAAGAGGAGGCATGAAAAACCGAGGTGATGACAAACAGCGTAGTAATTATTGCCAGATGGGTCCTGCAACACTTCCCAGGCAAAAAGTGCAAAACGCGCCCAACTTCTACCACCCAAAGGGGAAAAAGCAGGGCGGTTTGGTTTTTTTAAACCATTCCTTTCAGCTAATCCTGCGATCCCGTCCCTTGCCCTGCGCCGCTCCGCACGTCCGAAAAGAACAGAAAACTTCCAAGGCTGATCCCTGTCCTTCCTCCGCAGGGCACCGGGACGTCTCCTTTCCCCTCCCCACCCCCGACCAT
>JAVKLA010000074.1:5146614-5159286 GCA_034782735.1 Sagittarius serpentarius | reverse complement strand
CACACACACACACACACACACACACACAAAAGAAGTTTTTATAACTTAGTAAATACTAACTGTATTCATCTGCATGGCTTCCTGATCATACTAGTAAGCTATTACGGTAGGATTCATCTTACCTTTTGACATCCTAACATCTACATGTGATACAGTTGCCTTGGGACCCCTGTCAGGGCTGGGTATGATTCATCTCACCAGATGTAGATGTCTACTCCAGAATGGGATGAATCACAGCCTAATAAAGCCTATCTCTTTCCGTTGACATTTTGCAAAAAAAGAATGCCACGAGTGCATGTCAGGCTGTGAAAGACATCCCTCACAAGAAAGAAAGAAAGAAACAAAGAGAGGAAAAAAAAAAGCAAACCAGAGTGACAGCAGATCTCCCAGTAATGAAATGAACCCCATACCTCACAATTTCCGTTCAAAAAACCTACTTAAGATTGAAAAGCTGAAAAAATTCCCTTAACAGATGATCATAAGGTTAAATCAATAATGCTTTATACAGATCACTTTTAAAATACTTTGAAAAAGACAAATATTTCAACAGAAGTGAACAGCTTAATTGGTTGTATTACACAATTTCTCAGAAATAAATCAAACAAATTAGCATACCGTTGAAAGATGTCAAAAGCAGCAACAGAAGAGGACTGCTTAAAAGCAGCACATCAGTGTGTTTTAAATTGCAGGAAACTACAATGTATTTCTGTATTGCAAGTACCAGTACATTCTAATTCTCTTTAGTAGGGTAAAAATATAAAAGCCCTGTGTAGAACAGAACACATTTTTGTTGATGCAATTTTGCCTACCTAGTGTTTTCAAGAGCAGAGTTGTGTGAAGGAGCATTACCAATGGTGCAACATACTGCAGTGCAATTACACAAAGATAATAGAATACCCGAGCCACCTGGGAAAACAGAAGGGAGTAATTCATGATTTCTGGCTGATCAAAGCAAACCTTTATGAACATGTCTAAGAAAAACACGCAATTTATTAAAAAAACAGTACTTATGCATTAATGTTGTTGTAAAAGTTTTCTAGCACATCTAGGCATGTGACATTGTATAATAAACTCTAGTTTCAGGACATTTACCAATCTGAGAGGAAGTGCTGAAAGAAAATAATTAAAAGTACCAGTTCTGTTAAAACAAACAGAATCAATTTGCTTCTGCAAACTGTATGTCATCATTCAAAGAGTCCTATTTCAATACACCAGAATCAAAGCTAAATATATATTTAATTTTTAAAGTCCACAGTGATTGACAAAATAAACCCCTTTTCAAAAATGAAGTAATACTCACAGTCCAAAGCCTCATAAAAAGTAAATGAAAGTTCGGTTAATATTGCGGTCCCTTTTCAAAAGCAAGATATTTATAAGATTTCCAACTCTGAAACACCAGTATTTTAAAAACAATGACAAGATGATTCTTCATTAGCAGATGATCTATAACAGCATTTAAATGGTCTTTATTTCAGGTATACATTATAGTTCACTGAAATCTACTCATATTTATCCCTCCCCCTGCTCCCAATCTGTTCCATCTTTCTCAAGATTGTTCCATTATGTATTTTATATAAGCTATTGACCTAAAAGACTAGACCAAATAAAGGAGGAAAAAAAATCATAAAATCAATAGCAAGCAAGCAATGAAATAAAACTAACTGGACTTTAGGAAAAAAAAAAAAACAGAACACCGTGGCAAAAAAGATGAAGGCAGACATGACATTTTTGGAAACACCTCTAAAACCTCAAAGGGCTTCGTGATCAGCAAGCATCAAAAAACTAACATGAGAATTAAAAATAGTAAGACACTGACAAGAAAAAGCATGAGAAAAAATATCGTAAGGTAATATGATATTGACGGAATATGATAAAAAGAACAAATTAAGAAGTAATGATCACTGTAGGATGACACATAGGAAAGAATTCACTGGCAGAAGTTCCAGAACAAAATAAAGCAGACATGGCCAGTAAAACAAGACAGGACTTCTTTTAGTGGCTATGGCCTTCTCAAAGAGAAGACATGGAGATACTGGATAAACAGATTTAGGAAACACCACATACAGAAGTCGTTATCGTTTTATAGATAGGATGAATGCTCCCAGAACTAAATTTATGCATTCACAGCAACCAGCACAGTTCTGTCCTAACTAGTTGCTGCTACTTGCATTTCCTAACCTTTTTCTGAAGCAAATTGCTAGCCACTTCATTTGTAAATAACTACTGCCTAGTCCACTTACGATCTTCAGATACTCAGTAAAGCCAAGGGCAAGATTATAAGTAATAGTGACAATCCTAAGAGAGGAATCTTTGTCTTATGGCATACTTAAATATCCCTCCTCCAATACACTCCAGAACAGCACGATCATCAGGCAGCACTATCATGCAACACTAGAAATGTAAGCTTATTTTGTAGCCAACACACAACGCCGTTCTACAACAAGCTTACCAATTTCTACCTCCTCAATTTGTTGATGGCAATTTTCATTACTTTTCTTAAAAAAAAAAAAAAAAAAATCAAAGAAATTTTTCCTTTGCCACACTAACAAGATGGGCAGGCAGTTTTTTAACTAGGTTAGCACACTTGAGAGTGGTCTGAAAGAATTAAACATGTTATTTTATCCCAAAATATAATCACCTTATCTTAAATTTTGCCTCAATGCAAAAAATCACAGTTGGGATTAGGTAAACAGTATTTTACCCTTCTATCTAAATTCAACTTCTTTTTTTTCCCCATGTTGTAGCTACAGATTACCACTCAGCCTGTGCACTCCTCAAGATCTATTCATGCTGAAGAGAAACACATCATATTTTCACGAAGGAAACTTTTGTAACAACTTCCAAAATAACTTAAAGACAAGCCATCTGCATAATACGGATGATACATCTCTGCATATTTTGGTTTGCAGAATTTCTCTGCAGTGGTGCTATTTTTATAGGAGACCTAGTTTAGGAAGCTTCATTCAGATTTTGGGTCTGGTGCCACAGAAGACATGACAAACTGGAAAAAAAGCATTTGTACAGACAGAGCACTCCAAATATGTAGCCTCAGTGCCACCATACTTACCATTTTCTGTAAATCAACCATACTTATTCTGCCAGCTTCCTTTTTCATCTGATCCACACTTTTCTGGGCTAAATTCAGATAGGCCTGTAAATGATGACGCATCATAGCCAACCGTAAAGCACATAACAGGATTATAATCCACAACCTCACTGTGTCAAATGTATCTTCTGATATTCTGTGGATAAAGAGAAAGGGTAATGCTGTTTTCCAAAGGTCACCTACTGCTACACAGTTATTTGTTTGTATCATCTATAAAGAAATCTTGAAGCATATTGTCAAAAATATTTAACGCACAATCTACAGTTAGGAAGCTCATGTGCAAGTAACACTCGCTTTTGCCCTCTCCCTCTCTCTCTACTGCTACTTCTTAGTCGCCTTAGTTATTACAGAATTAGATCCAAATTAGTATCCATTTGTCTGTAAACAAGAACAGCTCTTAAATGCCTAAATTCTGAGTAATGAAGACAGGACACTGCTCAGATAACGACAGGTTTTGAGAGACATAGCTCTCGACAGCAAATGTGTACTTCAGTTGCCTTAGATACCCTGTTGTAAGACAAAGTGAGGAACAAAAGGGAAGCACAACATATGTATATTTGCAATGTTTTCTGCAATAGTTCAGTGGTCACATAATCACCTTAGAAGCGTATCTTTGACCTAGAAAGCAATTAAAAGTGTCAGCCAATCATATCTGTTTCAAGTCTATTTGAATACTACTATTTTGAATTATCTAGACTAATAGTGACAATGAGAATCACCTATGCTACTCACACAATATTTATTTCAGATACCACTCTTCCTGAAAATTCTTTCCTTTTTTATGTTTTAAACATTTCAGCTATCAATTCCATATGCACTTCACCTACACACAGATCTTAAAGACAAATCACTTAGGTCAGTTCTCATACCAATGAATCTCGACTGTCTTCAGTGAAACCACTCCTCTCCTACACCAATATATAAGATACAAGGTTCCAGAAGGTGGTAGGGAGATGGTATTCCACCTCTAGGAAGAACAACCCCTCACTGCCAAGGAGTTGTCAGAAGATAGCAGTTATTTGGGAATCACCACCTTAACGTGCAACACTCTGCGACTAATTCTCGTTCTTCTGAAATAACAGAAGCTTTTTAGAGCTCAGCCGCAACTTCCACAATACCTTTGACAGCAGATGATATAAAATTTTAAGTCTTTCATGTTTCTATGACTTTCATAGGGTACTACTTAGACTTATGGTTTTGTTCTCAATACCCCAGAAAGAATTTTTAAAGGGAATCTTACAAAGGGACGCTCTCTTTGCCCAAAGGTGGGTTCATAATGTAGTCCTTAGTGATTGGTTTTACCCACAGTAGAACCATAAATAAAGGTGCCAAGAAGTTTATATGTAGCAAAGTTCTGAAAGAAGAAGAAAAAAAGGGGGAAGTTATTAAATACAAACAATTACCATACTGTTGAAACTGGGGGTACAGATTCTAAAAGAGAAATTCAAATTTTAAAATAGTTGGGAGAAAGGTAAATAGGAAAATTACTTCCATATTTTATAGGTATGATTTATGTTTCAGCAAAACAGTAAAATTACATACTGTGAAATCACAGTGGTTGTGGCTTAAAAAAAGTGCTCTTAGAATACCTGAAGACTTGATTTATTCCTAACAATCTAACCAAAGGAGCTACCTGTATTATGCCACACTATAGTAGAAGACAGTTGTTGAAAATTTCCATACGATGGCATAACACCAAAGTGGACTACCTATTGCACTTTTACTCTAGAGAGTCAGCACCTCAGATAATTATGGGAAATATGCTGCTATATTATGATTTTTTTTTGCTCTATTAAGAACGTACTCAGATTAATTTCCATTATCTATATTGAGCAGGGGAAACAGTTCTCAGGTCAGATTTCCCAGATTTCCCAGTTTAATGAAGATTTTTACTTAGGAACCTCGACTAAATGAAACTTGGTACTTACATTCAATTAAAGATACTCAGACAAAAAAAAAAAAAAAAGCCAGCACAGATACTCCATTTTAAAAGCATTGTACAAAACTGCACAGTTAATGTAAAAGAAGTACCCTTTTGTAATCTTTGGGTACAAAACAGACAGCAGAATTTAAGAAGAGGAGATAGTTTTCTGGAATTCATATCCTTCTTCATTTCTGAACCCTGTATTTCAATCATTTTTCATTACTAAAATTAAATGAAAACTGTTGAAGACCTCAGTGCTGCAGATCTGGTGGTTTCACTAGTGCAATACACCCTCACTAACAAAATCAGCTTGTCTATACTTCCATCTCCAACCAGAATGCTTCTAAACTATAGAAAAAAAAATCAGGTAATCAAAAGTTATTCTAAAGAACACAAGACCTTACTGATGTCAAACTATCAGGCTTCCTAAAAACCATTAAAATGTTTGCAAGTTTCAGAAGATGTCATCACACACACACTTAAATCACTGGTTTTAGATGAAGAAATAAAACACTGCTAGTTATTAAGAAATAAAACACGTGCTAGGGAACACGACAGCATAAAAGAACAGTCCAAAACACTCCAGTAACTTGTGAAAGCATTTTTCCTGAGCTTCTACTTATTTAAGATATCCTACTGAGTTAATGGGCTGGAATGTGCCAAAGAGTGACAAGAATCCCCTTCAGTTTGAGTACAGGGAGAAAGGCTGAAAGACTCTGGAAGGCAGGCTCTGGAAAATGAGGGAATGTGTATGAAAACGGTACAAATTGATTAAGAAGACTCCAAAATATATGCAGGGAATGATATTGCTGCTAAAGAAAAAAAATCAAACCAGCTATCAAAACCAAAAGAGACACCAGATTACTTTTATTCTGTTTACCACTAAAACAAACAAACAAAAAACCACCAAAACCACTTACTCCTTATATACATAAAAGAACTACATTAATCATTTTGATCATGTTAGTGAAGTCGTAGTCAATCATTAACCTTTTTTTTTTTTTTGGTCAGTATTGCCTGTAAGTTAAGTCTCCTGTTCTATAATGGAATGGCAAAGGGAGCTTGTCCCCACTGTTTTTTTCTTCTGTGAGTTTGGGTTTTTTTTTTTTCTTTTTCTATTTTTTTTTTTTAAATTGGATCTTGGGGAGAGCTTCAGGGCGGGTGGGTTTTTTGGGCAGCTTTGGGGATTTGGGCGTTTTGGTTTGGTTTAGGGCTTTTTGGTTGGTTAGTTGGTTTTCTGGTTTGTTTGTCTGTTTTTCCCCAAAAGTAGACCGTGTATTTGACTGCAGAGAAAGGTATTGTTTTCCTGCACCCAAAAGAGAGCGCTTTGTATCAGTGACACATCATCCTCATTTACTGCTTCCCTTTAGTCACTGTCAAACAACTGCAGTCAATAATGATCTACTCACTGATAAAAACACATCACTACGGGCAAATACTGATGTCTTTAGGCCAATTAGAACGTATCACTCCAATGATCTTTGTCTATAATTGCATTACCTAATTACACTGATATCTGACCAAGTTTTAATCCATTTAACTTTTGTACTGTTCCAGCTGAATAGTCAAAGTATTAGTAGATTTTAAAAAATAATTTTCTTGGCGTTGCACAAAGTTATCCTCAACAACCAGTTCCAATATCCTCTAAACATTAAGTTAGAGAAGATTTATTTTTCATAACCCCATTCTAGTGGATATTAATTACCCTTTTAGTTCTTGATTAATGAACTTCTGTTTCAGAGATTCTAATTTTCTGCCTAGGATCTCATGTCCACAGATCAGGAAAGATGTTGGAAAATTAGCGGATACTTACAGAAAAGGCAAAAGAAATTTTAAAATATTGAGAACCATCAAAATGAAAAACTAAGCAGTTTACTTTATTTAGCTGAAAAGAAAAGACCAGGAAGTGACTCAGCCAGTCTACACAGACAGAAACTTAGCAGATACAACAAGCCAACAGCTTGCAGCTGTACCTGGATGCATTCAGTTACAAAGAGTTCAAGTATAACACAGAGTATTTGGTTATAAATTTACCCAGAGTGAAGGACACCTTTTCAACACAGATTAATTTTTAAGCTAGGCATTTTTGGGGGAAGAGAGAAAAAAAATGCAGTTTGAGCACTGATAATTTTCATATCAAAAAATATAAAGGTTCTCTTAGGAAGGTGACCAGACTAAATGATCACAATGGCCTGCGCTGCAGAATCTGTCATTAACATGTATTAAACATCAAAGGTCAAGATCTATGAAAGACATTTGGAGTTTTTCCCTCAGCCAGAGAACGCTGAAGAGAAACAATGAAATCGGAGAAAACATTTTACTATGAAACTCAAGCACAGCGGAAAAAGAAAAAATTCCTTCAAACTGGTATTAATATCTGACCCTTATTAAATATTCTGGGCCATCTTTTCTTTGTATCTTACCCTAAATTTATTAAAGGCATGATGCCCACCTGGAGGTGCAGGTGGAAAAAAGTGTCTGTCATTGCACCTCTACTTCCTGAAAATTATCTTAACTTCCAAAAAGATATGATGGGGGAAAGGAAGCAGTAAGCAGAAACATCCACGGTGGAGATGCTGCAGAAGGAAAGAAAAGCTCCTTTAATTGGGACTCTAATTACAAGGCAAAGAACGTAACAGACTGGCAGAGCACAGGTTGAGCAGAAAAGAGGCAGGTGGCAAGTCTGCTCAAGATATGAAAAGCTGGCAGCAATAGAAGTCTTAGTCACTGCCTTCTTGTTGGAATAGTTCGCTTTGTTTATTTTCAGACAGTAAAGATTTAAGACTGAGTAGCATATACCTATGTGCATATATTTTCTCTTACTGTGTTATTTTTTCTGTTGCTAAATTCAGAGCATCCAGATGCATTTGAGCCAGTCGCAAGCCAGGGAATGTCAAAAAAGCACCAATAAGTGAACACAGAACAGCCAGGAACAATTTGAAGGTTAGTTTAGACACAGGACCCCTAAAAGAAAAGAAAGGAAATAAGCATTTTTCTTGGGGAGGAAGTTGTAGGATGGGGTATCAGAGAATACTTTCAACTCAACAGTATCTAACATTGAATAAAAAAAGCAAACAGTATTCTATAGTCTTACCCTGCAATATCAGTATTATTACAAACCAATCAGGAGTTAAAATAAAAAAAACACCTATTTATTTCATAGAAAAAACGAAAACCTAAGCTACTACCTATAAGATGTTGAGGTTGTTAGTAGAGAAGAACAAAAAAAGAATGATTTTATATTGTAATTAACAACAAATTATATAACAGAAATAGCTAACAGATTGAATTTACTGATTATGTTTTTGAGAGAGGAACAGATTCTTCGTAAGTTTAACTGGTCAAAGACAAAATGGATATTTAAGTTACAGTACTTACATTCTAGCTTATCCATTAAAAAGCTCTATTGAACTGTTATTACTGCAGTTTTTCACAGATTTATCTAAAACATGTATGTGGCCAATTAATGTCTCTTCCAAGTGATGATTATAGTTTGTTTTAATGAACTATGAAGTACATAAAAAAAATTACAGTAAAAAATATCCAGTATCAACTGAATTACAGAATTAACGAACACTGGATTACACAAAAAAATCAAGTGACATGTAACTAACACAGATTAAAGACGAACAAACACACATCTAGTGAACCACATGAGTTTCAGATTCTTTCTTAATCTATGTCATATAAACTACCAAGAGACACCATCATCAACTGTAAACAGCCAAAGCACTGCAAAAGTTCAAAAATAAATATACTCTTAATAGGAAAATTAATACAGAAGTTAGTAAACTTGCAATATCTTAGGAAAAGCCAAGTGAAGAAAGGCTAAGAAACACATGGGATTCAGTTAAGGGTTTCCCACAAGTTTATTCATAAATGACACACTAATCTAGTTTGAGGAAACTTCTGTTCCTCAAAAATAAAGAGATTCCATAGCTTCTGCACGATACTTGAGAATTTCCAAGCAAGAAATTCAAAGTTGTGCTCCCACAGTGATGACATACTCCATAAATACATTTTAGAGCCTGTGTATAAGGAAAGAATTGTAACAGAAATCCATTTTACAATATACAAAGGCTGTCTATGACAGCAATTGTGTATTTATGTACCATCAGAAGCTATGGTGCATTCCTTTGAGAGTCTACACAAAACTTGGATGTCCTGTAGCAAGCAGATGTTTTTGCATAATAGGAAAACACTATTACAACCTGAAAACAGGACTGAATGCCACAATTTACTCGTAATGCCAACTTTATCATAAGCTCCATCTGTAGCTTTTGCACACTCATTCTCTTGCATACCACAGGAATGGCAAAAAATACCTATCACCTGTTTTAAGCAATCTTTGCAAAGCTGAAGGGAATTACCATGAAAAAAATGTTCATAGTTTTGAACTGTATTTTATGAACTACAACCAAAACGTCAGGGTAGAAACTATCTCCATATTAAAAAAAGAAAACACAAATGCAACTTAAGTTACTTGTGACTACTGATGAATTATTTTCATTAATCTACCTCTTCACATTATTATAGAGATCATAAGCATGTACAAGAGCAAAACATGCAAGACAAATGCTTGCTAAGAAAATCCAAGTGGTTCAGTTATAAATGCACACATAAAACAGACGAATTTATTTCCAGAAACTTACTGGGATTCCAAACCCTGCTTTTCAAGAAACTGCATAGCACTTTCTGAGAAATTCGAGAATCCTGCAGAGACACATATATTATATGTATTTTATTACAGTACAAATGCAGAATCTCATTTTTTAAATAAAATGCTAGGTAACAGGTCATCTTTTGAGAAATTTTCATAAGTCTAGCATAGCTCTTTCATGCGCTAATTAGTACGCCATAAGGCAATAAAACTTGTTAACATCTCTGATATTTGTACACTTCACGAACATTAATAAAATTAACAGTATTTTTTACAAACCTATTTCTTTTTTTTTGGGTAAAGGAGTTTCACTTTACAATGAAAGGCAAAATAGGTTAAATGTAAAACTGGAAGGCAAATATAATTAACAAAACAAACAAGCTAGGCAAAGATTACACCATTTAAGAGAAAGCAGGGAAACATACAGGATATCCTTCAGAATATGCATTACAAAGCAAAATTTCTTAGATGCGTACAATATATAGAGTTCATTTTAACACAGATATTCTTAAAAACACCTAAAAAACTGAAAATAAATTTCTCAGGTCTTGCAATGGCTAGAGCTGTTGCAAATACTAAAGAAAGAAATTACCTGATTCCAGTCCAAACTCTAGATAGTTTTCTGTCACAATGAGAATTGCCATTGCTTTCACAAAGAAGAAGAAACCAAAGGTGACACAGACTGATCTTTCACCTCCATCCTCTACTTTGAAATAATGGGTAGTCAACGAAAACAGTACCTTACTACACAAGAAAAAGGTCAAGGAAAATTAAGTTTGTAAAATAACTATATTTAAGAATTATGAAGCTATATTTTGGTCATCTATACGAAGGCTGTTCTATGATGCACAGTTTTTTTAAAAAAGTAATATGTGTTCACCCAATTTCAGGTTAAAATTACAGAATACTGTAAAGCGTAGTAATCACATAACATAATGGGCACCCAGGAACACACTACTCTGGAGTATAGTTTTGATTTAGGTTTACTAATAGTCAACTGCAGTAATATTCACCATCAACCTAGGAGAATTAAATCACAGTTCAAATGTAAATGATTACATAATCCTAAATTACATCAAAGAAAAAATAAAGACAATTGTGTCTTCAGTGCAAAATATCGAGCTAAATGAAAAATATTCCATTAAACTACGCAACTCAAGTTTTAATATATCTTACTTCCAAAATCCAAAATATTACTTTTGAATGGAACAACTGTGATGGCAGGGAAGTGACTAAACACATTTTTAACTACAGAGGAGCTACAGGTGTTCTTCCTGGATGCACAACTCCTACGGTATACATACCAACAGCAAGAACAGGATGCTCCAACAAGCACTTTATCAATAATAGGATAAAACTTCTCAACTACAAGAACTTCTGCTCACAGGGAGTGTAGACTTGTCCTACAAGAAACTGTGACAAATGACATGGGATTGTTGCTTAGATTATTATGTGACTGTTTACTAAACAGAAAACGTGAAAAGATGAAACATATTTCTCTGCTTTCACATGCATGTGTTTGAGATTTCTCAGCTATCAAAGACAGTAAAACAACAGCACATTTGGTACTATCTTGGAAAGAAAAATCTATCCCATGCTCCTCTTGGGAAAAGAAAAAACAAACCCAACCTTAAAAAACCCCTATATAGTCTGGTATGATATATTAAGTCCTCTCATGTAACCCCAGTGCCACAAATACGAGCATCTAGGACATCACCGGCTCTGTTATAAAGCTGTTTTTAAAATGTTTCTTGAGTATTCTCCACTTTAACACACTTCTAAACATAATTAGCTCCAAAGTTAACCAGTAGATTAGGATAAGCTTTTCATGATATATTGTTAACTCTTATTACAATGAACTACAGCCCATTATAATTGACCTTTTTTTTTCCAAATGGCAGGCAATATCCAGTCCATATTTTTAAAAAAGTACTTGGAGAGCACTCCAGACATTGCCTGCTTTGAAAAAACAAAGAGAAAAAGAAAAAAGATTTGTAGAGTAAACTGTACCCTTTTTTCCCCACTATGCAACACACTCATTCGTATTTGCACTTTTTTTAATAGAGGAAGGATTTTCAGGTGTAGATTACATGAAAATTTTAGAGTGTCTATTCAGTAAAACATTTGAACAGTCATCAGTTAATCTCTCAAAAAACTATATGATTATGCAATATTGCACTTCATTAAGCAGCACATATTTAACACACACATATTGCTGTATTTCATGTATATGCAGAGGTACTCATATGCACACAATAATCTGGCCTAAGCACAGCATCTAATGACCCTTAAATTCACAGTAATTAACTTAAGCTCCCTTCATACTTCACAGAAAGTGAAGATTTATCTAAAGGAAGACTTAAACCATCCTAAAAAGAGGTACATCATGGATCATGTAGAATGTGTTCCAGAAAGCTCCGTTTCTCAAATAATACATTCTTAAACCAAGTGTCTTCTTACAGCAAAGGACATCGATCACAAGCTGAAACATTAATTTCAAATGTTGAAGTTATACAAAGGACTTCATAACAGTTTGTGAACAATAGTCCTAACCTATAAACAGATTTATAAACCCCTAGATACTTCATGTTTTCAACTATCGATTGTGCCTAAAGGATGTGGAAAATTCAACCAGGAAGAAAGAAAGCATACTGACAGTAAATTCCAATTATAGTGCAGATTCAGAACCCTATATATAAATTAGTAACTATGCAAACTATATGTGACTGAAACCCTGTTATTGAATAATCAGCACTGCTACCTATTTTAGGGATGGAGAAAATGTAAGCATTATGGCTTGCTTCATCAATTCCTTTCACTGTTTGACCTACATTTTAGGACCTACTGAAGAAATACAGTGCTAAGTTAATACTGCCCACCCTCTCCACCCCCCCCTTTTATTACCCTTTTTTGTGGTCACAAGAGGTGATATGCCTGTAGAATTTATGGTATACACTTTCAGAAAAATAATTTTATCTTTTA
>JAVKLA010000074.1:5126572-5139930 GCA_034782735.1 Sagittarius serpentarius | reverse complement strand
TCTTTCGGAATGGTTAGAGGTTTGTTTTCAATATGACCATTATATTTTCTGTAAAAATAAATAAATAGATAATACACACGTGGATATGACAAAATAAACTTTTTCAATATATAATGGCATTTCAAATTTAAGAAAAGTGCAGACCACTGTTTTGCCAAATGCAAACATTTTTATCTATTTAGCTAAAAGTACTAATTCAAGTTCAAATTTTGAGAAACAGCCAGGTACGTCAATGACTCCTAGCTTCATCTTGCAAAGCTCTGACATACTACTGTGGCATGGGTTTAACTGGCTTCCATATGCTGCATCCTGAGCATGTATTAGGGCAAGATCCAGCAGCCAGTATTTACTTCAGCCCACTGATTTTCTCTGTTCAGAGCTACAGGGTGTTCTAGTAAGTTCCCATAGTCTCAAAAGGTTAGTGATACGAGTACAATTACAGCACAGAATATATCCACTCTACCATACAGACACCCTACAGAAAATCAAAGCTGAACTGAGACTTTTTGAGGTCTAGACCAGGATGCTGAAAGACAGGACTGTTAAAGTCTTTGGATTGAAAGTAAGTAAAAAATGACAGACAGACTTGGCAGTGTTAATTTATTGAACGTTCACTGGAAATAACAAGCAGTATCCTACCTCAGAATATAGCTGATAAGACATAAAATAAAAAAACAAATTTCCCAAAAAAGTATTAGGCCTTCTTGTCACAACACGGTGCTTAGCAAGTACATCACATGAGCTGGACTAACCTAAAATCCATCCTGCTAGCCATGAAGCAAAGACAATTTTAAGATAGTTTTTCTAATCTAAAAGGGTATGTGTAGCAATACTATAGACTTGTTTCAATTCACACCCTGCTTATGAAAATCAGAAAAAAATTTACTGCAGTATTACTAGCAGTCCTAGAGATCCAGTATATCTTGAAAAGAAATAATCCATCATGCTCCCTTTGGGGAGACAGACAAGGCTAAGTACATCATGATACAGTACGAGGGTTCAAAGCTGTGTTCCAGGTTCATAAAGAGTAACACGCAGATTCAATTGCTCCCATCATATAGGTGGCTTCTTGCTTATACAAACAAAAGGAATAAGGCAATCAAAGGTTGATTGTCATACTGCTAAACCCTTCCTGGTTTCCAGTATTAAGCAACTTGAGGATAATCTGAGCCAGGGGTTGCATCTTCTGAAACCATTTTTCAAAACTTACATGAATTTGCCTAATCCCCTTCTGAACCAGTATGAAATTTGTTGAGCTGCATAGTCTCTTGTGGCACCATGTTCCACAATGCGTGTCCCAAATTGAGAAGTCCTTAAATCTACTCTACTAACATCATTCAGTGTCTCCATGTATAACACAGTAGTAGAGCAAAAGGTGCACTTTCATCTGGAGCTCTGAAACCATACCAACATCATAATCTTCACTTTCCTGAAAATAAGGCACGCTACTAGACTTTAAACTGAAGAAAACAGGATGCTCTTAAAAGAACTTGAACCAAGTCAAGTTACATGAAACTGGGCTGAGAAATTGCCATCACTAACTAGGGTAAAACTTCTCATAACTTAAAAAAAAAAAATCATTAAAGCAGATCAGAAAATTTTTTTTTAGGTTAAAAAAAAAAAAAAAAAAAAAAATCAAAACCAAAACTTAAAACCCCTAAATGGCTAGAAGAAAACAGTAAACTGCCACATTTCAGAACAGCACCTCTGAAATTAGAAAAGGAAAGGTAGATTTTCCACAGAAAGATGAGTTATTGGGACATAAGCATTAAAAAGAAATTCAGTCAATCATGAGCTTATTTTTAACGGATGATGTCATCTCACCTAATGTGTGAGGTGAGAATACAAGCAGAAAGCATTAATAATTTTTTTGTCAGGTACCATTAATTCTTAGTATCATCCAAAGCACAAGAATTTTAATGCACAAACTAAAACTGAGGATAGGAATCTAAATCATTATTCCAAAAATTCAGATGTTCAAGTCTAAACAAGAAGTTCCAAACACTGCCTAGCCACTTGAATATCTGTAAGTTTCTGTGTGCTTCCCTGCCCCCAGTTGTACTCCGATGTCCTCCTACTTCATGCACCCAGGAGTACCATCATCTTGAGTAAGATGAGCATTTTGATAACTGAAGCCATTTCAGCTCAACAAAATTTGGTGTTCCGACACTTTAATTATCCCAGGGGAACCATAATCCAACAGACACAGTCAGAACATACCCAGGATCATTGACAGATTTAATTCAAAGTAATTCATAGTAGCTATGGACCTTTTCATTAGCCTAACAATTTAATGTAACACAAATGATTCTGAAATAGAAAATCTGCCTAATATTCATGTGCTATTATAACCTACAGCATAATATACTTAAGTGTAATATGCATTCAATAAAATGGACAAGAATTTCACACTACAGCTATTTCTAAGGCTAATTTTCAAGCAAGTTCCTTGGACCAGCTTTTGTCATTTCTCTTTTAATTAGTTCAAATTGGAAAAGTATTTAGGTAAGGAGCAGGTACTACATTTTGCAAGAGTATGGGCTTGACAAAGCAAATTCTTTATCCTGAAAAGACATGCGGAAAATCACATAGATGCGTCCTTATTTCTCCTACACCATCTGTTTCACATCTCTTTGGCTCAAAGGAGCACTGCATTCCATTTTGTGCAACCTAAAACAGTACATCCAAACCAACTCAAAAGGAACAATTCCTACTTTAAACTATGGTTCTCCTCAAAGAACAGCTGCTTCTTTAGAGGACACAGAGTTACATTTATTGACTAAAAAGAAAGTGCATTATTCATTCTGTAGTTAAAAGAGCAAAGCAAAGAAAGTATCCTTTAAGCCTCCACGTTACTGTCTTGGTTTCTTTGAAGTTTCATATTCCCCTGTGATTAACATTTACCCTAGTACAAACAACTACTCACAACCATTACAACTGTATTCTCTTGGTTACATGTTAATATAGTAAGATAATTGTATCAGTCTTATAATAACTAAATCACACCAACAAAATTTGACTGCGCAGACATGAAAATACAGCATCGCATTTGAAACATTAAATGTAGAAGTTTAGTAACTGAAAAAGGACTTAATGCATATATAGGTGACTTGTGATACAGGATCCTACTAAATTTCAGAGTAAATTTTCCAAAGATTATAAAATTTAAGCTTATATGTCAGTCCACATTAACACACCGTGCTTCCACTCAGCTGAGAGCATGTAATGGCTCTGGTGAAAGGGAGTACACATGTGTTTTGGATGGCAGAAGACTGGCAAGGCTGAGTAAAGGCAGTAAGAGCAATGCACAATTAATATTTGGCAATGCAATTGCATTTTTCTGTTTATGGGCAGACTTAAAAGTTATCATTACATAATTAAAGTTATTTGCATATGAACAAATATCACTGGTTAAATGGACAGTTATAAATTGTAATGCTATTCACAATTATTTTGCCTCAAATTGTTACAGGAATTGTTAGTTAAAAGAAGTTTCTGAATTTGAAAGAATATTGCAACAGACATGTAAAATTAAAGTTATTTAATGTTAAAGGAGCAACTTAATTCTTTACCCCAAAGTGTGGCAAATAAGGTTGCTAACTATGTAGGTTAAGAACTATGAAACAGAAAAGAAAAAAAACACATTACAATGAAGAGATTATATGTGCAGTTTGCAGATTAACACAAGTGTTAAGAATTATAAGAGCGTTCACACTGGAATAAAAGAAAAAGGACTAAAGGAAACCTCCTATGTCACCAAAAAGAAAGGCAAAGGGGCTTGTTTGTTTTAAACATAGCCAATTCAGAAATCTTGCATCAACATAGCCAGCTCCACTACCTCAAGATGTCTTCATTCTTGCTGCAGTTGTACTTCTGGTAAGGCTGTTCCAGAACTTCATGCCTCAATGTCAGAAATCTGTTTCCATCTTAAGCTGATAGACAGCTATCCCATCCCTCTCAGTCATCTTTTTGCTAGGTTAAACAAGCCAAGCTCTTTTAGCCTCCGCTTGTAAGACAGACTGTTTCCTGGATGATCTTAGCAGCCCTCTGTTCACCTGTTCATGTACAAGTTCATTTTTCTTGAACATAAGTGATTAGAACTGTACACAGTAATCCAGATAAAGTTCTACACTGGTGCCTTGCCCAAAAGGATTAATATTTCCCTATCTCTTCTACTAGAAATACCTCACCTAATACATCCTAGGAGCACATTTACCTTTTTCACAGCTGTGTAAGAGTGGTGGCTCATAGTAATCCTATGCTGAACTAATAAACCTTTCTTCTCTTGCTTCAAGATGAAGAGCTTCAATACTATAGAAGATTTGCTTTCCTCAGTTTTCATCCAAATGAATCTATTCACTAAAAAAAAAAAAAATCCTTGCTACCAAATTGGCAATTTCACAGACCAGTTTTGTGGCCTGGAAGACATCCCATTCTGCACAATTTGAGCATGTTCAACTCCGTTAAACTGAAAGAACACAGTTTGGTACAGAGCTGTGACAATGAACGCAAGCAGGGTAGTCATATGCAACTAGCAGTTTTTAATTCACACAAAGAAAAAAGTTGGCCAGCAAAGTTATTATACGGATCATGCCAAAATAAAAGGAAAAAAAAAAAGAAAAGAAAAAAGCTTAAAACAAGTATTTACCTATCTTTTTTGCTCTTCCCTCTTTGTTTCCCTGCAAGAATCCGTAGTTCTTCTTCAGTGGGATGCTGATACCACCGTAAACTAAAGAAAAAGAAAATCTCAAGTAAAACAATGTCAGTATTAGCAATTTAGAGTGCTTTTTTTAAAAAAATATATATATATCAAAACTATATCTATATGCATATTAAGACACTGTTCTTTTGCAACACCTAACCAAAATACCCTTGTGTGCAAGTACCAACTCTGCCTGAACTGAACAACCACACCTAAACTCTAGTTGTCTTCAGTGTATGAGATGCTTATTCGTAACAGAAAGCTTTGCCGCTTTGTTATTCAAGTGAAAGCCTTTCACTTCTCAAAACATCAAATTTTCAAGTTATCATCAAATACAACAAACAAGGTTGTACGGATATTAGAAAAAGTTCACTAGAATAATTATGGCATTACAATTACCCATCAGAACCATATTCTAAATGATTTTATGAAGTATAATTATGCCTCAAAAAACAGCAATTTTCCAGAATCCGGAATAGGTATTATCAAATAACCGTTACCAGTCTTTTTTCTTAGGCAGAGCAGATCGTAACATCAACATTCCTTTCCTAAACACCTCCTCAGTGGTATCTTCAACTCCTACTAGAAAAAGTGCTATTAAAAAAAATAATCACTAATTTACATGTAGCTGAGCTGCAAGTTTTTCCACTTTCACAAGTCAATGCACCATCCATAGCTCATTTATTTAAAAGGCAAGTAGTAGCAAGGAAATTCTGAAGAGTAAACACAGGGATGCTTAGGTCTCTAACATTTTATCTTACTCTCTAAGCATGTCAAGAACCTTGGTAGCTGAAACAAGGCCTTTTCCACATTCAACAAGGGAGGGTTGCTATCCAGATGCAGGAAGGATGTCACTCTGACCTCCATTCTGAAATGCTGAGGCACACAGCCCAAGTATTAATGGGAACAGACTTGGGCAATTTATCTGTATTTATGTGGAAGTACTTTTCTGGAGTAGGAGGCCACTAACTGGTGACATGGGTTAACGTGGTAATAGTTAGATATGATAATGGAATCCACAACCATCAGTAATTCTCATGCTAAGAAAGCTCATCAAGTAGGACCATTCAAATCTACACTGGTGAATTAGAGGTTATGTTAAATCCAATTTAAAAAAGGCAAGGCAAATTTGGAAAATAAACATCAAACCCAAACAACCTCAAGCCACTTGATAACATTTGATTCCCAGCTCTGTTCTGGAAAGGCTTCCTGTCCCAAGTCTAAGTCTCACCCACCCCATCTTTATATTTGCACAACATGGCATTTCATGTAAATATAAGAAATTTTTTTCATTCTTCATGGAACATCATCTACACAACAAATACTAAGGGATGTCCACTGCTACAGAACTTGTGCTAAAAACAGAAATGGTACCAAATACAAGCAGCCACAAGAAGCAACATTATTCATCTTCTACCTCCCTTACAATGGCATGGATACTTCATGTGTGCACATGTGCTGCAAGAGACACTGGATAAAGACTACAATAAAGAATAGGTACAATTTTAATGAAATGTATGTATCACTGAGCATATGCCTGCCTGGCAGATCTTAAAACAGGAGACATAGCCTGTCTGTCCTAACACTGTCCTTGACGCTACACTAATCTTGGCTGAGGACATGGAAGTAGCAATGAAGAAAAATGGTGTGACAAAAATACAACACATTTCAGGAGGAGCTCCCAGTTTTAGCAGTTTAATTGCTGGTATAATGAAACATTAAACAGGCAGTTGCACAGAGCTCATGGACATCATCTTAAAATAACTTAAAAACTGGCATAATGCATAAGAGTTCAAGCCAGTAATATTACAAAGAATACAACCTGGTTAATAGGGGGTTCCACGAGCCTGTGTCAGTAGGTACTGCTGTGCTAACTGATCAGCTAATACTGGGATTTCCTTCAAGAGAAAATAACTTCAATACCAGTCAATAATACATCACAGAGATCCAAACCATCGCTGCAAACTTCCCTTGAAGGAATATGAACACTGCCTGTTCAGAAACTAAAAATGCCAAATACTACAAACTTTCCATGAACAAGGAGTTTTGTGGGGGAGAAGAGGGGCTGAATTTTGTTTGGGGTTTTTTGGGTTTTTTTTGGGGTTTTTTTAGGCATCAGTAGGAGTGGAAGTTATTTCACTCATTTATTTTTATCACATGTGGTCCCAGCTGAAAAATTTGCTGTTTGCAAACTCTGCTGCAAAAGAGACTTTGTTAAGACTGAGAATCACACAGAAACCAGAGCATCTACCTTTTTACCCAAGAAGATAAACTACACTGGAGATACAAACTTCTTCCCATCTTTCACATGACCTAGAGAAAGTGGGGGAAAGCAGAGAAAAAGTCTTCTGCTTTGTCATTCACAATCTTGCAGACCTGAACTTAGCATGCTGAAAGTACCACAAGTAATTCTGTAAGGATGAAAATTACCAGTGTTGGAAAGCTAATTTTTCAAAACCTTTCGTACACAGGCAGAGAAATAGTACCCAATATAGCAGAACAGACAAAATTCTTGTTCTGTATAATGTACTAACACAAATCAAACACTTAAACCACAATTTGCTCTTAATTACACTACAGAATGATTTTGCAAGTGATTCATAATTACAACTAATAGGACACGAGAGTTTGGGCATTTTTTAGTTAATAAACCCTACATACCTTGCATTTAAAAATCTCAAAACCAAGAGATCTGAACATTTTCATAAAGGTAGAGCTAAAAAAAGTAGTTTGTGTCTACTTTAGCTTATATATGCTTCAAACTGAGATCCCACAACTGATTACTCTGTAGCTCTGACATATCCAAGTTAGTCTGAATAGCAGCAGCAGCACAGATATGCCCCAGTTAATTTGAATGAAGGTCATTAACGAATGCACAACAAAACATCCATTTTCCCCTGTCTTCCTGAAGTGACCTGAAAATAGAATGTAGCTGAGTAACTTAAAAGCAACACTTTGGTACATAACGTTTTATTAGTTAAAAATGCAAAGGCCTATGCAGATACTTCAGCTGCCACTTCATTGACTTCAATAAATACAAATATTCAAATTCTGTTCAAGCACTGAAAATAGCACTGATTGAAAAAGTTTGCATTTCTTTACAATTTAAGTAAATAGCTTTTCAACAGTCAATGATAGCTGATGATTCTGTAAGTGAATAATTATCTTATGTCTATCTTTTAAATTTTGAAGTGTCTACATTTCCTCTTAATGGACTTTGAATGTATACATACAGGCATCTCGAAATCGAATGGCCACTCCAGAGTTCCTGGCTTGTCTGGTAATGTGTTTATCCTCCCTCCCATTTCGCAAGGGCTCAAGGGCTATCTGTAGACATTTCAGACTATCTCGCCTAGAATAGCCTCCCAACCCTTTGGAAGAAAGGCACTTAAGCCAAATAACTTAAAAACCAGTTGGGGGAACCAAAGACTAGTTGAAGTATACCAACAAAGGAAAGGAGGAGCAGCCGGTAACTTTTCCTAGGAAAGCTGGACTGCTTAAGAGTGTGACTGCCTGTGTCTGTACACTTACATGTGTACAAACCCCTCCACCACCCCACCCACACAGGCCTGTCAAAGAAAACGCTGTTGGCAAAAAGACAGCACTAAGTAAAATGGGTTAACATAAAAACCAGTTTGTCAGCTAAACTAAGAAGAGAACTGTTTTCCTTTCTGCCATTAAAATTCAGATTCTTGTTGCAGTGAAGCTTCTGACTTGTTTTTATTTCTGGAACACAGAATTATTTCTGGCTCTTTACCTAATTCTTGAGTTCAAGAGCTTATTCACAATGACAGACATTACAATGCACTAAAATAGTTACAAATAAATAGAAGAACACTGAAAAGCAACAATGAGATTTTCAAGGCTACTAACATGAAAGGCAATAAGGGCCCCAGTGACTTCAGTGGGAGCAGAATTCCATAAGCACAACTGCAGAAATCCTGCTTTACGTATTTATCAGTCTGTAGGTTTGCAAAGATAAAAGGAGAAAAGGATTATGAAAAATATTTGAACAGCAAACCTCTCCCTATCATTGGCACAAGGCATGCCTTAGAACAGGGATACAGAAAGTGAAAACTTCACAAGAATTAAGAACATGGGCATAATATTGAGCAATTATTTTTAAAAAGAACAATGAAATATTTAAATTTTGAAATAAAAATTTAAATAAATTTTTTAAACAGGACATAAGAAGTAGAACATGTCATTTGAATAATTGCTCAGAAAAAATACAATGGTATTAACACACCTTAAAAGTAAATGGTATGTAATTCCATGTTCATTAATGTAATACACTTTTTAGAGCACAAAAAAGGTGATCAATACCCCGCTGATGTGGTAAACAATGAACTTCACACAACAACTAAGAGTATGATTCCTGTTCATATTATTCACCTGACAATTACTGTTTTCCATCATACCTAACCCGTGATACCCAACACGCATCTAAACAACAATTAAGAGTAATTTTTCATTAGCAGCTCTTTGGGTGATGAAATGAGGAAAATTAAAAAGAAAAAGGTTGGTAATTCTGAGATGCACAGGAAAAAAGGCAATAGAAAATTATATGAGACTGATTAAGACTCCTATGGACCACATTATTCAAGGATACTCCTTCAGAAACCAGGGAGTAGAGATGTGGTATTCTCAAAATTTTAATGATTACAAAAGACAACACTACCTTCTAATCATACAAAGTGTTTTTCTTCCCAAACAAAAAAAACACAGTGTCTATGATTATTTTAGTATTTAAGATACTGATTTATATTCAAAACAGCTGCTGGGTTTCATTTTTATTATGGATACAGCCACACAGGGAATGCTCCCCTTGCAACTCATTATGTCTGTTTGATCTATTGTTATGAGGAAGTAGTGTATTGAAATTTATACTAATCCTGTCCTATGAAGTATTAAAAAAAATAGAATTTTTAATACCTACCTAAGCACTCTTTATATTCAAGGCTAATCAGCAGGTGGATTATCAAGAACACTGAGACAGTGTAGAGGAAAAAATCCTTCCATTCTTCAGTGTCTTATATTCAGTTTAGCTTTTTAATATTAAAGTATGTAGCTTGTGCCTTCAATAATTTAAGAGCCGGACAATAGCTAACTTTGACAGATACAATTAATAGCAACAAACAAGTCTGTTCTTTTACAGCAACACTGTCTTTGTACCTTGAGCCTGTAAGTCAGGTGTCACAATGCTATGGTAATAAATTTAAGAACAGCAGATTAATTCTTTTTCTAGAAAACAACCTAAATTAACATATTTAACTGTTACTACTCTAATGCATAATTGCATTACCATATTCACACACCGCGTAGCAACTGTTTCTTATCTTACCTGCCACTACAGAGAAGCCAACGAGCAAGAGAATAGTGAGGTATGATCTTCTGTATGACACTAGCCATTACCATGGTAACCACCAACTGTACACCTATCACACCCTGTAGAGGAATAAGTTAATAACAAGTCAGTATGTGCTTTAGAAAAGTACTGAAGTACCTTTACAAACAGATTAAAAAAATTAAAAATACCTGGTATGGTAGGGATAACATTTTTGGGTTCTTTTTAAACTAGAGAGGGAAAAAAACCATACCGTGTCAGTTTTCAAGAAATCCCCCAGAACTTGCTATAATCAGTTGCATACTTAATGAAGGGAAAAGACATTGCCAGGTCATGGCGACAGTAACATTATGTCCCCTGTTTCACAGACTGTAAGGCCACATGTGGACGTGGCATTTCACAAGACATTATGCCTCAAAATTACACCACTGATTACAGCCTTGGTTTTGTGGTCTCTTCAGTCCTGACACGATTTAACAGCTGACACCGCACAAACCCTGGAATTAACATAATTCACAACATCCGCATCATGAAATTTCAGCCTTTGATTAGTGCAGAGCATTTGCTCCTCGCTGAACTTCAGGCACAGGTAGGGAAGGGAGGGGAGGGCACACAGGAATCAGCGTAACTTCACTTTAATGTCCGACTCTTGATCAAGATTTGGCACTTCAGCAGAGCCAGCAGCCATCTCATTCCCAGTCACTCAGCAAGCTTTAGCTCTGGCTATTGGTTGTTGTTGGATTTTTTTTAAATAAAGCAACTTTAAACTTCTAAAGCTAAGTAACAACAAGTGAAATGCTGCATGGTATTACTTTTATCCTGCACATGAAATTCTACAAACTAATACTAACAGCATGTTAAAAACCAGCATGAAGCATGTACACCGTATTTCCTCTATCTACATGCAAGATTTTCATGCTTAGAACATCACAAGCAATAGTAAAAAGTATCAAACACAGATATGCAGGGGAAATTTACAAAAACGTAGTAAAAAGACACTAAGAATGAACCAAATAAGCTATTTCCACTCTTTTAAACTGTTTTTCAGAATACTTTCTCACGGAAAGGAATACAGGCACTTTTTCAACCAGCACACAAAATGCCACATTTAAGTGGTGGCATACAAAAATTCATATTCACTTTCACTCTTAGATACCAAGTTTTGGATATTGCTAGTTACTAACAATATTTTAAAGAAGTATTTCCTTCTATAGTTGTAGAAGTTGGGAATCACACTTCACTAGCTTTGCTCTAATGCAATGTGCTATAGAAGGTCAGAAGGCAAATGTATTTCTACATATGGAAGCAATACGCAATTAAACATTGGCAAATAAAACACAAATTAGCTCATACACTTGAGAAACACTTTCTCCATTATTCCCCAAAGCAAGAAGTAAGGTTTGTCCCTCAAGAACACCTCACTAGCAGCACAGCACGCCATTGTTCAAACACCCCCTCTCCCACCTAGCACCCCTGTTCTCTTAGAGGAAATTTAACCACACATTGTTATTCCCGGAAGTTTCTCTCAATGTAAAGATAATCTGGAAAAGAAAAGAACAGTTCTTACAGGATGGTGAAACAGCTGAGGTTGGAAGGGACCTCTGGAGATAAACTAGTCCAACCTCCCTTGCTAAGAAGAGGGTTAACTACAGCAGGTTGCTCAGAGCCACGTGTTCAGTCAAGTTTTTAATGTCTGCAGGGATGGAGACTCCACAACCTCTCTGGGCAGCTTCTGCCAGTGTTTGACCATCCCCATCTTAAACAGGTTTTTTCTTTCTTGTGTTTAAACAGAATATTCTGTATTGTGCCCATTGCCTCTTGTTCCTTCACTGGGCATCACTGAGAAGGCAGCACCTTCTTTATTCCTCCCCATCAGGTAGTCATACACATGGATAAGATGCCTCCTGAACCTCCTCTAGGCTCAACAGTCCCAGGTCTCTCAGCCTCTCCTTGTATGACAGATGGTCCAGTCTCTTCACGATCTTTGTGGCCCTGCGCTGGACTCTCTCCAATAAGCCCATCTCTCTCATACTGGGGAACCCACAACCAGACACAGCACTCCAGTGTCTCACCATTGCTGAGCAGAGGTGAGCACCTTTGTCGACCTGCTGGTGATTCTCAGCATAATGCAGCGGAGGGTGCTGCTGGCCTTCTTTGCCACAAGGGCTCACTGCTGGCTTATGATCAACTCATCATCTCCAGGACCCCCAAGTCCTTTTCTGCCAAACTGTTTTCCAGGCGGACAGCTCCCAGAGGTACTGGTGCCTGGGCTTATTCCTACTCAGGAACATTGGCACTTTCCTTTGCTGAGCTGCATGACATTCCTGCAGACCAGTTTCTCCAGCCTCTGAACGGCAACACAACTACCTGACGCAGCAGCCACTCCGAGTTTTGTGTCACCCACAAACTTGTTGAGGTTGTACTCTCTTCCACCCTCCAGGTCATTAATGAAGGTTCTAAACAACACTGACACCAGTATCAACTCCTGGGGCACATCACTAGTGACTGGCCTCCAGCTGGAGTTTGTGCCGCTAATCACAACACTTCGAGCCCAGCACTTCAGTCAGTTTTAGTCTACCTCACTGCTGACTTTCCTAGTACATACTTCATCAGTTTGTCTATGAGGATGTTATGGCAGACAATGATGAAAGCCTTGCTGAAACAAAGATACACAATATCCACTTTTCCCCTTGACCACCAAGCTAGGCAATTCATTGTAGAATGCTATCAAGTTGGTCAAGCATGATTCTCCATTCCTAAATCCAAGCTGACTATGCACAAACCCATCTTGTCTTTAATACACGTGGATTTAATTTCCAAGGTTATTTGCTTTATTACCTCCTTGGGGATTAAGTGGAAGCTGACCAGCCTGCAGTTCCCATATTCTCGCTTCTTGAAGACAGAAGTTACACCTGACTTCTGAAGTCCTCAAAAACCTCCCTTGATTGCCATGACCTTTCAAACACAGAGTGAGGGTGGCCAAAGAGTGCAACCTTGGAACAACATCAGCCACTCCCTCACCACTGGTGGGTGCATCCCATCAGAACCCATGGACTTGTGTATCTACAATTTGTTTAAATGTTCCCTAACAGGACAGTCTTCCATGAAAGATAAGCCTTCATTGCTCTAGACTCTCCTACTGGTTCTCGGGAGCCTGGGATTTCTGACAACGAACTTCACCGGTGAAGACCAAGGCAAAGGCAGAATTAGTATCTTGGTCTTTCCCATGTCCATTGCCATCAGGTCTCCTGCCCTAGTCAGCAGCAAGCCCATGTTTTCTGTCACAATACATTTGCTGTTGATATACCT
>JAVKLA010000074.1:5010978-5022715 GCA_034782735.1 Sagittarius serpentarius | reverse complement strand
CTCATACTGACCCCAAAACACAGCGCTGTACCAGCTACTGGGAAGACAATTAACTCTGTCCCAGCCGAAACCAGGACAGCAGAAAAAGAAAAGGGAATGCAAATTGAAGAAAACTAGAGGCAAGGAATGAGGGGAACACCTCTGAAGGTAAAGTGTACACAAGACTGACAAAAGAAACAGAAATGGAGAGCAAGAGGAAAAAACTAAGTAATGGGAAATAATAAATTACACCTTTGAAAATTAATAGAAACTTAATAGAACTTAATAGTAAGCTGAATGAAACACACAAAGCTGTGGGGATGGACACGTCTGTGGCACAGCTCAGTGTTTAGCACTAATCTTTTCCTAAGAAAGCTGAACAACAAAACAGAAGTCACTGCTGGAAAACAGAAGGTCTGGAGACAGACCTTGCGATTTCGATTTCTGTACCAGTGCCAATTTTGAAGGGGGGTGGGAAGTAAAGATATTGTGGGCTCCAGTATTTTATGTCCCTGTCTGTAAATTTCTAAACCAAACCTGACAGGGTTGACTTTTATTCTTAGCTCATAAAGAGTGATTTTTTTGCCTGAGGCATACGCTAAAAAGCAGGTATTTCCAAAATATCCCCCACAGGCAGAAACACTGAATATCTTCAAGGGACTGCAAAACCTCTCTACTTGGGACATCAATTAATATAATCTCTGCTCTGTAAAATACATCGCTGATGCTTTTGCAGTTCGCCACCTTGTCCTGCTTTGCATTGGTCTGAGCGGAGCTCATCGGACTTGGATAGATGCAAGTCAAACCTCTTTCTGCTCCTTCATCGAGTGCTTCACCTGCCCTGTGCAGTAAGCTGGACTGGTGAACAGACCTCCTCTGGATAATATCAGTATTATCCTTTTCAGAGCCCCCCCCGGACATCCTCCCAACCAGTGCCTGGTGTTCACCAGCTCTATGCCCACATGTATAGTTATCCCACTCCATCTCACAGCACAACCATGTGTCTTAGTTGTTACTTACATGAGGACCTTTAACATAATGCACAAGCATTAACAAATTAAACACTCTGACAGTCTTGCAAGACAATAAATGCTGCTGTTTACATTTATTTCTGTGCGCGTGAATCTAATCAGCCATACTGATTTTGGCCTCATGAGGCAGACCTTCTTCACAAGAAGTGTCTGGCAAGGCTGAGAACAAAACCCAGGTCCCACATCTTTGTTGACTGTTTTTCCTTATTCTTATTCTAAGGGGAAAAAAATGTTTACATGGTATGTACTTGGAAGAAAATAATTTGTTACAATAAACATTGCACATTTCAGAAAACCCATTCTCAACACTGACAGCAAAAAAATTGCCTAAAACCCCACCAAAAAACAGGGCAAGAAAGTTCTGTTCATTTTCTCTCCCGCTCAGCAAAGCACTTAAACCTGTGTATATCTTTAACTTTGAGAACACACTTTAAGTTTACTGTGCTTATGAGTTCACGTCAGATTAGCTGCAAAGTACTCAGTATCTTGCAGGATTGCTTCAGTGATTTTCTTAGGATTTTTAATATTCCTTTCAGAGTCTCATTCTGAAATTTTCACTCACCTTACGTGTCATTGACTAAAGTAGTGCTGGTGAAGACTATTCACAGGAGTACTACAGAAGTAAGTAAAAAATGGCATATTCAAAACCTTATTAAATGATTCATTGTAACCAACACAGTAATAATTTATCTTAGTGGCTTTTTATTCTGCTTTATTTATTATCTTTCCTAGTAAAGAAGGAGAAATGAAAACACAAACCTTATAAATTGTTGCTGGGGGTCTTTTTGCTTAAGCTTTGTAAGAATGAGTCTGTTGGTTTATATTATGCTTGATACTTTCCTGTATATTATTCATTTTTTATAGTAGCAGTGTAGTAATACATGAAAAACACAAAATGTTACTTATATATACAAAAATTTTGAGGATACTGTGTATGTTTATGTGCATATTTATATATAATACAGTAAGTATCTATAGAGAGATAGGTATGTATATATGTGTGTGTATATTTCTGTATGTACTTGGATACTGCAAAAATGCATATATATGACCATGGAGAATAGTAAGCATGTGTATATATAGGTACATATACATGTGCTCGTATATGTATGTACTTTCTTGTTTAAAAAAATACTTCCTGATTTTTTTAAAGACTTTGGGACAGATCTTTTTGCCTTCAAATAAAACAGAGCTGGAAGGGAGACATTATCACAACATTTATTTTGAAAATATTGCAATAGTCTCCTCAAAGGACTTGGCATATACAATCTGATCTTTCTCAAAAGCTACTTAAAGCATAAAATATACAGTAATTTGGGCTAATTCTCCCTGGCATTTGAAGGCTGCAGTACTGCTGACTGGCCAGCTACAGAGTTTTCAAAAAGTGGTTATTTTGCTATTGTCTCTATAGATCTGGCACCAAGAATCACATATCTAAACACAGTAAATACATAGATGATAGCACTATATACAGGGACCACACAGGATATTTAATTTCTCTATGATACTAATGTACGATATGACCTTATGACATACCTGTAATAGTTAGCATCTGCTAAACAGTGCTTTCAGGTGCTGTTTCTGTCGGTCTTATAATTGTATATATATCCAGAAACTCTTCAAGGAAAAAATAATCACCTATGAAATAATGCAGCTGTACTTTGCATAATTCTCAAGTATACATGATTACAGTAGCTATGGTGCTAACAATATATTTAGCTATAGTGCTAACCATATATTTAACGGTTCTGTAATTGGTAACAAATTTTGATTCTGTTATTACAAAGCTTACTTACTTGTGTAAAGAAAAATATGATCTCGTAGTTGCAAACTACACTAATATTGGCCCTGTGCTATTGTACAGCAGTACTGGCTTTTAGTGACATCTTTTAACTCGTTTGCCCTTCTTTCTAAATAACTGAAGGGCTGCTGCTTAGTTTAACAACAACAACAAAATTATGTATTTTTGGTACTGAATGAGCAGTTTCACAAAAATAGCACAAAATCACAATAGTGGGCTTCTGACAAGTAAACACCATACCAAATAGTATCATGAGGATTATTACTAAAACTAGGCTTTTTTTGCCTGTAGTCTTTCTCAATCTGCAGAAGCATTTCTCAGATAAAGACATTTCATTTCAATAGGTCTTAAATCATGAAAATCTGACAAAACACTAGGCCATTATGTGTTGAAAAGGTGGCACTAATCCTTATAATAGAAAGCTACTTTTTAATTTTTGTGAAATAAAATAGAAATAATGATGTGTGATAATGATAGTAAAAACTGGAAAAATGAAGCAAGGCGTGCATTCACTGCGATCCCAGGGGGCGGAGTCCTTGTGAAATATCTCTTGGGTTTGCAATTCAGCTGCATCATAAGCACTTTTTCTTCTTCTTGCCACCTAGGCAGGAGTGAGTCAGTGTATGGAAATAAATATACTGAAGTCAAAGTTTTGGTAAATGTAACATAAAACCTATTTTAGCCTGGTAGGGACTTGGTGTTACATGCCAGCATTCATAAAACTATGTGTTGTTATATACTTCAAATATTTACGCATTTTGTTTCAATAGCAGAGCATACTTGGAAAGAAGCTGAACTTTGCAAACAATTCTCAAGCCACCCTTGCACAAAATTTGGCTGTCCAAAGCAGAAAATATAAAGGGGTTTTCTGCAAAATTCCTGTTTAAAAACCAGATACTTCTCCATACAAAATAGTGTACATCCCTCTGTGTCACTGCCTTCTAGCAATAGGCTACCTTCATCAAACATGCACCTGGGGTTTCAAAGATAGGGATTTGTTATGGATCTTTCTTGTACAAGTTCTACGCAGCTCAGCAAACAGATCATTCAATTAAGGTTCTCTTCTTTTCTTCAGAGTATTAACGTTTAAAATACACTCTACCAGTATCCTTTGGTTGACAGATAGCTAAATGCAGCATAAACAAAGAGAAGCTTCGCATTGGGTCTATGCAGAGCACACCCTTCTGCAGATGACTGATTACTTACAAGAATGAAAATAATTGAAGCATCATGTCTATCAGACTTCCCGGCCACTTTCAGGTAAATATGTACACGTCTGTGCAAGAAACGCCTGAGAACTGTTTCCGGTGTTCAACTTCTTTTCAAGTATACTCAGCTATGAAAACATAAAATCACTGGCCCTGAAACAGAAGTATTTCTACATACACACATATCTACCTATATCTTCATACAGGTATGCACGTACCTTAGGAGTGTAAACATTTAAATAACCTCCAGCCTCCAAATTATCTGTCGATATAAATTTAGCAAAAAATTTTAAGTGTATTTTCTGCCAATCCATTGTTCTGGTGATATACATTCAAGCACACAAGCTCACACATGTTTTAGTGTATCTTTACATTAAAGCATGCCTAACGCAGGGTCAAATCCTGAGGTCTTTCTGAGGGTGTAATTCTACAAGACACCTTACACAGATTCCCATTGTTTAATGGTAAGCTTCCCCTGCAGACAGTGTAGTTTACAGGCCTGCAGACCGGGGCCTTAATTCTTGAACCTGCAAACACAAAATTCCCGTTGGCCCCACCAGAAATGGGGTAGGCAAAAGGTTTTTTGGGTTAGGACCCTGAGTAAGGCAACCTCGCCTCGAATGCAGAAGGATGAAGCAGGACTGGAGGACCAGCCTGTGAGCCCTGTGCTCACGGCAAGCAGCCTTTGGCCCCGCAAGAAGCACTGCTGAAATCAGTGGAGCTGCTCGTGAAGGAGAGCATCCTTCGGGGAGAAGAGCTTCTAGCCCGGTCTTAGGAGCCACTTGGGGCCATCACACGCTGGCATTAGTCCTGAAGAGTAGATTGAGTTTAACAAAGGCCCATGTAATTATTCATCCAGAAGCATGCAGCTGTATTCGTAGAGCGTGTAAGTGAACACTTCGGATGGGAGTAGTGCAATATCACTAATATCAGTGTTTTCAGAATACATGTTTGTGGGCTCTGACAGAGGCTGTTGACAGAGCTGTTGCAAATGCAGTTTCTGACAGTCACAGTTTGCCAGGTTACAGCTACGTGGTCACCCCGAGACGTCTAAAAAAACCCACAGAAAATACCACCTCGACCACATTGCTCTCTCCCCCTTAAAGAAAACAAACAAATGAAACGCCCTATGCCGTGGTCCCTCCATGGCTGGCGGGATCTCGTTGGGGGCCAATGGATGCACGTGTTAATGAGGCCTAATCTCCCCTTTTGTGTTTGTTTCTTCATTAGGCTCTAACGGCGCTTCTGCCCCCTCACTGGAGGTTTGATGAGAAGATGGTATGACAGGCTTGGCTTCTCCCCATGCAGCTGGCACCACCGATGCCAAAAGCCGGAGCCTGCTGCAGCGGGATCAGGAGAGGCTCCTCCAGAGCATGGTCTGACTGTCAGTTTCCCACCCGCCTCCCAGCACCCAGCTCCATCCCCAAAGCCCCTTAATGAGAAGTGGAGGACAATGCCAGTATTGTTGTTTCTACTCGGGATCTGCTGGAAAGAACAATCGCTGTTTACCCAAGCATCCGCGCTGCCCAAACCCTGCTGATAATTACTTCTAGACCCTCTGATCAAATCTGCTCTCTGCTTTCGGCATAAAAAGCTATTGAGCTAGGGGCAGGACAACCTTTCTGTCTCTCCTGGTCTTTTACCAGCTTGCTCGAATATTGCCTGGGCCTCACCTTGGGCGCAGAAGTGAGGATGCACCTGAATCTGCACCAGGCTCACCTGCATGGGGTGAGCAGATGAGGAACCCGCGCCGCAGTACAGTGCTGGAAATGCAACCCTTCTCCCCCCAAAAAAGGCAATTTTGAAAAAGCACTCACCCGATTTCTCATTCCCGGTTTTCTTTACAACTGTCAGTAATAAAAAAAAAAAAAGACTATTCTAATTAGCATGGGCATCTCTCAGCAATTTATCCTCGCTAGATTTTGCAGCTAAGTATGCAGCACAAAACTGCTAGCAAATGGTAAGCATCACGAGAGCAAGGGGCTTTGTTTTTGCAAACCAAGAAAAAAATGCAACTGTTGCTGAGTCTATTTCTAGGATGCTAGTAATAATTTTAGTCTGTCAAACCATTCGGTCTTTCCTCACCCACCTCCCGTCATAGCCCCCCCATGCAGCCTGCTGCTAGCGCTATGCAAAACACCATCATGAATATGCGTAATTATGGAGATTCATGGTAATTTTTCAGGGTTATCCGATGTGACGTTTATAGGACAGCAGCATACATCAGTTTAAGCGAGAGTGACAAATATCTTATCCTTTTTATTTCTATAGTATTTTTAATACTTCCTTGGTCTCTCCTGGGAGCAGTGCGAACTGGTAGGAATTTGAATAAAATATTTTAAAAATCAAATACTTTATTAGCATAGTACTTTTTAAAGCTTCAAGTTTTTAATGTACATGTGGTATATGTGCATGCATGTAAGGCTGTCTTACCTTAACGCCAGTTATTTCTGTGAAATGAACAAAAGTCTGTCTGCAGATATTTTACGTGTTATTAGTCCGTTACCGACAGATAACAATGCAGAGTAAAATGTCTCATGTATTGGACTGCTTTCTGAAAATGAGTTTGGTCTGTCTAATTACTTCAATAATCTCATTACCCACCTGATAGAGCGATTTAGCAAGCTTTTCTTCTCATTTTTATTTTAAGCATAGACTTTTAAAACAATGACTTTAAATGATTTGCTGTTAACTATGGTGAACTGCAATTATGTTCCAGATCAGTTGTGCTTCCTAGGGGTCTGGATATGTTGTTTATTAGAGAAATTAATTGGGATCTAGCCTAAAAATGTACTGTTTGTAATGACTACTAACTGTAAGTATTTTTGTTCTTGATATTTTCAGTTGCTAGCACATCAGCTAGACCTTCAAATTCATTATGTGATTTCATTTAAGATCAGTAAAATTACTTGTAGATGAAGGTGTAGTGCAGTACGAGGCCTCAAAATATCAGTGGATATTCACCACACATCAGTACGCAACAGAAAGATTGAGAAGTCTAACTTTTTACCAAAAAATAGTAAAATGGTCTGCTACACTGCAAACTACAATATTACAGGATATTGTTGTAGAGTTAATTAATTTGCAGAAAACATCTGTGTTACACTGCCACATGCCTCAAAATATTCACAAAAAAACCAGGCAGCGTCATTACTGTATGAATCCTTCAGTCTTAACAGAAATTATTCTATTGTTGTATACCAAAACAGAAAAAATGTTGCAGGCCACATTAAAGAGAAAATACAACGCTCTAATTTTAATTGTTTATGTTCTTACTAGAACTTACTTGCTCTACATAAAATTTAAGACTACATTTTATTGTCACTCCTAAATACGTCACTGCATTTGCACTTAGGAAAACAGATGTATTTTTTCTTTTATTCATCACTTTTTTAAAGCTATTTTGTATGGTATTTTTAATGGATGTAAACTCAATCCTATCCTCCACGTGTAATAATGTAGTGGAAGAGGAGCTCCCTGGAAGTCCTGTCTTTCAGTATTGTGGAAGATCCCAGATTAACTGGGGAAATCAGCCAGCAGGTAATGAAACAATGTGGGAAGCCTTCACTTTGCATAACACACCGGTGCCAAATCTAGCATTTTACATTTATTTGTGGTTGTGTACACATACAGTATAAACCTGACTGTGACACACTGCAAATACAACTTACAGCTGTTACTGCATAGGAAAGGAGTGGAAAACGCTGCACCCAAGTACCCAGGCGTATGGGTGTGCACATGTGTCTGGATGCGTGTGCATCCCGTCTGCACAAAACAGTATGGTCCACAAGCATTCCATGTTTTAAATGGCTAATATTTATAATCTGTCAGAGCATCCATGAAGATCAATTGAATGTCTTAACATGTTTGGGTTTTTTTCAGAAAACATGGATATGCATTGACGTAAGTGCAGGAATATCCTCTGTTTGCTTTGAGCATGTATTTTGGCATTTGTCAGCCACGGAAGGAGCAAGCAAGGTTTACCCTCACCTGTCCCCTGTCACAAAGGCTCTACACATGGAGACCCCACACAGCCACTGAGAGATGTCCCCCCAAAGATGCTCAGTGCATTACAGATGTGGGGCCAAAATAAACATCAGGGCACGGCTTCTGGCTAATCTAAATCATCACAAGTGCTCATCAAATAAAATACAGTGGGAAAATACTAGCGCTTCGTACCTATATGCTCCCAGCGCATATTTTTAGCGTTAGCATACCCTAACTCTTCTAGGATCAGCCCTGAGACTCAGCTTGCGTTTGTCCTCTGTTCTCACTACTCAGACCAACCTAAGTTTCAAAGGCTGTTCAGCGAAGACTAGAGATTTGGGAGCCACATTTAAGTGGATGTGCCTGCTAAGGCCCTGATCCTGAAAGCCACTAAGCAGCTCACGGGAGGTGCTGACATCCTGCCTCAGAGTTACTTACCGGGAGAGCTGTCTGGAGAGCAGCACCCTGAGAAAACTGTAATGTGTTCCTTTAAATTAGTGACAAGTCAAAGCATTGTACCAGCTCTCATTAAACGTGAAGGCCTGGTTTATTTAAAATTTTATTAAAATACTGCGTTGTGGGTTTTTATCACTACCAGCTATTAAGACTGGAGTGTTAAGCATCACCAAAATATTTTATGAAGCTATAAGGTGACAAAAATGGGCTAGTGCTATGTTATAAATTCACTACATGCTGCTTGAAAAACACTAATTGATGCATACAGCAGGCAGAAAATTGCATCTCCATACACAAAGACAAAAAGGTGTAAAACCTTTCTTACATACGGTTTCAAGGATAGTTTTAATTTGCCTTTAAAACCATGATCTATAATTTTATTTATGGGAAATAAACTTCTGTAATTAAATGGATACATTTTCCAAATGCCACGCAGTGGATGTGAGAAGTATTTTCTTTGATTTGCTAAGGAGCAAAATACAGTAATTTGGTGGCAAGCATCTGTCTGGTAATCGTGTAAGATAAATTCATAAGAAACACAGGAAAGTTATTTATTTACTGTTGCTGCTAAGCCAGCCTTTATTTATCTTAGGAGATTTTTTTTTCATCTATGAGTGGAAAACAAACTTTCCTTCAAGAGGTCTGTGAACCGAACAATAAATGTCAGGTCTAAATCCCGCACGGAGACCCGTCGGGTTTAATCCTGGATATTCCTCGGGATGCAAATGAGGACGGGAGGTTTCCCCTGTCCTGCTGTCATACGGGCAGCCAATTTGCAGGCGCGGGCGCACGCGGTACGTGCTGCGGGCTCTCCTGCACCTCCCCCTCGCCCCAAGACTTGGTCCCAGCTGCCTGCCTGCCTTTCACAGAAAAACGCAGACCAAGGAAACATATCCGTAGGAGTGCTCTGGAAATTAACTTGACATTTGATGCAGAAAACAAACAAACAAAACAACAAACCAACAGACCAAAACGACAAACCCTAAAAGCTTACAAAAGCCACTGAACACAAAAGGCACGCAGGACCCGCGCTACTTATAGTGCGGATTTAAGGGGTATGGAAGGTGGTTATTTTCTTGCAAGCAACACGCTCAGCCCTCCTCGTCTTTGTTAAGACAACTCAGTCACTCTTTGTTAAAGCCATAGCATCCATCAAACAAACAAAAAAATACCCCACACTTCCACAAAACAGCCACCGCGGAGCCAAATAATATCAAGGAGGTGCATTGCTACCTACGGGCTTGGCTTCCTCTTACGTCCTCGATAACGTATTTGTTAAAAATACGCTGTTGTTAAAAGATAGATTGGAACTATTAATATTAATTTACTACTAATAAGGTGTGCTACATAACTAAGACATAAATAACTTAATGCTAGTATTTTGTGATTGGCAAGCAGCCCATTACACATGTGAGGCATGCAAACACCGCTGTATCTTGAAAATATCATTAAAGTAAACATTTCATTTTTCCCTGTACTTGAGGCTACAAATCTTTTTTCCTTTTTTTTTTTTTTTTTTTTTGGTCAAAAAGCACTTGAATCAAAGACAAACTCTTGATGGAATATTAACTGCTTCTCTCATTCTGCTTGCAATAGCAATAGCAATAGGATACAGAGAGACGGAGCATATTTAAGCTATTAGACATGCAGGAATGTTATTATGCTTTATTGTGTCTGCCTGTCCCCACCTCCCTTCCTCTCCCCCCACCTCTCCCTTCCTCCTCCCTCCCTCCTGTCTTACATACACACACACTTACATACATACATATGTACGTACACACATACGAACACACACACACACACTCACGGTCCCCCCTCTGCAGAGCTGGCAATAGTGCAGCTCACAAATGTCTGGCCTAATGGTTTACAAGCAAAGGAGTGTACTGGCAAAATGCATAATCTTAGCGTCCCTACTTCTTGATATCCATGGATTTATTTACAAGTCCCTGTGTTCTACTTTTTTTCCTGTTTCTATGGTTTATATCACTGGCATGCCTATATTCTTGTGGGAATTTCTAATAAGAATCAAGATACAACTGGCAAATATTCTGTATTGCAGTCTGCATTTCCATAATTTAGCTCTTTGGGGTTTTTTAAAGAGACAATTTTAAGAGGTTTATGGACTAACAGATATATGAAGAGTATTTCGACTGGCTTTTTTAGTACTTCAACTACTTAAGGTTCTGTTTGTGTAAAATGGCTGTAATAAAATGAATTTATGTACACATGTATGCTTGTGTATATGTAAATGCATTTGTAACGAAAATGTTCGTAAATCCTTGTCAATTGTGCTGATCAAGCCCCACACTGACACTGGCAGTTTTTTCACAGAAGAGTTAAAATGCTAAAGAAAGAGTTACTCATTTTAGTTTTTCTTTTGGTAGCAGGTAAAGAAAGGATTTAACTAGTTGAAAGGAAGATTTGTACTTAGCTAATTTTCACTTCTTTAAGAAAGCCTTTCACTAGCACATTTTACAATTGCCAAATGGACATTTCCATCTTGTAAACAGAAGGATATAGTGCATTTCATCAATGATTTATTTTCTAAATATTTACAGACAAGGGCTTGATTCTGCAGGTTCTTGCACACAAGTAACTACACTTACCTGAGTAAACACAGTAATATCAATGGATTACTCATACAAGTAGTTTCTTGTAAGTAAATTTCCTGAATCAGGCTCTAAAATCAAAAAATAATTTTAATATGCATTCCATTTACTATTGTGGTGTATTTTCCCCCCCTTTTTTTTTTTAGCTTGAGATCCACTTGTGAACAAATAACTGACAATTAATACTTTTCCAAAAGCTGATATAAATTACACTTACCAGGCTACAACAATAAAAAATAACACAACATGTACTTATTGTGTGTAGCACCTACATTTTTCCCCTTTTTTTATTTGAAGCAACAAGATACTCCTCATAAATTCACCATAAGTAAAATACTATTGCTCTTGCTGTGGGCAGGCACTCCATGTTATTAAATGAGAATAATATCTTTCAAAAAGAGAGTTAATTTGCAGTCAGATGCAAAACAATTAACATTATTCTGTCTGTGGTTTGAGGTTTTGTTTTCTTCTATAAGTAACCGTTGTATTTTTGTAAGACGTTGCCTCAGTAGTAAAGCAATTTAGAGTGGAGGATATTTTTAGATTACATTCATTTAAAGGAGGGGGAGGGAAAGACCGTGCAGTAAGATATACATGTATTTGTAATTCATATTGTTGCTGTGCTTCTATTGTACTCTGAGCTTCCATCATGGCTGAGATGGGAAG
>JAVKLA010000074.1:4944219-4957486 GCA_034782735.1 Sagittarius serpentarius | reverse complement strand
GACAGGTCCTGCTCCAAAGTCCATGGAAGGCAACGGGAGCCCTTCCAACACCTTCAGTGAGCTTCAGCTTGAAACATGCACTGCGGACCTGCCTGGCCAGTTCAAGCAAACTGGTCATACAGCTGTGCAGGAGTGTCTTGACAAAACACTTTGATCAGACTTTTATTTCGTATCTCTTTGTCCACGAAGCTGGATTGATAGTCACACAAGTGGTGCCAAGCCGCCAAGTCTCTCTGCCCCTTTGCAAAGGTGGAAAAAAGGAATTCCACCAACAGAGAGGTTTCTCTGTCTCAGCATGCAAGCCAAGGCAAGTCTGACGTTCTCCCTCGCCATGAATACAGCGTGTACGTTTACATTTGCCTTTTGCTCACTTGGGGATTTGCAGCTGTAAAGGTCCTGAATGGATCAGGAGTCTCTTTGACACAGGAGAAAATTGAGACACAGACAGAATGGCTTGCCTGGGAGGAACGGTAGAATATTTATTCATTTAAATTTAAATGGCAATTAAGGAGAAAGAATTGCCTAGACAAGGCTCTAGGTGTCTAACACATAGTTAATGATAATAAGATAAAGTCCCAGGAGCAAAAATAATGATTTGGAACAGTATCTTCGCCAGCCAGTCACAAAAGCTTTGTTGCAGTCCTACATTACTCCGGGAAGAGTATTCCCATTGCTCTCCAAAAAACCGTACTGAACAGATGTCTTTTGCAGGATGCCCAGAAGAGCGACAGCCCTAAGTCATACACATTACACAGAGAGGAGGTTAAGATTATCAGTGCAACCTTAACTTCAACGTAACACCCATGTGCCATGGGTTGGCATGCCTTTGCAAACTCCCAGTATTTTAACGAAGACTTTAAAAAGTATTTCTGTCTTGTTGTCTATCTATTCACTAACTCTGTTTTTAACATTAAAATTTTAATCTCCTAGCATTCATAAAAAACTACTTTGGAATTAAAGGGAGACAGGGTATCAGAAATGAGTGGCAAAAAAAATATTTCTCTTTAAAGGCATTGCAAAGCTCTTTTGAGCCAAAGCTTGGGGACAGGAAACTTTTTTTTTTCTTAAATAAAAAGGCAAAAGTCAAGAGTTTGGTAGACAGCTTTTTCTCTTCTGTACCACACAGGCAGGTAGATGGTGCAAAACCGAGATCCAAAGCACTTTGTTAACTGTGGGATAGACACTAACACTTCAGAGGCGGCCCATCCACTGACTGACTGGTCTGGCACAGTAAGGAGACTTGTGGAGTAAGTCCCTGTGTAACATCTAAGTATCATAGCCTTACACAGGGGATCTACGTGGGATTTGGATAACCTTTGAAAAACCTCCTCTGCTTGACCTGTTCTCGGTCTCTTCTAAAACCCCTGCCTTTCCGCAGAGGTGTCTGCGGACGCTTACCCCGTCACCGGCTGCCCGACCCTCTGCGTCGGTGCAGAGCTCGTATTCCCGGCTCCGAAGACAGAGCCATGCGCTTTAGTACGGTCAGCACTTTACTTACGAGCTGCCCTCCAGGAAGGCTACGTGGTGAATGCTACGTGTGCCTCCATCACCTGAGTACCCTACAGAGCAGAGCAAGTTGCTTTCTTCTGCTTTGAGCAACGTGAGGGCAGGATGGGATTTTTACGCATATTGTAGCCACAGACAAGAGTTTTACAGTGTAAATTAAATCCAGTCTTGCTTAGCCTGTACTCTGGGATAAAAGAGCATTAACCTCAGGGAAATAAAGTCTCCCAAGAGTGAGGCTGAGCCAAGGTGCTGCTGTGCAAAGGCAGCGTGGCCTCTGTATCTCTTCCTGGCTGACTATTCGCATTTACCAGCTAAAGGGTTGCTAAACCTGGTATAGTGAGCAAAGCATAGGAGTGGGAGCACCTACTGATGGAGAGCATGGCTGCATTTGTTCTCCAAAAATGAGAGGAAATTCAAGGGGGCAGCGGTGAAATATGAGGTTCCTTTAAAGTAACTGGATCTAGCCCAAAGAGCAGAATTGGCTTTTTTGGTAAAGAATGGGGGTAAGCGCCTGGGGTCACTGGCTGTCAAAGAGCAAGATCAGAGGAAATCCAAATGCCTGGGAGATGGAAAGGAAGGCTCTTCCTGAAGCCTCTCTAGTTCTAATACTCCACGTCTCAAAAAAATAGGACAGAAAAACTGCATAGGAGAGACTGGTACTTCTCTCTGCTGGCAAAATTAGCTTCCTCATAATCTAGTAGGCTGGAGAAATCCACTGCCATTCAGAAGGTGGGAAGAGAACAGGTCTGGCTAATACTGTCTCTTCAGCAGCTATTCATAGATTGTTTGAAGGAGACTGATGTTAGCGTTAGCAGAAAAACGATCCAGGCTTAGCTACGTGGCCTGACCCCAGATGTCAGCATAACTACAGAAGCATCTCAGAAACAGCGGTCGGTCTGTTTAGCTTTGCCAGAGGAAATCAGTGCGAGTGGGCAGCTCACACTCTCACAGCTATAAAGATTTTTATAACAGACTATATTGGACAAAAAACGTCTAGAGGGTTATACTGTCTACTGAAAAATCGGCCCTAGTTTAAGGAAGTTTTACTGTCTTTTTTTAGAGCGTTACCTTTCCATGCTTGGCAAACAGGCCAAATAATTATGATGTAAACTGGTTCTCCACAGGATAAATATATTATCATGTCCTCTCTTCTGGCTTCCGACTAGGGAAAAGTAATTTTTCAGTTAATAAGGAACCAGAGGGGGATGTTACAGCTTAACACAGAACAAACCTTTTGGTACAGCATAATTGATGCTTGCCTGTGCCATGGCCTAGAAGCGAGGCCTGGTATCCTCAAAGAAGTGTGTGATGAGAGCCTTGGCTGAGCTGAGCCTTCGGGTGATGCTGTCTGACTTTTTCCTACTGTGAGCATCCTCACTAGTGTTATCTCTCAAGCAAGGTTTCCTTAAAATGTTAACTCCTAAACACAAGAAAACTTTAGCAGAATATCAGGTTGGCAGGAGGAGAAACTAAATAAGAGTAGGGGAATTAACTCCCTCTTCTCCCTGTACCTTGTAGTCTTCATTACTGGGTCTTGTGCTCCACTCCAGTAGCCTCTGATGGCCTCTTGCACTGAACAATCTGCAGACAATTCCCCTCAACCTCCTAGGAAATGTTCCTTACTTCTCTCTTCTTAGTCTTTCCTGGGGGAGGCGATTTCTTGCCATGATCAGTGCCCCAGCCCTGCTCAGCCTGTGATTATACATCACTCCTGAAACGCCCTGCTCAGTTTCTCTCAAGGAAGGCTCTGTCTCCCTGTTTTTTCCGGAAGGCTTTGCCTGCCTGAAATAGTAAGAGCCATGGTAAAGCAAACTGGTTGGCTTCCCAGACACAGCCTTTCAAACAAAGCGCATACTGCCTGCACGCAGTAAACGACTAATGGATAAAACACCCCCTTCACAAGGTGTATCACCTGTAGGATATATGATGCAGCAGCAGCAGCAGAGACAGCCCAGTCAAAGAAATAATCTTATTCAAGCAAATGACTTCATTATGTAAAAATCTTGCAAAATCTCAGAAATATAAGCAGTTGATTACAGGTTCCATGTTTCTTCCTTCAAGACCCTCATTCAGCTGTTACTCAGCATGTGGTTTTCAGTTAGGGTCTTATTACACCGTGTGCAAATAAAAAAAGACAAATTGTTCTCCCTGAGGAGGTGAACATCTTCCTCTTTGTCCTGGCTCGAAGTGGGAGCCTTGGTCTGATCCGAGGAGCGGGGATTGGTACTCCCCAGCATGAACCAGTGGATGGGAGAGGGATGGAGGGGATTAGTGACTCTAATTATTGTTAATCACCCAGTAATGGACAAGCCAAAAGTGCTGAACCCGAAGCAAAAAGTGTCATCCAAGTGTTGCTGAGCAGCTACACAGAGGAGCAACGAAACTCTCAGGTATGCAAAGATGTCCTCGAACTAGTGCGTATCTTCGCAAACCCTTTCTTCATGGTGAAGTCTTCTGGCATGTGTAGACACACATTTAAACAACAACTTGTAGACTGACTACTAATTCTCAGCGTAAATTTTCTGATTAAAATGATTTCTCTCACTAGAAAAATGTGATTAACTCTCTCTTTCTAATACGATGGCATTCTGCTCTAAATTCTGCTAAGTTATACAGAAACATCACCAGAAATATTAAAAAGGAAAAAATTTGCACCTTGTATACATGACATATTAAAAAAGAAAAAAGAAGAAATTATGGCAAGTCAGGAGAAATTTGGGATATCACTTTGTGTAAGGAAATATTCTGAAAAATGAATCCATACAGATATGCTATTACATTAAATCATCTCTCTTTTCTGTCCCCCATCTTAAAATGTGTCGGAAGGAGATAAGCACCCTCTGAGGTCCAGCGCAAAAGAAATGTGCTTCAGAGTCTTCCTTCTAGCCAGAGCACATCTAAGGCAGTACAGCAGAAGGTGGCCAAGGGAAGAAAAGAGTTTTTTCTGCTTTTCCTGTTATCCATCAGCAAAGGGAGAGAGGGACAGCTGGATGTTTGTTATGGTGTTGCCTTCACTGACTATGGAAGTTGTTGGAGCACCTATTTTTCTGTGGCTTTCCTGCGACTACCTTTCCCTAAAACAACTCAGTCGGCACTGTGTTTCAAAGCTGCTGTTGGCCTCATAGTTTTCTGAAGCAGAAAGAATTTTGTTTTCTCTGAGCCATATCGACACAATGGTGGGGTTCTGTGTGTGTCTCCGCAGTATTCTGAAATCATCTTAGAATAGTAAGAACTAAAGAGAGGAAATGTTAGATATTTAATACATTGACTCAGGAACTGAACTGCAATATGTAGCTGGTATTTAACAGGTGAGAGGCTCAGAAAAGCCAGCAGTGGAAAGAAATTTCAAGGAAAAACTCAGGAGGTCATTGATAGGTATCTGTTTTGTGTCGAAAGAAGAAACGACCCCCAAATTGTACCAAACCATAATATACTTCATGTACATCTGCAATTCATCCTGCACAAATAGAGTGAATCAGTGTCCTGGTTTCGGCTGGGTTAGCCACAAATGGTTGGAAAAAACCTCTCCTATGTTTTCAGGAGGCAGGGTGTGTTTTTCCTCTGCTAAATTCGAAAGTTAAGAAAACAGTAGTCTAATGCCTCAGAAATTCTTGCTCGTATCGTTAAGTCCTGTGTTTGCTGATCAGCCATCTTTGTTCTTCTGAAAACCTGGACTAAATCCATCCTGTTCTTCATCTTTTCAAGGTCCTTTACCTTTAAAAGGGGATTAGAAGTCATTGCTCTGGTAACTTTCATTGCTTGATCTGCAGGTTGATTCTAGTTCTGCAAACTCCCAAACAATTGCTATTTACACTTGTGAGTGACACTGACACAGCCATAGGAAAAGTTAGATCAGAATTAGCTTTACAGCTACTTATATGTAACTTCTATTTTTTAACCATTCAAATTTAGAACAGCTGAGATTTCAAACAGATTTCAAAAAGATGGCACTGAAATGACGTCTGCAGAGTGTTTCCTCTTCTTGTATGCTTTTTCATTTGCCCAGCTGTCGTCTTCTATTTATCTTCTGTCCTGGGACAAAGTCTGTGATCCTGCAAGAATCAAATGTCTTGATACACTGAATTGTTCAGCTAATATTCAAAGAGACGAAGTCATTGCAGGAGGCTGTGTTTCACGAGGGCTCAGCCTCTGCCTCTACATGCTAAGGTAAAACAAGACAGATCTTTTGCAATGATTGTTATATTTGCGCTGCATCTGTCATGAACATTTCTCATGAGTTCCTAAATTACTCTCACTAAATGATTTCACAGTTAGACTATAAATAAATGAGTAGTTCACAGTCTCAGAGATACAGAAACATTTTTGGAAACTCCTAAAATACCTCAGTCTACACTCAAAGATATCACAGGCAGTAGAAACTGTCATCTGACAGTCCTCGAGTTTGACTGGTGTAACATGTCTGTGGAATTTTGCTCAGGAGTTTCTGCACTTAGCCCTGTAATTTTGATTAAACTACAGCATAAACAAAGTCTGCACAGGGATGGCTCATCCAGCCTATCCATTTGCACACTGGTCCGATGGCTGCTTGCAAAAGCGGTCCTAAGCCCCGACATGACCACATGGAATACACTTCCCGATAATGCTGTTCTGTGGTATTTCCTCTGTAGCTCGGTACTCCCGAGAGCAAACAAAGGTTTCGTTACTTGTCCTGTGTGTGCATGTGTTTTATCAATGAAAGTTTGATGCCTAATACCGGCACGTTTACGTATGCGAGCAATATTTTTCGGGGCGGGGGGAAGGGGAGCAGTCCCAGTGAGTTGGCTGGCACTTTGCAGACAACTACAAATCTGTCTTTTGAGCAAAGTTCTGGTGCTTGGTTGAACAGCACGCACGTGAGATTACAGGCCCAGGACTGTATTTGTGTCACCTCTCTGTTTTCATTTCCCACCCCCATACTTACACACTGATATTGTCTCATTCCTGTATGTGCATACTAATTCTATCAATCGCGCATCCTTAACTGTACTTGTGCATCTGCAATTTATGTAGTTATTCATTTTTCCTAGCTGTTGTGGAATAAATAAACGGGTGCATGTTTACACTTAAGTCAACTGGGTGTGCCTCACAATATTGAAAAAGCAAAGCCATGCTAAATGGAAAGGCCTGACGGTTTTAGCTCTCAGCTTATTATGCATGTTGACTGCTTCATTTGTACTGTATTAATTTCTAACACTGTAAAATCAACACAGTCTGAAAAAAAAGGGTTTGCAGGGAAAAGAAGGATGGTTATATTATGTGTTATCCAGACACAAGAACTGCCATATGGGATCAGATCAAAAGTACATTTATCTCGTTATCATATCCCTGACAGTGGTCTGCAGGGCATTTTCAGGGGGAAGAACATTAAAAAAAAAAAGGCATATCTGAATTCTCCCCTAGAATACCTCTCATTTTCCAGAAACAAGTTGTGGAAAAATCCTCCTTTACTGTAGCTGGGAACTGTGTTATCATTAACTTCTCTAACCCCTTATGACCTTACCCAGCCTTTTGGCTTCCACCGTTTCATGGCTGCAAGTCCCACTACTTGTTGCATGTAATGTGGTCACCACAAGCCCTTGTGAACCTGCTGCCTGATGGTTTCTTCGGACATTCCTTGCTTCCACTATTTTTGAGAGAGAGCATGTAGTATTTTCCTCAGTACTGCTGTCTCCATACCATTCACATAAGGATGTACTCTCTCATTCACTTGTTTTCCAAGGTAAAAACTCGTATTTTATGTAATTTCTCCTTTCAGGCAGATTTGCCCCCGGCTCATCTTATTCTACATTCTTTTTGAGGTGGAGTAATGTGTATTAGATTGGGGTTTCCCACTGCAAGAACACATCTGCAAAGGATGTTACCATGATATTTTCTAGCTCTCAGTTCCTTTCCAAAAAAATTCTAATGTAGTGTAAAAAGTTGCAAAAAAGTTACTTGGGCCTCTGCCAAGGAGAGATAAATTTACTTCAGATGACTAGGTGCCACATGTATTATATTTTCACAAGCTTATCTTTGAAGGTGTAGAGTGTTGCTGTGAGGCAACAGCCGCAGTGCAATCTCCTCCAAGTTTATGCCTTAAACTTTGCTGGGTGAAAGTTCAGTATCTGCAGTCTGGGATTACCGCTGTAAATCAGGCTGCTTTTCTTTGGATACTGACTATGAACTCAACACACTTAGGCCAGGAACCCCTTTTCAGCTTTGGCAAGTTAACTGATATGTAATATAGTAAATTATAATTAAAGTGATGTTTTTCCCAATAAATAAGTGTCAGAGAGAAACAAAAGGGTTGTATTTCAAGCACCATACTTTTGACATATATTCAGATATTTAGGCACAGAAAGACAGAAATTTACATGTTGTTTTTTTTTTTTTTTAATATGAAATTCCCTCCATTGTGATGATTTTCTCAGTGGTTCAAAATGCAACCTGGTAAATGCAACCAATTGCATTTCTGCTGCCCATTTTGGTCGTCTGAGTGCTGTACCTGGGCTTGTCAGCTCTCCGTTGTCAGATTCCAGATGCTTTTTCTGTGTTTCCTCCTTTTGAGTTTCGGTCATACAACACACTTTTGTACATACTTGTCACAGGATGCTGTGTTTTCACTGTGAGACTGCACAACCTATCCTGAGCAACTCTCCTAAATACAGAAAATAATTAGCTATGTAATGTTCTGTCATAACAAAACTGTGGTTTACACCAATTATGTTTATCATGCAAATATACTACCTTTAAGTTTCATCACCTTTAAGTTTTTCCCACACAGTGACATGTTCTATTACATCACTTCTTCTCTTCAGTCAAAGAAGTGAAACCTTCACAGCTAATGGTGATGGACCACTGCCCCCCAGTATGCAGCAATATGTTTTCTAGCCTAAAACAACTTACTGGTCATTGTCCAGACAAACACAAACTTATACTTCAGACTGAAAACTTTGGGCAGGCTATGGATGAATAACAGATGGAAACACAAAGACAGAAGAGGTTAGAAAGGACAATTAGAACAGCACGCACACTTTGCAGCTTTCAGAAGCAAATTCATTTTAAATTCATCATTCGCACAAGCATCCTCATGTTAGCTTTGAACTATCTCTAGCAAGTAAGGTGTTGCAGAACGGAACCAAAGCATGCTCCGAAGTCTGCTGGAAGAGGAGGAAGAAATACCTTCAACGGTAGGAATACTACCGTTAGCCGTAATGCCTGTTAACAACAGTTAAAGTTATCTTGGGTGTGTTTACATGAAATGTGGAAAATGTAATATAGATTTACCTACTGCAGATGCTCTGAATACTCAGTGTAAAGTGTTGGGTGTCGTATGTGAATACAAAATAAACATAGCATGAGTTTGCTATGGCTAAGTAGTCTAGGCTTCCCAAAATCAGAGACTCCAGAGAACTGGAGTTCCATTTATATGTGTCCATGGGAACATTCATGGAGCAGGTAAAGCCTTCCTGCTTTGGTCTGCATTGGTACATTTCCACTGAATCAACGAGGAACAGGCTACGTTTGTCAAGACAGGCATGAACAATGCCTTTTTTGCTGTTTATAGACTAAATAGATAATTTTAAAATCATTCCTCCTTGCTGCTCCTTGGACCTTCCCACTCCCCGTATTTTGCCCGTGGAAATGTAGGCATTGCGTTTGAGGAAGGGTTAGGCATGAATGGGTGACGCCAACAATAAGCAAGGGTATAGACAGAACAAACAGTCTGTGCTCTCTTTTGTGAGACATATGTAGCAACTGTCTCAGCATAGTTTTCCAGTTCTAAAAAAATGCTGTGTTGATTTTTGCTAATGAAAAGAAGAAAAAACTTTGGAGGGAAAGTAAACACTCTTGGATGGAGAAGGTACGTGGCTTAGTTATCTCAGACCACACACTTTACAATTGCTCTTCAGAATGACATATGTGAACCTACAGTGACAAAGCTGATTTAAAGACCTGGTGGCATCCCCACTTCTATTGCAACACACAATTTTAAAAATGTAGTTCATAGAAGCTGCAGCAAAGTATTCAGTATGCATATGGTTATTTTTCTGGAGTAATAAATAACAACACAGACTATATAACAGACTCTATTTGCTAGTAATTCCTTTTCCAATGCAGGCATAAGCATTATCAGTATTAATCACACAGATGACTGATTGCAGGAGCAAGGACTACCAGATACGAATTTTCTTAGATTTCAGAGAGTATTACATTTTGACTGCATTTCCAGAAATATTTTGCTTATCCTTGCCAATGATGACAAAAAGTTATTTACTTGACGAAAACGTGTTACATAGTAAAACCAATGACATTTAATCTTAGTTTTGTCATCTAATTATTATGCTGTGTCCAACACTGCAATACTAGAAACGCTTATCTTTAAAAAAAACTCATTAAAAGCAACAGGTAAATAACAGTGCAGCTGTTTTCTTTCATAAACATATTTAGAAATTAGGCCTTGTAACATTATTTTTGAAATTGCCACATTCACCAACCACCTTAAGTTATTAATAGCTTGTCTGCCTCTGGCACGAAAAAAAAACTTACTGAAATAAAGTGATCCTTGTATTCTTAGACTCCAAAACTATAGACATTAGTGGGGAAAAAAATTAAACAACAACAAAAGTACACAAAAGGGTATAGATTAATTCTGACACAGTCACTATGAAGTTACCAAGTTAGAGAATACATACATAAAGCATAGACCCAACGATACAAGATTCTGACAGAGAACATGCTTTCCTTTGTAGGGTTTTTGCATGGTTCTCCCCATGGGTAGAATTTACAGGACATGTATATACGGGAGTCTGGATTCCCTGTCAGTGACTAAGTACCTAAAAGCCAGGCATTATCTCACCTACCACCTCTGCTAGCTCAGACATCAGGGCCAGATTCAGATGGCCTCATTCAATATGACACTAACTTCCAGAGCAGTAATGGAGCTTCTCTAGCTCGGTGTGATGATACGTGGTGGGGCATTAACATTTGTGAGGCACCAAGATGCTCAGTGCGCCATAAAAAGGTGCTTAACTTTCTAAGCAAGCACAAGTGATAGGCAGAGGGCCCTCGAGGCAATGGCTTGTTTTAAAAGTGCTGATTCTTTCATGTGTTACAGTGCAAAACTGTGAAAATGGAACTTTACTTAAATTAATAAAAAAATGCACCACAGACACCGTATCACTAAGAAAGCCAGTAACTTTACTGATTTGTCTGCAAAATACAAATTATACCTTATTTCCAGCAGGAGAATCTTTTGAAATTTTCCCATTTTTGTTCACTACAGACAGCTGAATTAAGTCCCTTGAGATACACAGATGTGGTTTAACTTAGTTATAACATCTTGTCATCTAGTGGCGACAAAGTCCAGCTTATGCCGCTGTGAGCCTCTACTTTAATATTTGTTGCAAATGCTTGTATGCTCCCATTTACAAGCTATTTTGTTATCACCATTGTTTTATGGAAGCAAATCCCCATGAAAGAGAAGAAAAAAAGAAAAAAAGGATACAACAAACCATCTGAAGCAATCCAAGTGTAATGCCTGCGGTAACCCAGGTCTGATACTAGTTACTCCACAAAAGACTCTGGTACTGCATTTTTTATTTTTTTATTTTTTTAATGAGTTACTTAACTGACCTTTTTTGAATCAAACTGAGGTACGGATCAGTCTGAGGTATGAGAAGGGAAGGTAGAAATGCAACACCTGATTATGAAAATAATCAAACGGATACTTTTGATGCAGAAGGTCTGTGGCTCAAAGCTTGGATTGCTCCACATCTTTGGTTAAAATATATTAACAAAAGCCTTTTATTACATCTACAGTCTGAAGCATTCTAACAGACACCAATGTTCCATCAGTCCTTCAAGAGACCTGTAGTGGCAGGAAATTAATGCCATATAACTGACGACATCACAGCAGATGGCACAAACAGGAACAGATGAAGTATGCCATGTTTAGGCAACAGCCTTTATTGAGGTTTCAAGTGGCTTTTAAAAAATTACAAAGCATTTACCTTCAAGGCGAAGGAAGAAGGAAAACAAAACAGCTGTTAGGACTATAGATAAAAGAGGATATATAGGATAACACATACAATACAAAAGGGTTGACATCCTTGAAAACAGTCTATGAGTTCTTTTATTCTTACGCTAGCTTTACCTGAAAAAGATCTGAGGACAACAGATATTTTTATATTATTCATTAAAAACTGCTAAATTCCTCTTCTGGGAAAAATATAAGCCATTTTGTTATAAAACACAACTTTTGAAAAACACTGAAATGACAAAAGCTTTACTGCGAATGGCTCAATGCATACAATATACAGGTTGTGCAGATAGGGTATATCATATAATTGTCACCAGCAATTAAACACTAACTGACAACACCTTTTAATAGAGGTTAGCTTAGCTATAACAATACTTGCAGATGTCTAGAATGCCACTTCAGGTGTTTGAACTTACAATTAAGAATGTTGCCTAAAACATTATATAGCATGGGTTAAGGTAAAGTAAATGTTAATACTCTTTCAGGGCTCTGCCCCAAACTCCTTAAATACAAAGGAATCACACAATAAACCCAAATTAGCTTTGCAAATACAATAAATGGTAAGGTACAGATAAAGGAACAAGAAAGGTAGACAGTTATAGTTTACAGAAAGTGACTTCACAATCAAAGTTGTGCTTCTTATCATTAGATCAGTTTGCAAATATGCATTATCCCCCACAATTTTGCCAGTATGTTAGTTGCCCTCTGAAGCAGGAACAAGAGGGATGACTGGCATTTATTTTCACGTGATTCTGTTCTACTTGTGTTTATACAAAAATCACCGTCAGAGTTAATATAAATTGCCCAGGCAATACTTTTCACGCTACTTTCTGCTTAGTTACTTGCAGTAATATATTACACTGCATCTTCGTTAAATACGCTATCTTTCATTTTTCATGCGTTGCTGAGGCAAATCGCAAGGTAAACTATTAATATGGCTATTCTTCATATATCAATAGACCAAATCCCCTTCCCCACTGACAAGTTTCTACTACTATACTGATAAAGTTGTATTTTTTCTTGAAATGACAAGGTACATTTGTGATATATTTGCATATTTTTGACACACCAAAGTTTAAAATTCTCAGAAGAGAATATGAGTATAGGTTCATCTGAAGGTGAAGAAAGTGGTTTCAAAAACAGTTTTTTTGTGTTTTAAAATTAATTATAGGCCCCATTTTACCTTTTTTTTGTTGTTTTTTGGTTTTTTTTTGTTTTTTTTTTTTGTTTTTTTTTAAACATGCGTATCTTTTTCTTTACCCTGCAGATTGCTACACAAGATAAGATGGATGCATTAGTAGCACAGTATTCTGCTTAAAGAGTTTCCAGATTATGCACTAGCCCCTGCACAGCTGAGAGTGCCTGTAAGGCAGGCTTCTATAAAGTCATGATAAGTGAAAAGCGTATGTCTCAAATGCACACTGTAGCCTGTTCATCATTCTCTACTACAGAGAGGTACACTTTATCATTGAGCAGCGCACAGCAACTGCATGTGTAGGTGGGAAACAGAGTGTGGATTTCCCTTAACGAAATATTCTGTGTTGATACTTAGCCGTCACAGCTATGTCCTTTATCATAGTGTCAACGTACGTCAGTGAGAGTTGGAAGGACTCTTGGAAAAAGGAGAAATATTACAGTTTTATTATGGCACTAACATTTTGCTTAAACACTTTTCCCCTTCAACAGAAAGATTAAACTGAAACATTTGACTGCACTGTTTTCTTCTAATAAACAATAGGC
>JAVKLA010000074.1:4907857-4921852 GCA_034782735.1 Sagittarius serpentarius | reverse complement strand
AAAAGATCAGTGACTAACCCATGCCTGTCTCCTTTGGCTTTTATTGCTGGGAGACTGTTCCAATTGTTACCAAAGGAAAAATCAGCTTGCAAGAGATGTGGAAAACAAATGGAATTTATGGATTGATTATCTTAATTGGACAATCATATTAAAAGTTAAAGGGCAGGGTCACATTAACTTAATACTGCCAGGAGCTTCCACATGTGGCTGCAGTCCCCACTTCAAGAGGTTAAAAAGCATTTCTTGCTTTCTTTCTCAGACCAAAGTCATTGCTGCATTCTAGATCCAGGAGGCATCAGCTATCTCTTTCAGGACTCAGGATAGGCATGAAATCCAGATGTTTGCTAATTTGCAATGCCTTCCTATATTTTCTGAATCTGAACAAGAATATGGATTGCAGTGTGCAATGTGGTGTCTTAATGAGCAAGAATGCACAAAACCCCCAGTGAAATCCCTGTCTCACTGAAGTAAAGCATAAAATTCCCCCAGACTTCACCAGGAAAAGGGTTTTATCTAAAGAATCCAAATGATTCTTGAGGAACATTTGAAACTGTTTGTCATAAAGGAAAAGAAGTCAATCATGCCTGTATTTAAAATCCTACTTACAAAGAACCACAGTTTGTATGACTCACTTAATTGTTCATTACGTATGAACTTAGGGCTTTCTCCCTTTCAATCCTTTCAAGCTGTCTTTTTACAAATACAAATATTGAGACACTGTTGATTACAGAGATGATGAGACAGAGAATAACTAAATAAATTACTAAGTCAACACTTGCACAACTGATGGAAACCTAATAAAGGCCAAATTTTCACAGATTTGCATTAAGGTCTACTCAGAATGAGCTTCACATGGATCTCTTCATTGGGAAGAGGTCACGAGTTAGCTGAAAATACATGCATCCAACCTGTGGCTATGACACCAACTGCAAGATTTTTTTGAGTTTTACACGGACAGCAGCATCTATCCTTTCAAACTTATCCTCAAACTTTCACTGACGTGATTTTTGCCTGTATGAAAAGAATCTGAATAAGCTGTACAAAACAGATCAGTTGCTTAGGGCAGAAATACTAGGACTTAATTTTGGAAAGACCTGTGTTGACTGCCTACACAGATATGAAATTCAGCTACTGTTAGACAATTTCCTTCATATCATGTATTAGAGCTGTCAGACAAGTTCTAGTGTTCTCCCTGCTTTATCACAAATCTCCTACCTCTAGGCACTTCCCTTAAAATACTGAAAAAAAGTATATATCCTCCTTATATGGAGGAAAGCTTGAAAAAGGAACACTTAGTGGCATAATATGAGTGGAAAAAGAGAAACGGAGAGCTGCTATGTTTTTCATTTCTTATCCCCCTCCATGGTTTTAAGCCAACCTGCCAATTTCTGAATTCTTATTGTTTGGATTTGGCACTATTGCATCACAAGCTCTGTTATGAATGACTGCATGTTCTTTCTTTTGGACTGTAAACTTCCTTGGACAGGAACTATTGTTTACTATACTTTTGTACCGCATCTTGCCCAATCTTTGGATCAGAGGTCTGTGGGCAACTGCATTCATCAAGTAATAAGGGAAGAGCAACAACTTATCATGCTCTCCCTGGCAAACCCAGTCCTAACAGGTTGCCCATAAACTGTGGTTTGGGAAGCATTGTTCTAAGCTCACTTGTTTATTTAACATATTCCACACTTGTAGCCTAAGATTTATCTTCTCTTGACTATGCCAAGCATGATTTCAGGGCACAGTGGAGAATATTTATGTAATCTTTTAAATTTTTGATTTTTTCTTTTCAGAATTAGTTTGCTTATTTATATTTATAGTTTTAAAAGACAATAATGCAACTAGGTTGCCTTTGAAATCCTTGCTTATTTTTGGTACTGCTTGCAGTCTTGTTTGGGTAGATTGCTTCTTTTTAGTAAATCACTCTTTTTTGAGAAGATAAAATCCAGATTGCCTCTACCCTGAGGGCTTATAAATTAATGCCCCCTACTACTACATATATTCCCATGTGGCTTGAAATACTGGTAGAATATATAATACATTCACCCACAGTCAGTACATGACCAAGAAAACAAAAAGGAGCAGGAAAGCACTAGCAAGGTATGATATTGGCTGGCAGATCCAGGACCTCAGCCCTCAGAAGATGAGAAGGCAACTGTTCGTTTGTGGTTAATTTCCAGAAGGAAATGACTAGCTGCTGATTTATAGGTAAATGCGGGATTCGCTTATTAAAAAGACATGGGATGAATTTTTCAAAATGCACTACTGATCTTTTCAGTTTCTGATGATTTTAAAGAACAGGTTTAAATGTTGAGGTTGAGGATGATTGATTTAAAGAGAAGAAGCACTTAATCCATCTGACAGCATTTGTGAAGTCCCAAGTACTTTTGAATAACTTGCTCCTTTAATTTGATAGTAATGTCAAGATGGACGCAGTACAGAAATCAAACAGTGAAACAAACAATTAAAGCAAGTTCATATTTTATTATACCCATCCTGGATTTAAAACTTAAGATTGAATTTCTCTTTCGATTTTATTATTTACAGTGATTTAAAACATAAAGAAATTCTGTTGATTCATATGGGCTTATTCCATTCAAAAGAAAACTTAATTATAAAATACAAAATGTCATAATCTGAAAATGCGTTAAACTACTAAAGGTCAAAACGTTAAACTACAGATGCAAAGAAAGACGTCCCCTAACACTGTTGCATTTTGATTTTAAAACTATGGAAAAATTTTGAAGTTTTAATCTTTTATGAGGCTTTCAACATAAATATTGAGCCATTGAATAAAACTTGAGTTCAGATAATTTACGGTACTAAAACTTTGTAGACATTATTTATTTCTGGTCAAGTTACTGTTAAGTGGTTTTGTTAAAGACTATGCTCCCTAAAAATTCAAAGAACTTCACATAGTCTATTATGTAAACAGGTAATGTGTCACTTAGTCTTCATATTAGTTATGGGGTAAGCTAGAATGTTTTTAGAGCACACCAGTTCGGGTCCAAAAAGTTCTTGTTCTCTCCTTCAATCAAAAGCTTCTGGTTTGAGAGGACAGTGCCAAAGACTTAGCTGTATTTATAATTTAGCAACTATATTAAATGTGAAGTTCACTCCAATTTTGTTGGCAGTTGTTACTATCACATGATAGAAACTATTCAATCAGTGTTTGGCTAAGAACAAATTTACTTTAACAAACCTGAGATAACCTTGGTTTAACTTAAAAATACCACTGATGGTATTTAGTTGTGTAGGATAATAAAGAAGTCGTCAGCTTTTTTGCATTCTATTTATGTCTTGGGTTGTCTCCCAAGGTAAATTGGGGATGATTTCAGGGTTATTACTTGAAATAATCCAAACCAACAAAATAACATACTTCTCAAAACACAGGCTTAACTAATCCTTTTCCATTTCTGATATTGCAATTATAATGCAATTTGTTATAATGTCATTCGTTAAACTAGTACAGAAACTGAGGCCTGGTGTTAGTAATCAAAAGTAGTTTCATTTTGTAATAGCAGAAATGAAACTCTTCAGACTCTTCTTCTTGGAGTATGTTATTTTGAATATACGCTATTTTTGGACACTGCAGAAAAATGCAAATTCATAATGTGCTAATTTGGCCAGAAATATGAACCCCGACAGATTAAACCACATGCTCATGCTACCAGTTTCTAAGATGCCAAATAGAAGAAAACACAGAGGTCTCTGTTTCTTGTGAAGAATGATGAACAAAGAGAACTTTTGATGTTTATTCTTCTGCACCCTAAAGAAAGAGGACTGTCCAAAATAGTGCTATTGTGGAATGATGCAACTAAGACAGAGGATTCAACCTTATAGTGACCTTTTCATCTTTCTTCAGCCTAGTATCAAATCTTTCCTACTGCTCTGCATTTAAGAGATTTAGAAAACACTTCTTTAATGGTGTTTAAAGCTCTTATTGCCAGATAAAGAACAAAGACCATTCATACAATTAAATATTTATGATGCATTCCTAGCAATGCCCCTCATACATATGCCCCTCAAATCAATTGCCTACTCTAAAGTTACATTGCTTGAAAGCTTAATGCGTAACACTGCGTGCAGTAAATACAAATCCTTAGGTTGTGAGTAAATAATCAAGCTATCCCTCTTCCTGTGCTTATATATGCTTTTAATATATTTCCAAGAAAAAAATGTATTTAGAAAGAATATAAATTTTCAACTGGCGTATTGATATACAGATTCTATTAAGCACGAGGATTATTAAGCCAAATGCATGTGTAGACGAACTTTTCTTTCAGTATGTGCGCCTTTTAAAAGAAAACATTGCCGCCTTTACTAATTGCTTTCCAGCCTCTTTTTAAAGGAACAGGGAAACCAGTCACGAGGCAATGGTATTTCCTAAAAAGACAGTAGAGGGAGCTCCTGAATAGGGCAAGCCATTTCCTACCCGAGTGGCCCCGCTGCCGTTCCTGACGTTGCTACTCTACGTGAGGTTAAAAGGAGATGAAATGCGAACATCGCCAGAATGAATCTTCCTTTAGCTGTGTTTCGCAGGCTAACAAAAGATAATTAACAAAACTGTAATTTTCTATCATGCTTTCTTTTTTTGAGAACAAAGGGGACTAATAGCTAAGTTCCTGTGGTCTGCCTTCCCTACTCCTAAATTAATACAAAATGACCCCTCAAAGCTTCAGCAAGCGTTTAAAGTGCCTTGCCGATACAATGCTGTGCAGTTTCAATTTTACTACAAATGCAACACACAAACATCTGTGACTCATCTACGCGTGAAGATAAAAGGAGGGGTGGTCTAACGCAGCCTGAGAAGAGCCAAGAAAGAAAAGATCACTATATCTAGAATTTCTTTATAAGTAATTTTACGAGACAATGTCAGAATTGGCATATATGTCAGCTTTGAATTATAGTGCACAAAATGGGTCTTCCAACTATTTTTCCAATACAGTTCTTTCTGAGAGCAGTTAACCCAGCAAAACTGGATGTGCTCCATGTTTTACCACTTGGGTTATTTTCTTCAAACATATGTGTTTACTTCTCAAACTGAAACAGTAATCTTGCCATTGTCTTTTGTAATCCGTATTTGTAATAATGCAACATTGCTGACATTGCTAACAAACCACTGAGTTTACTGAGCAAAGGGGACTACTCTGACAACATCACTTTGATAACACGGACCTTAGCAAGTACAGTTCTCATTAGTTCTATGGGAGCAGGACTAAAGGGGCATTTTCTCTGCATGGGTATTTTGAAAATCCTTTCCCTGTTGTGTACCAATGTACTTAAGCAAATACATAAAACTAAGCTTAAGTTAATTACTGATTGTTTAAGTAAATGCTAGCAATGGTCTTAGAGCAGGGGCTTGAAATCAAATCTGTGCTCAGTAGATTGAAGTCTCATGAGCAACTCAGTACTGAAATCTTTACTCAAGTTTAAATTCATAAAATGAAACCCCAGTTCCACTAAAGTCAAAGGAAAAACGCCCTGTGACTTGACAAGGATCAGGGTTTCTGATACTGGCATCAGGAGGAGTTTTGCCTGAACAGGGCTATGCAATGGACCCAAAAGTTTTTACAGAAAGACTCATATGAAGGAAAACAGACATTTGTATCTGTGGAATTTGTTGAGGTGCAAGATTTTTGACATTGCTGAAAGCAAGCCTCTGCCTACTAATAAGAAAAGCACAAATACCAACTCCGCATCCCCCTGCTGGGGGAATTAAACTGATGCCAATCACTTTCCAACATCCCACCTCCAATATGGAGCTATTTTAGGACTCAGCCTTTGAAGGAACTCCTTTGTTCACTTAGAAAGATAAATATAAATTCTTTTCTCTTTACCTGCACTGGTGCCTGCACCGGTTGTGAGGTCCCCACCCATCAGGCCACCTAGGGTGTTGAAATGAAATACTACAAATGAGCAGGATAAATTATAACAGGCAAGCATTCAAAATATTTTCTCTAACTTCAAATGGCCAGCTCCAGTACCCACCACTGTTTTTGTCTGACTTCAACAGGCATTGGACCCATAGTCATAACAGTGTAATGTTTAATGTTACCTGTACGAGACATTTGCCTTCCAAAGACAAAATTGGTAGTACACAACATTTCATTATTTCATTTTAATACTTCCACAGCATATTAAAAAAGATCAGTTACATTTGAAAGTTATATATAGTAGTCCTTCATTTGAAAACTATCTTTAGTTCAGTATCAGTCAGAAAAGCAAAGGCTTCCACATAGGATTGGGAGAAACAGTCTGAAGGTTCCTGGATGAGAACTTAACTCAGAAGCTGTAATACATATTTACATAGCTTTTCATTTTGATTTCCTCAGCCTTTTATAGACATTCACTCTAAGGATTTTTAAAACTTCTCTTTGCACTTGGGGACCTCAAATGGTTCTTTGAACCTGGTATACTTAAGGATCTTGATGTTCCTTCAGCCAGACAGATTGAATGAACTTAATCCCCATTTATCCTATTCAGAGGTGAGCCCTCATCATCACCAGAGCAAAGCACAGCCTCTTGCTATACAAGGCACTCAGGTACAGAGGTCAACTAACATTTACCCATCAAGGAATTTGTGAATGCATAAATAATAATAAAGTCTGCATTTAGCCTCTAGACTGACGACTTAAGTAACGAGTGTCCTATTTTACTTGCTTCAACTTGTTGGGAGTTGGCTACATTTTCTCCCCTGCTCCCTTAAGCTTTATGGTATAGTGAGTTCTTGCATGAATTTAAGTAGACAAGCTGCCTTTTTATGAAACAGCAAATTGTCTGCCCTTTTATCCTTTATTGATTTCCTTTAATCTTAGTCAATATTCAGCTTTTTCTAGAACTTTTTTTTTTTAATTTTCTAAATTGGGAATAGAAACCCCTTCGGCTCTTCTTTTGATTTTTCAACACAGCAATTTTGGACAAACTGTTATGACTGGTAAAAACAGAGTCCTTGTTTCTCCAAGTACAGTTTAAGGTGACCTAAGGCACACAAGCAGCTGAAAAAAGAGCATTTAAAGGGATGGGATTGAACAGAGCCTACCTGTGTTACCTGCACTCGGAGGCCGATGTGTCACGCCAGGAGACATGCTATTTCTTTGCAAAGAAGGATGAGCCAGCGGCAAAAGGTTGGGGTTTCCCAGCGAGCTGACTGGGTTACTGTATACCAAACTGTTGTGGTTGGACACCGGGATAGAAACTGGCATCTCAAAGTTTGGTGGTGGAACAGCCTGTAGAAGCAAAAAAGGGAAACAAAGACGAGAATAGTATAGAAGCACAACAGCCTTCAAGTAGAGTTACTCTATATTTAGTTGGAATATTTTGTAGTTGGTGGTTAAAATATTTACGCTCACCCCCCTCCCCCAAGAGTCAAGAGAAGAGTTTCAAAAGAGTTACCAAGGCTTTTAAATATGATATTTCAAATCATGATGCCATCTTCCTTTAATGCAGCTTGCACATTTACTTTGTAAGAACCGGAAAGATTCTTTCTTTGTTTTATTTGTGTTTAAAACTTTTTCAGAATTACCTGACAGCATTTAAAATATTCAGATACCTGAATGCAAATGAAGTACACTTTAATTTGCCATTTAAAAATCTCATAAGCTTCAAGAGTCTAAACCCATCGAAAATTCTTTAAACCAGCCTTGTAACATCTTCAGAGGGAGGAATTCACAGATTTTAATTGTGTTGTTGGCAGCTGATAGTACTGGTAAGTCTTCAAGTACCTAGAGGGAGTAGGTTGAGAGCTGGACACATAATCTGCTGTGTCAGGCAACAGGGGCACCCTGACCTTGTGCCACCCACGTCTCTTCTCTGGCTAGCCAGAGCTGTTGGCTGTGCCCTGTGTATTACAGCGCTGGCCATCAAATAACAGTTATCCCTCAAGTTCTTTTTTTTCTTTTGTCCTCTCCCCTTCCTAGAGGCAGACATAATTTTGCTCTAAATATAGAGGAATCATTTTGCTTAACCACTGAAACACACAGCAAGATTTTAGTTCAGGGTAGGATGTGAAGGATACGTTACACAAATGCCTCGGGACTTATTTCAAGGTGTTAATTTAGCTCTGAAACCCTGTATGTAGCCTGTGGCCTGGTTTTGTGAGAGATGGCCATAGTATAATGGCTGAGCTCTGGAAGGGCCCTCGAGCAGATGGCCCTGCTGGCATTGCTCCCCAGCCGGTGGGCTGCATGCCGGGACTCGCTTCCCTTTGCCGAGAAGCTGAAGTGCACCTCAAGGGATGTATTTTCTATGCACCTGATTGGTTTAAGTAGAGGTGGCAAGTGGAGGAGAGGCATCTTGGGAATCTACATGTTCAGTGTGTAAGGAGCAAAACTACATGTGCTGCTAGGTCTGTGCAGGGATCCTGAGACATGTTTGTGTCTCACAAACAGAAAAAAGAGAATAAATCATTATGTGATGAAAAATGTAATTGCTGAAGTATGCTCTTTATTCTTTCAGGAGCAACCTGCTTTTGCCCGCAGATGTCCTTACAGTTGAAGTCCAGCTCACTGGCTGCATGTGTGACTTGCCTTTCAAAGGAAAATTTACAAAGTACATAGCACGAGGATTACCAGTGTATGTCATGACTGAGGTCTAGGCTTCCTGGAAATAGGTTCACCTAGCATCATCTGAAACATTTTATCAGTCTGAAGGTATGTTTTGAAGCAAGACATTCTCCTCACTGGCCACAGAACAACCTAAGAGGTTCCCAAATCCCATGTCAGTCAGAAGTGCATGGCTGCCTCTGGACCTCAAAATCAGCTGCTGCTGCTGGTTTCTGCCTTTTCAAAAGGTTTTAGCCAGTGAACTCACATGAGGATAGATGTCTTAGCTCCACTTCCAGCCTGATGTGAGACATGAATAAGCCAACATGGAGTCTCTTGTTATTGCAACGTTCAGGGCTGTGATGGCGATCTCTCTGCCTCATGGCTTTGAGCACATGATCCTGCCTGCTTGAGTGCCAGACCATGTCAGATTGAGTATCACCCACCGGGGAGCACTTGGCACAACGTCTTCTTCACCTCTGTCATGAGATCTGTGAAATCTGCCCTCTAAGCCTGGGCAGACACCAATATTGCCTCTATTTTCTTAACTTCTTTTCCTAGTCCCAATTTCTATTGAGTTAACTAAACTAAAACATGGATACAAATGCAAATCTGAAGGTCTTGCCAATGCTCAACAGGCTTGTCTGCTTTCATCATTATGCTCTGTCTTTCTTCCATGTACAAACCAAACCCTTCAAAGGGCTGGAATCCTCTTTCTACATTAGCACAGCACAAAAGAGCTCCAGTCTTGGTTGCTCTTGCGGCTGCCAGTCTCACTAGTCAGTCACTGAAACATAAAAACATTGGCGAAACAGTTACTTAGCTTTCGTTTTTTCATTTTAAAAATACTTTTTTAAAACCAGTTTAATTATTTTCTTAATGTCTGTAGTAATGGTTTCATATTCACTATTCTACCCACTATCTGGATATACTTACATCTATTCACAGAGTACTTCATAGGCAGTTTTATCAGGGCAAAGTCAGTTTACGCTCTGCTTTGCAGAACAATACACACTATATCTGGAATATAGTAGCTTTTATTTCTTCTCAGTAGTCAAAGGTTAGAGAGAGGTTTGTCTGGATAAGCACCAGTATTAAACAGTAAGTCTCTAGCTACAGTTTTGCTCTGGTTGCCCAGATTTTGTTACTGTCTTTCATGTCCTTCACCAAGAACTGCAACCTCCTGCAGATTCCCTAGTCATTCTTGGTGGTGAGTCACAGGGTATATCTATTCCAGCTAGGCCTGATGGACATTAAAGCTTATGATGCACTTGCGTAATATCTATATTAGTAAATTAAACTTGCCTAGGAACTGAGGCCATCTGAGGCCACAGAGCAGTCCATGTCCATACTATTAAGCTTTCTCAACCTCAAAAGCATCATGATTACATATAAACTGACAATTGGGAATTGTTCCTGGCCTGGGCTAACTATCAAACAGAGCTAAGAAATTGTCTGGGAGAGCGTTATTTGGCCACTGCCAAAAGCATGCCAGGGACTGTTCAAACAATTCAGGGCAGAGATACGCACCTCCCGCTGCCTCGGTACATTCTTTGCCATTGGCTAATTTACTAGAGCCTTACTCTAACGTGTATGCAGCTTGCCACATTTTGCTTCCCCCCCCCCGCCTCTGTCTTTTCACCTTTGGACACAATTGCCAGAGAGGGCAGATGGCTCACCTGAGAGGACACCGCCAGTGTATAGGACACACCATGTCAGCTATGTGCTCCGCAAGCTGTGGTACATTGTGCAAAGCAAAGTGTTGGGGACTCAAAATCCTTGGAAATTAATGGACCAAACATTCTGCGTTAAATATTGTTTTTATCCCTCCTATGTTCAACTGGGGCTTCATTTATTTAGAGACAGAGATACTTATAGCTCCCTTCTAGCGGACTATTTCTGTCTCCTCTGCTTTCATCACTCTTATGAAAACTACAAATAAATGTCTAATTATTATCAGATGTTTTAGAACAATATAAATACTTATCCCCAGAAAATTATCTGAGGAAACATTATTGGCCTTAGCTGTTAGGAGCAAAAGCCAATTTTGTTTTCATTTGGCAGCAGCTTTATTCTGTTACAAGACCAGGCACAGGCATTGCATTGTTTTATGTATTTTGTAAGTAGTGATTTAATGACTTGACTTGGTGACTTTTTGTTCAGTTTTGCTTTCTTCCCCCCAACTTTCTTGGCTACCTTTGATGATCACAAGTAAATGAATGTAACTTCCCTGTCTTCCCTGAAATTACACTGATTTATACAGTGTACAGTTAAGGGTATTATTGTACACAATATGATGTATAATATGTATATATAAAATATATATTATATTTACAGTTTCCATTATGTACTAGCTTTGAGCTCCATCTTGCCCAATACGTCTTGGCTTATGCTAAGAAGAGGAGCTCCTTTTGCATTAGGGGAGAACATCTACCGAACCTTCCTTTTGTGGTAAGCAGCTTGAGGAGCACACAGAGCCTGACCTCTGCATGTGAAGTATTCAAAGGAGGTATATCCTGTCTTACATGAAAAGAAACGCTGACATTTTGCAGNNNGTACCTCTGAAGCATCTCTGAAGTAATTTCACAAAAAGATAATACATCGTACCTTGTAACACCCCTGCAAAGTAGGAAGCTACATTATACCCAAAATACAGCTCAGGAAACCAAGTTAATCACCAAGTTAATAGCTGAAGGAGGACTATATTTGATGTCAAAAGGTTAAATTTAATGAAAGCAACCAGAGAGAAAGTCCATTGATCTTTGGGAGGACAAAAGTGGTGTACCGTGTTTAGATTAACTGTGTTGTTTCTAATTCCTAAAACTTTCCTAGTTCTATAGAAAAGACAATTTTCCGAAATGCTTATGGAGGTAAAGAAAATGATAGAATTCACTACCACAGGAATGAGTTTTTTTCCAAGTTTCTTTTCTTGTCTTAAGATTTCAAACATGTGCTGCTTTGTTGGAACAAAAACAAGTAGCATAAGAGAAACAGAGGATCTGAAGGACCATCCCAAACACAATTTTTAAGGTGGAAAAGTAGCTTGGTTAAATACTATATGACTGATCTGTCTCTTTGATTTAAACAAGCCAAAAGGTCTACCTTGAAAAAAGAAAAGAATGGCGATTGGTAAGATTTTGACGTGAAAAAGGGTTAAGCATTCCAGCTTATAACAGTCACTCTAAATGTTGCAGTCATTGTTTGTCAAACTGAGTTCCGTCCTGAGAAACCAAATTCATGGTGAAAACTTGAGAGGTTTTTTTTCCTGAGAAAAACAGCTATGCAAAAGAAGCAAATAAAAAGGGAGGTAATAATAGATGGAATGTATATGTATTCCTCTCTGATACTTTATATAGATGTTGGGCATCCTTAACCAGCCATTCCAAATACTTATTTATCAAATTTGGTGCCATTCTGGTCTCTGGGAAAATCTTTTATTTAAGGTTTTTTTTGGTAACCATGATGTGAGAACTTCTTCAAATTTTAATTAACTTGAGTGAAAAGCTTTCTGCTGAGAATTAATGGATAGAACAGTTTCACTGCATGAGACAGAATCTGAGCATCCTTAACAAGTATCCTCAGCTTAGGTATCAGATTTTGTATGCACAATTGACTAGCACTACAGAAAAGGCTTTGCTCATTCTGGGTGTACAGACATCCTTTTTGGCAGCTAACCATACAACCTACATGCAGGAATGAGGAATGAACACATCCAAATGATCTCCTTCAGAAGCAAACAGTTACCTATGCAAATTCAGATGCTTCTTTGGACCTAGGCAAATCTTTGGTTTGCTACTTTCTCTTCCACGTACATTTGGAAAAAGGGCCAAATATAACCTCTAAACCTCCACATTCTTTTTGTGGGCTTTATACATGTAATATCAAACATAATGATAAAGTATTCTCCCCTTGTATGTCTTGTGAAAACAAAATAGCACATGCAGAGTTATTTCTCTTAGATATCTGGCAAGGCATATGACTGATGGTTAGAAATCTTGACTTGGTTAAAACAAAATTTAGCTCATGTTAAAGCATTAAAGAAATGCTGATGAGGTCAAAGCAAATTCTCTGATAAAGCTGTAAAATCACCCCAACACACAAACATGTCTGAATCCTACCATTAGGCTCTCATGCAGTCTGTTTCTCTGCAGCGAGCAAGTAGCTGTAACCCTTCAGTGCTGCAACTGAGTTTAGCAGAGACACTTGAGAACTGAAGCTACACGCACAGAACACACTAATTACTATATATAAAGGAATTTCAGTTCTACATAATTTTTTCTATACCACCACAGAAAGTATTCTGTGGGTTTGTTAGCTTGTCCACAAAAAAAAGATTTCGATCTTTATTTTTTAGATATAATTTAGGCGAGTGGTGTGGTAAAACAGTTCTGTAAATCAAGTGAATATAATGTATCTATGTATATTTCACTTCCTTCTGTAGGTTTCACCTATAGTAGGCTTTGTCTGTGTGTCAGAGGTAGAGACTTGGAAGAAAATATGTCATGTGAAATTTTCTGACCACAGTGTTTAGTTATATATTGGGCTATTAAAGCCTGTTTCCAGCTGAAATGTTTTCCTTAAGAAGCCAGAACTGAAAGGGTTATGGTTTGTTACTGCAGCAGTTATCAGCAGACAGCCATCTAACCTTTGGTACTTACAGGTATTTTATGGCTCTTGATCATATTATCAAATTCTTCATTAATTTTTTTGTATTTTTCTTCAGTGCGTGGGGTGAGAGCGTAAGAGGAGTCAGGATCGGGGCTTTCACAACCTTTGTTTTCTTTCTTGTTCAATGCCTGCCAGGTTCAGAGAAATATCAAAAAGTAAAAAAAATGAAAGGGAGCTTAGAGTACTTACACATAATCTTTGCCTGCTGATCATTAGATCAATATCTTCATTAATTTTTCTGTACTTGTCCTCAGACTCAGGGCTGTGACCTACTGAATCGTCTGCATCGGGGTCTGGACTGTCACAGCCATTAAGTCCTTTCTTTCTCAATGTCTGAAATACATAATTTGGAAAGTTCAATCCTTGACACAAGCTGCAAGAAAGACTCAGTGTTACAGTAACACAAACTGCTCAGCAGTGGAAGGTTTTACATTAAGCTTTATGGGAAAAAAGGGATGAGAGATCCACCACATTGATGCTGTAGGTTCCAGTTACGAGTGGCAAGCGAGAACTGTACAGACCTCTTTCTTCTGAAACTGGAATCAGTCAATTAAGAATGAAGCTGCAATCTGGCAAAGTGCCAGTGCTAGTGCCCCCCTCTCACCATATCCGATAGCATTAAGAGGTTAAGATACCCACCCAGAATGCAATATATTTTAAGATATTTATCCATTTGAACTGAAAGAACATTAAAAGCAAAGGATGTGTACTGTTTACAGTGTAATACCCTGGTGTTTTCCTTTTCTCTAAAGAAAGATACAGGAGGAAGAAATGAAAAAAA
>JAVKLA010000074.1:4860626-4872864 GCA_034782735.1 Sagittarius serpentarius | reverse complement strand
ATTCAAATTTAAGTGCTTCTTTCATCTTAAAAATTCTGCATAATTTCACTCTTCTGTGTGTAACGACACTCCTCTTATAATAATGAAATCTACCCTCTTCTGCTAAAATGTTCATAAGGTAAAGGTCAAAGAATATTTCATTCCCTGCTGAGCAAATGGTCAGGAAGCACATTTGTCTGCATTTCCTGTCATAACAGGAAGAGTGTAACTTCTTCCTCTCCACAATGGCTTCAGTTCTGCTTCCCACCTCCAGCTCTTTCTCCCCCAGGGCTTTCCAAACCATTCCTTGCAAGACAGCAAGGCTGTGCCTGTGTCTGCACCGGTTTTCAGCTCTGCTGTGTTAGCAGATGCCTCATTCACTACTAAACTCTCGTTACTTAGGCTTCTTGCTCAGACTTCAAATTAAAAGTAATTTGACCTAAATATTTACCTTATGCTAATTCACTCTAAATTATGCTCAGAACATACATTTGTAATACAAGCACACTTAACCATAAATATAATACATTCTGGAAATTCACAGTTCAGTTCAGCAGCTCTCTTAAAACTTTACTTCTCAGGTAGTCTGGCATGACGTGAAAAGCGCTGCCAGAGTTGTACAGATCACTACAATTTAGGGGTCACAAAAACTTGGGGTGTATTCTTTGCTTACAGAAACCGAACTTTACCTCTGAAAAAACAGGACCAAGGCCTAACTGTAATGCTATATTCCAAGTGTATGTCTAACTGTGTGCAATTTAATGTAAGCAAGAGAAGGAATTCAAATATGTAAAAGATAAAAAGCATGTGATGTTTAAGACAAAGGTTCATTGAACAGAATGATGCTTAGTTGCATAGCTAACCAGTTATATTTTCATATGAAAACATTTCCCTGTGGGAAAAAATCATAAAATCTCAGATCTTCGATAAAATGAAGACACTCCTTGAGGGAAGACTGAAAATATCAGGAAATTGGTGGAAAAAATTTTGTCTAACTTGTGCTCATGTTAGCACTAATATGCAAGGCCCTTCTCTATTTCTGCAGGGGTGTTTCTGATTCAGCTGATAGTCTCTTTCTCTTTCCTTTTAAATAGAGCTGAAACACAGTTAAAAATAGATACACGAGGCTGAAATTAGTTTTGAAACTAGCAGCATTAGGTATCGAAGTCAGTAGAACAAATCTAGGTCTTCCTGCAAACGGTCATTTCCCTCCAGGATATTCTTCCCCTGCCCCATAACCTCACTTTACTTATCTGCTTTAATTTGTTCTCTACTGAGCTGATAACTGCAGTAAGTCTTGGTTTATAGCTTTACAGATTTGCTGGAATCAAGGAATCATAAAAAGTCTATGCATGAAAAAGTTAAACAGCAAGTGTTTGTTACTGTTGTACCCCATAGAATTACACAGACATCATAGTTTAAAAAGGTTGTCTTACTATTTAAGCACCTTAATATTCAAGTGTACACTTCCTATGGTATTTAATAACACTTCAGCTCCCAGCAGCTCATTACAAATTGAAAGAGATGTTTTAAACAGTATGCAGAATCATTAGCAGTTTTAACTGTGAACCTGACAACAGCATGCTTCACAAGCAGGAAAAAAATGCAGAACTAATGAGCAAGATGATCAGAGGGATAAAAAATGGTGGACTGCCATGTAAGACCTGACATTTCTTAATACTAACTAGAAAAAACAGTGGCTTAAAAGCAAGAGGGTGTTCCAGACAAATGTCATTGGGTCAATATGCCCTCTTTACTGGGTCAATGTACCTCTGGATTTAGCTCACAGACCGTGGATTTAATGAGATATTTTTTAAGTGACCTTGTATAACAGTAATACAATATCATTTACGTCATTTCACCTATTTATTCTAGGCCTGGGCAGCCCTGCCTGGACTGTTGCAAAGAGAGTTTCAGATGATCCCACTCTACAGCAGACCACAAAAGCCCTCATTAAAACTAACAAAATATTTCAAACTGATGAAAACCAAATAGAAAAAATACAAGGACTTTTCTGCAGTGGATGAACGCAATTTTTTCCTTCATCTGTTGACCATAACAAAGCTAGCTGAATTATTTATTTCAATTAAAAAAAACCACGTGAAAATGAAGTTTACCCATGTTTTTGCTAATGCCCTTCCTCTTTTTTTTTAAACAACTCAGAATTCTTCATAGCAGCCTCCTTCAATATGCTCGATTGAAATGTCTGCACCAAGACCTTGTAGCAGTCAGGAGCCTCCAAGATCAGATGTCAGTGCTAGTATTTTTGGCTATCGGTTCTATTGGTGGTGCAACTAATAACATGTATTCAGTCTACTCAAATGGGCTGTTGACAAGGGCTACCACGATCTCATGAGCCTGAGCAACACTACCACATTCCACATTTATGAGGACCATATTATCCAGTGTTGCAATAATAAAAGGAAAGTCTCTGGTCACATTGGCTGCTTATAACAGGATTCTCTTGAGAGTTTTCATTTCCATTTGACATCGTGATGGTAACTAAACTACACAAATAAATACGCATATACTCTAGCCCTGGCAGTTATTCATACTCCTTCTCCCTGTGGCTAAAAGCAGAGCGAAAGGGAATTTTTCAGATGGGCTTTTCTGAAATTTCCACAACCAAAGAGAATTTGTGATCACTCACAGAAGATTCAAACATCCTGGTCACCCTTGTCACCACACAGTAACTAGGAGGGCCAGGAAAATATAGTCAGCTGGCAGCCCACATGAAACAACATTACATTAGTGGCTCCTACTAGTTAAAATCCTGAATTCTGCACTCAGTGAAGTCAATGACAGAGCTCTTATGCGGTCCAAGGTAAAAGGACTGGGCCTTTAATATCTAGGTTGCAGTAGTTTTCCTTTAACTTATCCCCAAATGTCAAAGTTTCAAATAGTTTTTGGAAAAGTGTAGCACATACCCCCATATTGCACATTTCTGTGTGATTTGCAGCCAGACATCTGACTCTGGACAGTTTCACCTTATGTTTATTACCAGTATGGTCACTAAAGTACACAAATCCAACCAACTAGATCTGCTCAGAAGAAATCCTCTTGAAGAGAGGTGAGCAATCCCAATCCACACCTACAAGCACTTTGACCAGTAGGGGAGTCTCCTACCATAGCAGACAGGAGTGTGGAAGAAAACAGCTGTTATACTGGTAGAACAAGTACCCCATTCAATGGTTAATGTAAATAGCTAGTCAGGACACTAGGCAAATTAGTAGAAAAGCAAGGACAGAAATCACCTTCCATAGGCCTTGTAACAACTGAAGCCCTTTTGCAAAAACTCTGTTATCCAAACAGATTAACCTTTGCACTGGGAGAGGGCAGAAGAATTAAACTATAGCTATATCCCCTCATTTGGTATGTGTTCCACCTATTTTTCCCTGCATGTGCTGTCTTGCAGAGAATTTACGTGCTTGAAAACAGCTGAGGATGCACTATCCATGTGTATCATATTCCCATCTAACATGCCTTGTATTGTGAAACCAAATGGAGTTTGAATATAAGCAACAATAAGGCAGTTTCAAGTCAACAGATTTGCTGCTGTTCTTGCAAACCTCTTTCGGTGAGGTACCAAGAAAGAAAAGGAAACAGTCTCCATCCATATCATGGTAAATGGAGCTACAAACAAGCTTTGTGGAGCCGTGCTTCCGCTGGTACCTTGATTTTATTAATCAGAAACTTTTAACCTTTTTTTTTTCCAGTGCAACCTTTTAATCTTTTCTGTGCATTCAAATATATTTATGTCATAAAATAAAAAATAATATGGGAATATAAACTAGTTGCTATTTTAAGATTACTGGAAGTGTGCAGGTTAAAAAACCAAATAAACTGATGCAGCTTCGCTGAAGCAGCAGTAGCTCATGGAATACATTATATTTTAAGAAATAGTAAGGCTAGTGAAAGAGCACATCTCATACAAATGGTTGAAAGATCCATCAGCTATTAGGGGAAATCCAGTTGTATTTAATCACGTATATCGCTACAACTAAAAAGCCTGATCCCACATTCTAAATGAATCAGTGGAAATCTTTTCATTGGCTTCACTGAGCTTTAAATCAGGGCACTAAATGCAAAGAGGATAAAACTGGTGGAAACACTTTCTAAATGATCTTTCAATGTATTAGTAGAAATGAGGAGCAGAATCAAGACAATTATACTATGTGGAGGGTAAAGTAATGCAAATCTATACCTTCAGTCTCACAGTGGCTAATCAAGATGGTGGATATTATCAGACGCTAGCAAGATAAACACTTTCTACACTAACACTACAGTTTGTATTCTAGTGTTATAGTTTTATTCATAATTATTAGTTCTGAAAGCTGGTGCTAGAAGTCTTGAAACTCTACTGTGAATGACTTGAAAGGCCAGCTATCTTAATTTTTTAAAGTAAATTTACCTTCTTGAAAGATCTCTCTTTGACAAAATTGGGGATTAAGTTCTCCATAAATCCTGTATTTGAGTAAGCAATTTGACACCGAAGGTATTGTATGAACTAATGTGATTAATGGCAAAAATTTTGTAGTATCATTTACAAAATAATTCAGGTTGACTTCAAAAGGAAACCATGGTAGTATGGGAAAGTTCCAAACAACTAATGTCTGGATGTTTAATGATAAATTCAGTTCAGTATTTCAAATGCAATTTCAATTCCAAGCTATAAACCAATTAAAGTAAATATGGTGATGGTTTTATATTGATAGATTTACTGCTTTTTGACTTGGTCCACAGCAATAGGCAACCTTCAGGAAAAACACGAAATGTATCCATCATAAATATAATTTTGCTTTTATACATGATTTTCTGCTGTGGAGAACACAAGTGACTACTAACACTATGAAATTTAAAAATTCTTGGAAAGGATATTTAAAGATTAGAATTTGTTTTCATGCCTAGGCTGAGTTTTTTATGGCTTTATAAAATCCTTGAAGATTAACAACATAACTTAAAAACCAACCTGAACATATGAAGAAATTTATAGATCAAATGAATAGGACTAGTATATTAATAGTAACTCAGTATCAAGTTCTTAAAAACTAGCTACTGACGATTACTCCTAAATTGCAGCCACATGTATGAGGAACACTAATCATAGTGTTAAATAATTTTATGGAGGGTTTCTCAGACTTGTGAATCTCCATTTTCAACAAAACATCTATCCATTTACATCAAATGTAAAGAGCAGCAGCTTTTCACTGATTTTATTTTAAGAAGCCAATTGTTGAATTTTATTTTTCTGAAAACAGGAAAGCAGTTTCTCTAATTTATGACTATATTTTAACTAGCAGAGATAGTGTTGATAATATGTGTCAGCCACTCAGCCATTTTATCTAAAGCAGTGGTAATAATTAATTAACCAGTCCTGCTGGACCTATTTAGCCATAGCATCAGTAACAGAGACTTTGTAGTTTCATTAACTATAACATCCCAATATTATTGTATGTGCATTTTAGAATATGTTAGGCGGCTCAAATTCTTTTTAAAATTCAGACACGAAAGGTCGAGATTTTTTATGAAGTAGTGTCATTTTTATATGTAGGAGGTAAAAATAAAAACTGCGAAGATGTAGAAAATAAATGATTTGGATCTATGAATGTGAATGCAAGTCCTCCTGCAAATAAACTAATATTATAATAGTTCATAAAATACAGTACTAAAAGCCTGTATCCTGTAACAACTTGCGGATATGCTTAACCATGTATATTACATGCTGAAGTCAAAGCGAGTATGAGGGGGCCCAAAGTAGAGCATACACATCAGTCTTTGTAGAATCAAGGCCTCAAGTAGTAAATTCCTCACTATGCATGTTACTAAACTTGAAAAAACTGTGTGGGGGGTTTCTGGTTGTTTCCAAAAGTACTTTTTCTTTGATAGTCTTCCATACATGGTGTATATGTATACATATATGTAGGTATATGTATATGTACACAAAGTTATCAACTTTTTAATCATTTATGAGAAAAAGTCACCTTAGAAATATAATATGATGTTCAAGTATGGTATTTTTGCTACTCACCTGTCTGTTACGTTCATCCATAATCCTTGTAATCTGAATCTTTTTTCTCCCCATAGTCCCCGTTTTTTTTCCTCTCCTTCTTCCTTAAAATTATGTATTTTTCCCTTCTCTTTTCTTCCTCTTTCCCGTTTCCTCAAAACAAACCTCCTTCTTCAGCACTTGCACTACTCAGTTCACAGTCCCCTGCATCCGTTCCTGCTAAACACAGAAAAGAAATCAAATGTTATTATAAAATTGATAACTAGATGAAAGTTATTATATGTAGCTGACCAAGCATCCTCATTATAATTTAGTGTACAAGTACAAATGTACAGGTAAATTATAATAAAAATTTACTGCATCTATAAAATAAGTAATGCATAGAGAAATAATAATTTAATTCAAAGGCTTCTTTTTATGAACAAACCCACCAATATATGAAGAAGTGAAGAGAAGGACTGAAACACACATTGCCAAAACTTTAATGGAATTAGGTGTCTCTAGTTTTAAATATCACTCACTGCTCTAATATGAAAAATTACCTAAATCAGAGAGTTAATGAACCTTTCTGTACCTATGTATGCTAAGTAGGCCAGCTAATTCATTTCTGAAGGGAAAACAATCTTGTGTTTTGACAGCAGAGGTGATAATGTCCCTCATTATGCAAATAGGATGGACCTTTATTGAAGTGTTACTTGATATATGAGAGATGTCAGCTACTTTAAATCCAAAATTTTAAACCTTATTCTTTAAGAACATAGATTAGTGCAAGTGTTACTCAAGATACTTGAAGAAAACATGAGTGCATTTTCCCTCCTTTCATTTCAACGTAAACTCTAAAACTTTCTGACAAATGATTTATAACTAGCAAATACATATATCTTTCCTTATAAAAATTCTTGCACCAAAAGGTAAGCTATATAGCACAGAATAATAAGGATAGATGATAATTTAAGAATGCTTTGAAAAATATTTTCACAGTTTTGGTAATGCCCTGATACTAGCTCCTTGAACTTTGCAAAACTGGTTCTATCGGAAAACTAAAACAGTTAGATGTAATACATAAAAATGCACAATGCAGTACACATTCCATATTTCACAAAATGTCACAAATCACAAAATTAATTTCTATCATATGCAAAGTATTTTTAGCAATAAGAGACTTGATAGAAGAAAATACAGAAATTATATTTGGTCTAGTACTAAAGCAAAAGATGCAATTTTTTTCCCTTTTTAACCTTCATTTTCTGTATTTTCATCATTACATATTTTGAACAGAACAGCACAGAGTTCTTCTAAATACAGAAGAGAAAAAAAATCTGAACAAGATTAATTTGAAATTTTTTTTTAAAGTATTAATGTTAGATCCATAGTGTATTTAAAATAATGCTTTAGAAAGAAAAATCTAGTCATTTTAAAACAGAGGCAGACATTTCCTTATTTATTTAAAGCTTACAGTCTTGCAGCCAACCTGATAAATTCTCACAATATGTTACGTAACACTAAACCAATGTCCTGGCCATTTAATCCATTTTTTGGCTCTGATTCAAAGCTACTGAGGTAGAAAAGCTAGACCTCACTCATTCTGATCTTCAATTCTCTCTTGATTTTCTTTGCATACATTAAACTTTAAGCTGCTCAAGTGTTTTATCGCTCTAAGAAAAAAATAAGTTAACAAATAAGCACTCAGTCTGAGTTTTCTGACTAACCACTATGATATAATTAATCTGCTGGGCAAAACAAATTTTCAAGTATTATACTTTTTACCTTTCTTTACATTAATGCCTTTTGATATTATTTGCTACACATATTTCTGTATGCCTAAATCATTACCATAATGCAGAACATGGAACATGGAACAATTCATATTGCCAAAATAATAAAGTGTAAAGGCTGCAAAACTTTTTTGCTGCTTTTTACTTGTTTGAAAACAGTTCAACTTCTCACTGCTTAAAAAGACACAAAGGCACTTGATCAAATTTACAACAAAAAATAGAAGCCCAAAACTTTGAAATAAATTAAGTTGATTAAATGTATTTATAAAACTTTTTTTCCAAACAAAGCTAGGAGACAGTCTTATCTGATATTCAGTGTTGACAAACAAACCCAGTCTATTTTTAGAAACAGCTTTAAATCTCCTTGGACTGGGTTTCTTTCCTGTTTTTCCTATAGTCTTACCTCCGATTCAAAGAGCAAGTTAGAATGGTGTTTCCCATGCACATGCAGGACACGAAGGAGTCTAACAGGCTTGCTCTATAACAGTAAGCCAATACGCTAATCCACAGCAAATGCATATGGAACAACTTCCTTTCCTTTCATTCAGCTGAAGCTGGTGGCACTATCGGCTTACAGCACTACGCCTGCCTAAGCTCTTATTCACTGCAAGGTGGAAGGTCAGGGTGGACAGATTAGAGCAGTGGTGACAGGGTAGCAAGGATGAGAGCTGCTCTGCAGATCAAGATGCTGATGCTGAGTGACTTCAGCAAAATCACAGAATACTGAAAAAATCTACCAGGAAGGACAAAAATCTTAGTGGAGGAGCAATATGTTGAGTCCCTCCCACACACTTATCAGTTCCACATTTAAGACCAGTCTTCAAACAACAAAAGCTTTTACAGACAGCTTAAAGTCAGAACACTTAAAATTCCTATGTTCTACACAAAATTATCTTAAAGTAATTCATGCAACACTTGATGAGCAGAATTTTGTTCTTCATTACCTGGAGTAATCCACTAACTACACTAGTTTTATTTTAAGTGGAAAAATAGATGTGCAGGAAAATAAAGTTGAAAGGGAGCAAGGATGATTTGGTTGTTAAATATTATCATAAGGTCTGAGAGAACCTGAAGGAGAAGACAGAATATGTTAGGCCATATGTATCCAATACACAGATTGCAAGGAAACATAAATTTACTTAAACAGGCAGTGGGTTAAGTTTTCTTGCACGGATGAAAAATATCTCTCTCCCATTTGCTTTTTGCTTACTAGTCTAATTTCAAATAAAAGCTTTTCAGTTTTTCTAGCAAATTTATTTCCTTTTTAAAAAATTAATTCTGCTGTTTTTACTGCTATGAGAAACAAATTGGGAATGCTGTGGTATTCTCTGTACCTGTCTTACTCTTACACACATATACGTATCAATACATACTTCTTCACATGCTATTCTTACTATGTGTTTGCCAGTAGTTCTGTTCATTTCATTAGTACATATATAAAGCAGATAGCTGGACTGATTCCAAATCAATTAGATTCAGATGAGTAAATCAAGACATCTGATTCGAGGGCTATAACCTTCAAAGGCTGGTGACTTCCGAGTCAAACAGAATGTAAAGAACTCTGGAGACTAACAAATCCCCATGGCTGCTTCAGGACTTCACCAGTGTTCCCAATACTTTTTGAAAGTTCTTGCAGGATTAAGTATTACAGTATTAAGTATTTAAAGTTCCTGTTAACTGATAAATTGTATTTCCCTAAGACTTATAAAGCACACCAGCTAGAAAAGTTGAAGGTAGTACAAAACTCAAATGGTACTGCAGGCTTTCATTATCCAAGATAATCTAAAAAGGAACTTAAAATAATTCCAGAAGCTTTGTTGAAGTAACTCTCCACATAAAAGAAACCTTCCAACTTAATGACATGGTCACATGCAGACAAATTGCACTTAAAGAAACACATAGTTACATGCTATGGTCTTACAGTCTTCAGCATTTTTTCTTTTTGCAAACCCAAACGTAAAAAAAAGTAAATAATCAGACTGCTTACAAAAAGAGGAACTTCATTTTTGGCGGGCTTCTGTTCACTATATGATTTGGCAGAGGCAGTGGTAGCTGTCAGAAGATTGATCTGAGCCTTTAGAAGGGAAAAGAGCTAATGGACAAATGAAGGAGATCACTTGACTGCTCCTGTCTCTCTCTTGTACATTCACACACAAACATATACACGCGCACACACATACACACACACATGCACACCCACTATCCCTTCTCTGCAACACAGAAGAATCTTGATAGAATGGCAGGAAACACGCACAGAGTGGTCAGGGAAGGATATGATGTCAGCAACCACGAACAATAAAAGGTGTAAAGGTGCTTCCTTCCCTAAACTGTTCCAGAAGTGCAAAATGGGAACCAAAACTCTCCACTTCCTTCTCCGAGCAGAACTGTCTGAATCTGCTCTGCTGCAACACCCCAGACAGAGAGTTCTTTGAACAGTCACACCAGGGGCAATAAGGAGTATCAAAACAGGAGAGTAAAAATATTTAGTTTATAAACAAGAAGGCAGCCAGAGAAAAACTAAGTTAAAATGTGCTAGGGTTTAGCATTTTCATGGTCGCTTTACAAAAGAAACAAACTTGCCATAAAGATGTCCCTGTTCCATTAAGCAGCTTACATTTTTAGTGGATTAATTAGGTTAACACTGAAGAACCAAACCAAATTTTTTTATTACCCTGATGTAAGGAAGCAAACAATAAAATGCTGTCCCCATTCTCTTACCATTCTTATCTTGACAAATAAAAGTAACTTCAAAGATCTATAAAAACTTTTCATGCAAGCCTTTCTGTTTACTCAAAAGAGTTTTGAATCAGATTCTAAATAAAAATCTAAATGTATTGAGTAAGAATACATCAGCTACTTTTCTGATGAAAAATTAGCTGCAAAAACTGCAACATAACCATGAAAATCTACAGCGGGGAACACATATTCAAATAAAATGGTCATTCAAACATTTTCTGTAAAAGCCCTAGCTGACTATGTTCCATATACAGACAGCCACAGAGTGAAGAAACAGCTGGGCATACTGCATCAAAGAAAGACACTGATCATTTTGGGTCTCTCACCTTGAGCCGGATAAAGTTGAAAGAAATGCAGAAAAGGGTGAAAGTAATAATCATCTCTCATGTTATCCAACTGAGATCAGCTGACATTAAAGACAGAAGTGGTCCTTCACATTCAATGTAGTTTGGTTGGATGGTCATTACAGAAGACACAGTTTGGGCCATTAACAGAAAGGTTATGATAAAATTATATATGTCATCACCACGGCAATACATCAGTAAAGCAGAAATGGCATGATCCACAGTACGGTTATCCAGGCAGAGAGCCATGCAAGAAATGAATCTGAGTCATCTTAAGGTTTCAAACATCTGTCCACAACACTCTGATTTAGAAATTAAACATAACCTACATTTATGTGTTTTGATCTTATGGGCAGGCTGCCACATGAAAAGATTGGAAGGGAGTTCATTTTAATCTACTAAATTTAACTCGCAAGAGATCATGCATTTTGCTACAGGAAGTATAAACCAAACATTTAAGCCATAATGGATATAATGTAACAGATGAAATACTACAGACTACTAGAGAGAGAGTATGCCAAACTGAGGAAGTCTGTACACAAAGAAGGTATTTGTAGTCTTTAACTACCAAAGCATATTCATCTTTTCATTTACCTAACCTGATTCCTGATTTATCGCACGAGTTAAACTTATAACCGAGAACAATTCAAGGGCAATGAAGTTGTGCGTCAAGGCAGGAGGAAAATGTTCATAAACTTGCAAACTGCAAAATCATTCCCTACATATAAGTAGTTAATTAAAAGTTTTACACATAACTTGATCCGAGTTCATATTTCTCTAATTTTACTACTGATTTTGAAAGCATCTGCTGAATTTGTAAGATTCTCTATTCCAGCTGATATTTATCCATTTATTTATTTATTTATTTATTTATTTGCAAAGGATAGGAGAATGTGTTTAACTTTAAGTCTGAACTTCAGGAGATACACCCTATTTGCTTTTCACATTTGTATTTGAACATATTCCTATTACACTGACAATGTAGAAATGAATTGCAGAAAATTCCTCTCTTTCAGCCAACTTACTGTCCTGTAATCAATACCATTATTTGTATGCCTTGGAGGATTAGAATATCTAGCATTGTGAATTTTTTGGAATTTGGAGTTAAACACCTCTGAAGACTAGTTGTAATACTTCTTCATCTCCCTTGAATCAGACAACTGTGGTCACTGTAGTTTACAACTCAAATACAGTACCAAGTTATCTCACAGAGCAAGAACACATGCAATGTGGGTGGAAAGGTTGCACTTGCTATTGTTTTGCAAAGTTCCCCTGAAAAGTTTCTTTGGGGAAACTAAGCATAATTGCCAAAACCGTGGAGAAGATGACACTTCTAATAGTAGACCTACTTCATTATGCTACAGACCCTGCTATTCAAAAGACTCAGTTATCCAAAT
>JAVKLA010000074.1:4849000-4860526 GCA_034782735.1 Sagittarius serpentarius | reverse complement strand
TATCCAAATGCTGACTATCTAGTCAATTTAAGGTGATCCACGCTTATACGAGAAGGAAAGGAATGACTTCAGCTTACCTTCCAGAGGATGTTCTGAGAGTCATCCATCAGGCACAGCAGGAGGGTTTTCTGAATAGTATGCACATATTATACCAAACCTGGACATGCTGATAAAGATCCATGATAGGAGGCCAAAGGCCTTCGAAGTGATTGTGGAATTTGCCACAAATGGTGAGTCATTCCTTGCAGTGGTGCACCAAAAGAGGAAGCAACCACTGGTAATCTAGATGGAAACTGATTGCCTGCAGCCCAGTAAGAAGACATATGTGCCTGCTATGCTTGATGAAAAAAGGAAGACTTGGCTCATTTACAATGTTTTTGAAGAACAGATGAAGAAGAATATTTAATTTGTAAAGCAAAGAATGCAGACACTAATGCATATTTTAAGGAAAGCAACTAAGTGATACACTAGTAGTATACTAAAAAGCTGTGAAAAGTTGATTTTAAATCTACAATGACTAGCAGGTGACATTTCAGTGTCTACCCATCACCCAGTTGAAAAAAATGGAAAGCAAATAGTTTGAAGAAAAAGTTTACAGGTTTATGATTAGGTACATGACATACCTTTGGCAGCGAGACAGACATAATGGGAGTCTGACCAATAAATATGGAATAGGATCCTTGAAGTGCTTGGGAGACTGGCTCAAGCATAACAGTTTATTGAATCAGACAAGCTAATAATACAAGGGAAAATATAAAGGACTGAAAACTGAATCACCTAATTGGTCTGAAATGGAGACAGTGACTAGGAATGGGACCCTGTCTGACAACAGAGTAGGGAAATTGGACTGCTGCATTTTCAGCTAGGAGTTTTGATAGTTTTGAGCTAATAATTTGATTGGATTGCATTATAGTTCATAGATGTGCAATAAATATCAGGAAGGGTGTTTTACAAATACAGCCTGTCGTACGGAGTTGGAGGAGAAGCAGCAGCATTTCAGTGGTCAACAGAGTATTATTTAGCACCTTGTGTGTTGAAAAGGTGTCTTCGAACTACTCTGATCTTGGTCTACCTGTATTTAAAGACATCTGTCATACTGGGTAAGATACTAGTGCTTACAGTTTGGGAGCAGTCTTACACACAAATACAAAGGACTTTGGAGACTGTTGGCTTATTACAGGAAACGTTAAGGGTTAAGTCATTGCATCACCTGAAAGCAGTCTCTGGCTGTGGTTAGATCTAGATTTACAGATTTGTTACTAGTGCTTGTATGTGAGGAAGTCTGTGGTGAGGAACATAAATTCCCACAACGGCTTTTAAGAATCAGGGGACAATTCCAGGTATTATTGGAAAAAGCTTTGGACTGCAATATCAAATCACAGTCTGAAGCTGGGCAGAAGTGCTTGGTAATGCCAACACCAGTGGCAGACAACTTTAGATTGTCCTCTATTGAAGAAAGTAAGGATTGATTCTCAGAAGGATTCTTTGTTACCAGAAAAGATTTTTGATTACGTCCTGCTTATAATTTGCTGAATTGCAGAAATGCCAGGAAGCTTGGTACATGCCCTTAAACAAGAGAGCTGGAGACAGCAGTGTCTGAACTATGGTCAATGATCAGTCTTGAAGCAGTAGAAAGAGTAGATGGAGAATTAAATTTTGGGTACAACAGGTGGACTTGTTCACATCTACACAGACCTGGTCTCCTTCATCTTCATCCAACAATCTCCAGAGGAATTTTATAGCTTCTGACCCAGGATCCTCCCTTTTCTCACTCAAAGGGCACCGTAATCATGCCTATCTATGTTTAAAACACAAAGTGAGTTCTGCTATTCTAGGTTTGTGCTGTACCACCACTTCACCTCTGTGAGAAGGAACAAAGATCTGGATTGTAGAAACCTAATAATCATATTTTGAAAAGGGATATCTTGCATTTTGCGAACAAAACTTTTCAGGAAGTTTTAAGAGAAAAGAACTTTTAGAAACGGGAAGTCTGTGGCATGAATAAACAGGACAAAACTTAAGAACCCAAAGTGTCTTTAAAGTACTGAGCAAATAAATGAGTGAGCACTGTATGTTGTTAAACGACCAAGCTGAAAATTAGGAAGGATCATCTAAGGAGGTAGAATAGGGACAAAACTGAGGATGACAGCACCTTAAAACTGGGAACAGAAGTGTAGAAATGAAGAAAAGAAAAACTGAGATGCAGGTTCCTCATTAAAAGAGAATATGTGCCTCTGCCAGACAACAGAGTCTATAGAAATATTGTGAAAGGGTTAATAAAACTAATTGTTTCAAACATGACCAAAGTGAATGACAAAAATTGTAAAGGTAAAGCTTGAATGAAAGTAAAACTGTTTTGGATTAGTGATGGGAAATACCTTGACAGGAAAACTGTATGAATATGTTAAGGTGGTGTGACTTTTTTTTTTGCCTGGGTGTTGCCATTTTAAGTGTAACTGGAGTAACGGCTGGAAGATGAAAGAAGGTAGAAGGGGTAGGATTACTGCTGGTAAGCATGACTTACAGGCCTGGATACTTGAATAAAAGACAGCAAAGAACTTTGTTAGGTATTATTTAATGGAGGTTTGTGATTTGTGACCATGTAGAGAAGCTGAAAATTGAGAGATGTTGGGAGAGAGCTCAGTTATAGAAAATACAGGCAGTATAGCCCTGAAGTAAAACTGACACAGAGAAATGGCTTTGGAGTTACTGCTGATGGGGAAGGGTACTCAAACATTAATACCTGACAATAGACATTAATTCTTGAGTCTTGCTACATTTAGAGATACAAGAAATCTGTAAACAAACAGCATCATGGAAATATTTGAGTCACTTGTCAGTTTCCCTGCTCTAACAGAAACAACCTGTAACACCCTGAATTTGGCTATCTACTGAAGCCCAAAGGGGGCAATAGCTCTTAAGCATATCCTCTAACATAATTCAGCTTCCTATCAGAGAAATGAAGCAACCAAACTTGAAAGACTTCAGGCAGGTGTCCCTGAGCCACAGAAATTCCTCAAAATCTGTCCAAATATTGGGATACCCATGGCAGCTGTATGTGCTAATCTCTCAAGCTAAATAGCTAGTAGTTTGCTGTTATCCTACTCAGGCTTGAAAAATTTGATTCTGTATGGATTGACTAATGCCTTAGACATCTATTAATTAATTAATTGATGTATTTATTTATTTATCACCAATATATCTTGTATGATGCAAAGTGATTACTGACTTGTCAAAGATGGACTAAGTCTCAGGCAGATATGATTTTAAATCCACAGAATGCCAGTGATTTCTATGTAGCTACTCCCTTATACTAATGCAAACATGAGAACAGATCCATCACCAGCACTGAGAAAGAAGTTAGGCAAGCTTTGTAAGCAGAGTTATTATGTAATGTAGATTAAACAAGCTGAAAAAAATAGATTGCCTTTCTGGTGTACCAGCCTTCTTTGGATCCGTGCTGTACCCAAAACTCATCCTTTTTTTCCAGCTATAGAAGCTGGTCTAATGAAATATATTACCTCTGCCTAGAAACCATCTCTTGTTGGTGATGTTAGACCATCTCAGCTACAACTGTACTACCACAGAAACACAAAGTTGATTTTCCTACAACATAGACCTTAACACATAACTTTCATATTTAAGTACCTTTATCAGTTTTCTAAAGCAACCTCAGATCAGTACGTCCTTCATCTGGCAATTTGTTTCTTAGAGAGGAATGATTAGATATAGAGATGTCCTCCTTCTTTCTTTTGTATACCCAGTTCTAGAAACACACCCGTTTTCATTTAATTCCTGACCTTCCCAGAAATGTAAAAAATTAAACATAGTTCTTCTGAAACGTAAAGTAGACTGCACAGCATGGTGGAGAGCTGCTGAGCCACTAACTGTTCATTCATTCTGTCTAAATGTTAATATGACAAATATGAGTATAAAAGCTATGACACTCCCTGAACTCAACTGCTTGCCCAGAGACAGCTGTGGGCTTAAAATGAGGAGGAAGAAGTTAAAAAAAAAAAAAAAGGCAAGGGAAATATATCAATCTTCCCAATGACCATGACAGCTGAAAAGTCTACATTAATGCTTCCAATCCCACTCAGACATTTTTTTTCCCAAGGACAAAAGGAGATGAAATGTATGTCAGGTATATAATAAGGCTAATAAAAAAATGGAAACACCTGCATTTCACTGAACAGGAGTGAGGAACTGCCTCTGTGAAATATATGTTATTTTCTAATGGCAAAGCTCAGGTTGCTGCTTTTAAATATACAAAATACACACAATTTAAGTAGAAACACATGAACCCAGAATACATCGGCTCTAAAAAGTCTGGTGCTTCATGTCTGGAATTTGGATGTTCAGGATAAGGCATCTGTTAGAAAAATGGAAGGTTCTAACTATGAAGAAATAAAGAATATTTGCTAGTGCTAGCCCACCATCACTCATTTGCTGAAGCTACTTGCTTTATAGCTCCTGATTGTATCTTCACAAGAGGCATCTCTCTGGAAGATCCAAACTGCATTTCCACTGGTTTGGAACTAGAAAAAATGCATGAACAGACAAAGCTGTAGAAAGGAAAGATAACATGGAATTTGCTGTGAGGGAGAAAACAGAAAAAGATGCCTTGTGGGAGAAGACACAGGCAAGGTGCCTGAAAAAATTGACTTATGTTGTCTATGAGGAAGGAATTTTCTGTTGTTCTGGCTTAGTGGGATATTCTACACTTTTTTTTTTTCCCTTAGTGGTGGACAAAGGCTCAAGCCATAGATAAGTTTCTGTTAACAATATTCACATGAAAAGAGAGAAAGAGAGAAAATGGAGAAACGTAAGACATACAGCACACTGAGGAGTTATGCTTTGATATGATAAAGAGCTAAACGAACTGCACTTTAGAAATAAAGATTCATTTTGAATCAGTTATAAAGACATAAATAGCCCCGTCTAATTTAGCATGCTGTTCAACCACATCATAGTTCACATTTAGTTTTTGAAAATTGTATTAGGTAACTAATTCATACTTTCCACATGAGGATTTGTTCTTCTAATTTTTCACAGAACTGGAGTCTAGCAGCTCTCACCTCAAGACCTATAAAAGCAATTTTTCTACTGGAACGGAAGGTGTTTACCACAGAGGTACACCTACCGCTGTCTACATCTACAAAAGCCACAAGTGAGCATCACACCCTGCTTACTGAACCTCAGCTGTAACCACTCCATTAGCACATGCAGCTGGACTTATTTCTTACACTTACAAAACATATTGCATTTGGCAGTAGCCAATGCAAAAAGTCAACATCCTTGACAAATATCAGAAGAAAACAGACATATAAAATGTGCTTAATTTGCAGAGGGAAATACAGTGCAATTTGCTTGATAGTCTCTGTTCTATGTTGAACGAGCATTTCTTTTTTCTAAATGGATCATTGCCAGCATTGCTTGTTTTATTATTGTCCTAGAAGCATGCTGAAAAAACAAAACATAATCAATACAAAGATACATTAGCTAAATCTTTTTGTGGCCTTGAATGTACATTATGTTTTCTCAGAAATGGCACTTTTCGAGCTCTGTTGATATGCTAGGTGATTTCTGACAAAAAATATTCTTAGAAACAGACAGCTGCGGCAAAAGTAGCAGGCAGCTACTTAGAACTGAATCTAAGGTTGGGATGCAAACATGGCTGAGATCTGCTCCCTTTTCTGCCAGAAATATTTCATGCCACCTTCATTTTTTACTCAGTTTCTCTTTTGGAAACCTGGGGATAAGAAAGCTGGAAATTTGTTCATGCAAATGTTCTGAGAACTAAGTACAGTGAATATTTATTACAACAGAGAAATTCTGAGGGTTTTCAGTAAATATATTTCTCATCTGGCACAGTCAGTGAGTATGTAAACAAACAGAATATAATTTAGCAGATTTAAAAATGTATGAAAGTAATGTTAAGGGCAAGATTATGATCATAAAAATATTAGTATCTGTGTTTAAAATCACTGATTTCAGAAAGTTATAATTATGTCATATATCTAAAGCATTTATATACACATGTTGTTCTAGCACTATAGCCCTTTACGCTACTGTATATTTCTTGAAATAAAGATATTTGACAGTACTGTCATATAAGGTCCAACATGGTACACAGCAGATTCATCAATTTCCTGTTTCTTACCCTCTCTCTTACAGCATCCTAATCAACCTAATTAAAGCTTCGTTCATTTGAAACCTCAGATGACAATTTGTTTAACTCTATCCCACTGTGGTCTTTTTATAAAGAGAATTAAATTTGATCTTCTGACAGCAATTATTAAATGATCCCAACTGGCCCCAATTAAGACACATGGCTCACAGGCCTCAAAATCCAATAAAGTGCCAAGCCCTCTCTTTCACTTGTACATCTTCCTTTACCTTGCTTTATTTTCTTAAAGCCAATTAAACTCATCAAGTGGAACTGAATGCCATTGTGTAAACTAATTCAAGATAAAATGCATCAATTTACTTTTGCAGGCATACTGAAGTAGGGACAACATGCTCAAAATCATCCTTTTGAAACCCCTCCCTGATTTAATTCACCTAGCTTTAATGCCTTTCACTGTGCTGCACATGACCTACATATGCTTACTTTTAAAATACTACCTACAACGAACAGTGATTAGAGAAGTATATGAAATATCCCTGGTATGAGTTTTGCACTGCTTAAAATTCTCCTTATAGTGATGTATCTCTTCTTTAAGCATTTCCACTTGGTTATCATCTCTTCATTTCAGAAATGCAAAGAAATGTGACACTCATGTAACTTCTGAGGTTAACCTTCTTTTACCTTTAGTTTCTGCTCTAATTTTTCCACACATGTCCAGTAGTATGCTGTGAAGAAACGTTCCCATGATTTCACGTAAAGGCAGGTAGCCCCAGGATTTGGAACTCATTGATTGTGTGGTACTCCAGGGAAACAGCTGAATTAAAACCAGCCTCATGAGACCAAAGTAGCTTCCATACACATCTGGCTCTTCTTATTCTAAACTCTAACACCTGCCTGGAAATTTAACCCCTGTCTTTTCTCTGAAGAACAAATGGGACAGATTTATCTACTGCCATTTGGTTTAGGTCAAAGCTGAGCTGTGTGGTGTTCTGCTAAATTAATTGCAATGTAATTGATATTGTTTGACACAGTTTTTGAGAAGATGATGCTCCATCCATTTTATGACCAGACTGCTCTCTCTGTATTAAAATATGTAAGATTTCATATTTCTGCAAATTCACCCTAAGTACAGCTTTGAGGAAAAACATATTAAAATACAGCACACATTTCCTAGCTCAATATTTCTAATGAATTGCTGTGCAAAATAAGATTATGTGCACAATTATCATCAAGAGAGTAAGTAACAAGTAAAAAAAAAGCTCAAAGCAATACTACTTCCGTTGTGGTGAATGTTTTCTATATTTCTTTAATTTACATACTGAAGAAATGTAAGCACGATATTCCTTAAACACAAAAAAGATAGAAAGTCACTAAATTTCAGTACAATATGTTCTTTACTAGCAGGAAGATGTGCAAGTTTATGTAAAACATAATTAGACACATTTCCTGTCCAGCATACTTTTCTTTGTAAAAATTTTAAAAATTAAAATGATGCCAAACAATCCTCAAAAAGTAAAATAAATTTCTTTTTAAAGAACTTGCAAATGTTACATTCAGGAATTAAAAAAAATATTAACTTCAGAAGGCAGGCAACCATTTTACTCCCAGAAATGCCATATGACTCTGGTAAATTTGAACTGTAACATGAAATAACAGTTGACAGAGAATTTCTAATAGTGCATTTAAATTTCTGAAGATTAAAAAAGATTTCAGTATAGTGTGCTGCAAATTATTTCTCATTGCATTCTAATAATCCCATACAAGATGTTAATTTTAGATCATTCTTTTTCTAAAAACAGCAAACTCTGTAACAGATTTAGTGCAAAGAGCTGAAAATATCCTGTGGAAAAAAAATCTGTACAGAAATCAGATCAACCCAAATCCTGCCATTACTCAGCACAGCAGTGACGTGCAGATGTTTGTAGTGGTTTAAGGAGCCAGCGGGGGCTGGAAACTCTACATACTCAACTCCAACATGATTGCAATTGAACCTCATCAAAGTAAGAGCTCATAATTTGTCACAGAAAACAGCCAATTAACATATGTTAGAAAAAGGCTCCCATAAAGATAATATATGATTAAAGATCCAATGCAGCTGTCACAAATCAAAATTCTGCATTTTAAAAAGAACTATCAGTCTGGGTTTCTGAATGTTTACATCGATAATGGATACTATATTTTAAAAAAACTACAGGAAAAAATGCCCCTAATTACAGCATTTCCTCCAGGTTTGGAGTTAGAGCTTAGAGAGACTGGGGTACTAAAGCACTGTTTACTGTTCTGGCTGTTGTGCTGTAAATAGTTAAGACTACTGCCAAAACACAACTGTTACTTTGTTTTAGTGCTATTTTAAAAGACAGACCTTCATTGTGAGTGAGGTGGCCTTCATTGATGCACTTTGTTGTCAAGACATTCCTCTGAAAACACAGCATGTCCTTATTGGTTCAGAAAATACAGTACTGTAAATCTCTGCACTATAGCCCCAGGGCCAGCGCTGTGATCCTAGCTATTCAAATGCACGGCCGTGAGTAAAACTGCACTGCAGCCAGTTCCATTATTTTACATTTATATTGGTGAAAATGAGATCTGAATGTAGCCTGCAACCATCCTTTAAATAAATAGATTGATTAAAAATAGTTTTCACATATATATATGCATGGAAAATGAAGCCTGTTGCTTTATTAACAAAGAACCCTGGCTGTGATGCCTATTCTGAACAATAATCTTTATTCCTTATATTTTGCACACCAATATTTTATTTACTAAAACACTGCATACATAAGCTATGATGTTTTACAAGCATTATGGATTTTTCTTCCTGCTATCATTTAGGATCTTACGTGTCAGTCAATAAACACTGAAGCGATTTGAATAGTACCATGTTTGTATGTCTGTGCATATGTGAGTGTGTGTGTCCTTGTCTTGACATCGTGTTGTAAAAGGAAGTGCTTCCTCTTTTCTGTTTGAAAGACACCCAAGGAAAACAAAGTTTTGAAACTCAGTAGTCTGACTGGACATTAGTCAATGTATTTTTAAAAATGCTTTTACAATGCTTTACCTATTCGATAAATATAATCTTATGTTGATGGATAAAAGCAGGGACAATTTTTAATCAGTGCTAACAGAGAATAATATAATGGAGATAGTATTCTCCAGAAGTGGAATGTGATGATTTTTAAGGGTATTTTCTCCCCTTTAAAGTCCTTCAATAATTCAGAAATGCTGTTTCCATTAATGCTAGAAGCAGTAGTTTGTGTCATCAGCACAAAGTTAATTCTCTTAAACCAGCACTTACTATATTGATACCGAAGTATCTGTTGACTTTCAAGCTGTGGTTTCAAAAGCCCTGAATAGGCACAGACTTTTCAATATGCTAAAACTTAATATGCCAAGAGGTCAAAAGGAAAACGTGTTTAAAGCTACTCAGGTGTGTAAGACTGTCTCAAAAGGATCAAAAGCAGTGAACATTTCTGACCCATTTACATGCAGGAAAAATTCCTAATGTTTTTTAATATTCTTCACTACTTTATATTAAGATAAATAACCATTATGAATCACTGTCCCTTTTAACAAAACACTGTGAATACTGTTAAGGTTATGGTGTCTTTTTTTTCCTCAGGAGTGCATTCATTGATTCCCAAGCAATCAGTAACATTTTTGATTAAGATCTCACAAATCGCTGAAAATCCCAAGGCTTCTCTACTATTGAAACTTCACGTCTTTGATTGTCCCCAACTAATGACAGTAAACTATGCAGCCTCAAGCTAAAGAGATTAATTTCCATTTTGCAATGAATAGACAAAAAGACTGGACAAAATCCATTCTGTATCAATTACATTGTTATATCTATTAAAGAAAATACACCTTTGGCCCTAGAGACAGTTTGAGATGGGAATAATAAAATTCAAGGTGCAAACAAGTAGTACTTAACAAATGATACAATGAACAAGAGTCAGATAAGAACTGTATTTTTTTCTCATACTTTTTTTTTATAATAAAACTACATGTTTTGGATAAGCCAGCCTAAAATTTAGTATTTATTCCTGATAATAAATCTGCTTTAAAAAAACTGCTGCTAAAAGTAACAGCAGAATAATTAAAAGCATGTTCTTCATCATAAGGAAATACTGTGTCGGAGTGATTTCCTATTCTGTAAACCTAAATTTCCTCTCTTCATAGGTAAAATCAGATAATTTTACAATTAGATCACACATAAATAACAAGTACCAGTCCACTGCTATTAAGCAACATATTTTCCAAACGTAATTATCAAACCGATCTGCTGTTTATATATTACCATATCTCTAGGTAAGAAATCTCCAGCATTCTTTTTTTTACTTTAGATTTAACAAATTATGCATAATGAAATACTTTAAAAATGTTCATCCTCCTATCTATCCATGTTATGCTACAAAAGTGCAAACCATCTGAGTCAGTAATGGCTTCTACTAAATGGAAATGTCGGCAGCATGTCATAACCTAATTCAAGATGTTACAGGGTTTTTTAGAATTATTTTAAAAATCTGATTGTCGAGCTTGGAAACAGAGTTCCTGAAAACAATATCTCACTTTCTGATTGCTTCTGTGCATATGGAAGTTAGCAGCAGTTTTTCTATTTACTTTAACAATAGTAGCACTGAGACTTTGGAAAAAAGTTGAGGATATTGTATTAAATGTTCAAGACCACTCTAGTTTCAAGGCTGCAGACTCTATATGGTCTTACCCACACATCTCTATGTCATTATCCTGTTTAAAAAAAGGAAAAAATACGCTGACGCTTCTCAGTCTCTCTGATGAGTCCACTGGGTGGTTCTGGAGAGGAGAGAGGTGTTACCATGATGTGGAAGGCTCTAAATCCTCATAGGCTACAGCAATGCCATACAGTCACAAAGCATCATAAAAATGAAGCATAAAACTTTCAAAAACTTTCAAAGTAAATAATAATAATAATATTAATAATATTAATAATAATAATTAGAAGATTATATACCAGCCATGTTAATACAAAGGTTTTAGTCCTGTATGTTACCTAGGGATGACCGCTGAAGAATCAAAGGCTACATTTTGCAATTTGGCATGAAAGAACTACAGAATACATTGCATATGTTCAAGTACAAATTAGGAACTTTAACAACTACAGCTTTCGCTGTTAAAATTTCTAAGTTACTGAAAACTTAAAGGGATACTTTCAAGTCATTTTAATCATCCGACATTTTCCCATACCAGCTCATGGATTTACTTTTCAACACCAGCAGCCTGAGACAAGAACAAACTGATTTATAGCCCACGTTAGAGGAGCTTGCTGCTCAGTCGTCATTTTTTTCTTGGCTCCAGTAGATGGAAGCAAGTCTCTTGCTGGGTTTTAAGTTTAGTGTGGTTTTGGATCTCTTTTTGGG
>JAVKLA010000074.1:4792342-4809372 GCA_034782735.1 Sagittarius serpentarius | reverse complement strand
CCCAGTCTCTTCTGACATAAAGTTAATTAGGTGAAATTTCAAGCTAAATGGGCTTTTTTCCTATGCAAAAATATAAAAATAGATCAAATATGAGCTTAGAGTGGAAATTTGGAATCAATTCCCCATCTTAATAGGGTTTAAGTACAGGAATGTATTTGAAGAATAATTTTGGAAATGTTGTCATTTTCATGAACTGCTGTTCATCAGTCTGATTATTCTGCATCTTCATATGCCTCAGAAACATTAGAATTTTTTTCTTTTTTAAAGCAAGGCATTTGGTGGAAGTGTAATTTATCGTATGGTTTAATACAACTGTGATTAAAGTCTACCTAGATTATTAAACAGCCTTCACCCAAGAAATACAGTGTCTTTACTATTCAGCTCGGTCGCTAATACGGAAGAGCATGCTGGAGGGAGACATGCTGTGCTTTGGTGACTCTTTGTTCTGAAGGGCCTATGTCCAAAGAGAGACTAAATCGGAGCAGCTGTGGGGCCACTTGAATTTACAGAAGGGATCAGGTAGATTCCTGCCAGCTGCAAAATACAGCGCTGGGAGCCCAACTTTAAAATCTTTTATCTGTCTTCCAGTATCTCACACAACCTCTAGAGCTAATGCATAGGAAGATAACTGTATTTCGTTGTTAATTTATGCAGCCATATGTGGTTTAAACCTCTTCACCATTAGCTGGTCATTTCAAAAGAAGTTTCTGCTAGGGCAGTTCCCCCTACTTCCCGCCAAGAAGAAAGGCTTCCAGAAATTAAGTTTCAGAACTAGCATTTTAAGTAGGAAGCACCTCATTCCTGCTACCACATTTCTTTGTCCATGTGATTGCCCCCAGCTGAATAAAGAGAATTCCAGGTGATCGCCTTTCATTTTGGGAAAGGTTGGCAGGGGGAGTGGGGTGGCGGAAGGATTTTTTTAGGCTGTGCATTCCTTCTCTGTTCCTGAAATGGAATGGCCTGACCAAGCTACTGTGATGTTTTCAGATATTTTGCCAAAAAACAGACAACCCAAAACAAAAAATACGATTGCACCCCCTTGCTAATTGTATGACACTCAAGCATTTGTCTGTCTTGCACTGCATGATGCTGTGATACAGAAGCAGACAGCCATAGATGGCCAGAAAAGGCTTAATTAAGTATTCTGCAGCTGCTACAAATTAGATCAGCATCTGCATCTGTGTAGACAATGAAATTCATGATAATTTTGAGGGCCAAGCAAAGTAGAGATTTGTTTTGGATAGACCCCTAGCCACAGTTCAAATAAAATTCAAATCAAACGTGTTCTAAGGGTAGAAAAACGTTGGTCAACTTCATCTCCTGTAGCTGAAGGCCACTATGGTTCCCCGTCCTGGCTACAGATACAGATTCCAATATACCACATGAAAGGCTCCTGTTACCGTATTCCCAACTAGAAGAGGAAATGCTTTTTTTTTTTTTTTTTTTTTTTGAGAAACCCACATCTCAGGAGTTTTCCAGACTAGACTTTGAGACATATTTTTGATAAGCACCCAGCTTTTTGGCTGTTTCTCTGACAATTTGCCTCTATTTCAAATACCACTTTCTGGAACCAAAGTTGAAGTAAATGATATGCAAATTTTAAAGGTCAGTCATCCTGCCTGTTGTAACAGAGCATGCTGTATGATATTTGCAGCATAAATTGAGTATAGAATACAATAGCAATAGATTTGCTATTGCAAATGGCAAATGGAATGAGGGGATAAAGGTATTGTTGGCAAACTGTTTTATACAGATAGGCTTGCATGCAGATATCAAGAAGTAGTAGGTTATTCTCTGAACATTGTGAGAAAAAGTACTTTTTCAAGTGTTTGTAAACTCTTCAGTACTAAATTCTTTTTGTTTTGCGTTTGAACAGCTCCAAACCCAAGCGTTGGTCCATAAATGTGTCTTCTAAGTGCTGCTGTAATACTAATATTTCTATTATCAAAACAATAATTGATTTAAAACTTTTATTAGACATTTTAGAGAGGCCTTTTGAAGGTTGACAGCTCTTGTTGATAAGTGAAGAAGACCTTGTAACCTCTGTGGCCATAAAATGTAATTGCACAATAGTTGGGTCAGCTTTTAGATGTGCTTGTGCCACTTATGTTCGTCTATATTAAAACTTCCATGAGCCTCCAGCTGTGATGTCGTTGATTATAACTCTTCCCATGGAAGCACTTTAAAAAGTTGATATTAACAAGGTTAAAAGGAAACTAAGCCTCAGAGGTCATGTTTGGTTATGTACTTTGGTTTAGATGTATTTCATCTGAAGTTACTGTTGCTGTCGTCTGATCTAGTTTGAGCGTCTTTGCACAGCTCCTGTATGATATGGACAGATTTAAGTTCCCATTTCTGGTCTGTTACGTTCTGCAAGCCTGCACCAATCGTACCAGCAAGATCTGATTTCAGCAATGACTTTACAGACAGCTACACTGACACAGTTAAAGGAGAAGAAACCTGGTTACTAAATCAAAGAAGTTACTGAAATTGAGGGTTACTATTTTTGTCAGGCAAGTAAGGACCATACAGGGACAACTTCAGTTCTTTTTTTGTTAACCAATTAACCTCCAATCAAATACGTATTGAAACCTCTTGAGCTGACGCACTATGTCGTTACCCTCTCCATTTTTAAACTCCCAGTAACAAATAAGTTACAGTGACACTAGAGTTTGTCTTTACCTTTTAGATCCATAGCAGTCTGAGGGTTTGTGCTGTAAAGCCCCGTTCTGCTAGTATCTCTGGACATGACTTAGTTGTCCTCTTGGCTGTGGCTCAGATAAAGAAGCAAGGGCTGGAGAACGGGTATGTGTTTGGAAGGGAGTTATGAGATTTTCTAGCTCTTAAGTGAGACCAAAGGGTCTTTTAGGGTCTAGATATTGAGGTAGGGTGAAGATGGGGCAAAAAGCACATGGGCAGAAATTATTTAAGAAGGACTGTTGCTAATGGCGATAGACAGGTTAAGAATTTCTGGATTAAAGTGAGAGTCAATGGGGAATTCCCACATCCTTTTTGCAGATTAAACCCAGCAGCTTTGAAACCACTTAAAGAATAGTTTTTCCCAGGAGCAAAGGAACAAGTGCTTCTTTGCCCTAAGTGAGAGCCAGTTCCCATGTATTTCTGAGGAAGAATACAACCCAAAATCTCATTTCAGTGAGGTTGTATGTGCCTAGGATCTGAAGTGCTATCAAAAGCATAGTGGTTGCGGATTGGATGGTTAATGAAGTCAGTTAGTGCAAGGACACATAATTAAATGGACAGCCATATCTTTCGAAGGGTAGGAACTATCTCCTGATACACAAGTAGATTATGTCACAGTCTTTTCTATTTTTCTCAACATTAGTAGACTTTTCATTAATTTTTTATAATTATTGCACATGATATTAGTTGGTTATTACCAAGCGTTCTTCTACAATAGTTTCAAGCTGAGGAGACGGATTGATACTGGGGAGAGGGCTCTTTGCGTACAGTTACATTGGATAGAGAGTATCCTGCCACCACTTGGGCAAGCAAAGAAAAAAGAATGAATGCAGCAGATATCTATAGCAAAAACTACAGGGACCATCAATTTTGTATACTTCTCTATCGTTATTGGTATAACAATAAAAGAAAGTAGAGAGATGAAATTTATTGGGGGAGAGGTTTTTGGTTTTTTTTTTAAAAAAAAACAAACCCCAAGCAACCTAGATACAGAAAGGTTTGTTTTGCTGAACTAATCGTTAGCAGCTGGGTATCATACTATTCAGGTTTTAATTTTTTTGCCCTGACAGGTGCTGTCATGTTTCAGGGTACAGTGCATCAGCTACATTAATATTATATTGAACTTCATATGCTGTGAGCACAACTTTTAGGTTTATATGTAGAACTAACATTACCCTCTATATATTGATGAACAAAGTTGTTTCGTTCATCCTGTGATGTTATTTTACATGCTTCCAGCAAACTACTATACCTTAGCTTAAATCTAGATGTTTGTTCTTTGTAAGCTGTATTTATTGAACTTGATTTAGAATCCAGTGCCTTTAGAGCTCTGCATAGAATGCACTGTTGCTTTCGTCTTTACGGAAAATTTCTTAAGTGGCACTTTCAGAACTTGCCCCCCGATGCTAGTTGCTTGCAAAGGAACAAAACCCAGTTTGACTACGCAGTAAATTGTTAGTACTTTCATTGGAGAAGACAACTCAGTTAGCAGTTTGTGTATCTGTGCATTGTGACAAGGGGTGTGCTGCAAGGCCTGTCCGTGTTCCCTTGTTCATGGTGAGCTGTACAGTGCAACAGCATTTTAGAAATGGGATAGCAGGGAGGAGCTGCGGGCTGTCGTGGGCAGTGGTATGGGCATGCCGGGGGTGTCTTCACATGGGCAGGGGCCACAGCGGGGTGCAGGGGTGGGGAGCGGCTGCAGAGCAGTCTGTCTGCAGCCACTACAACAGCCCAGGGGCGGTGAAGCCCCCAGGAGAGGTAGCGGCTCCCGACGTTGCCAGCAGACTGGCAAGGAGGAGAATTCTCCACTGCTTCCTAACGTGCGTGTGTTCCTGTCGTTTTTGAGGGAGATGGTCTCAGACCAATAACCAATGAATTTTTGAACAAAAGAATGGATTCATGAAAGTCCATGAAGAAAGTTACATATATTTTGTAGAATAAGATTTTGCTTACTGTACCAAGGAAAAAATAATTATACATTTAAAGTGTGTATTTACATACTTACATATATGTACACACACACACTTCAGATTTACAACAGAAATATAGAATGGAAAGTTTGCATTTTTTAAATGCTCATATATGAAGCAGTAATTAAGGCAATTAATCCTACTTTCCCCCCCTGATTTTTATCATGCAGTTCATCTTATCTAACTTTCAAATGCAACTTCATTCCTTCAGTGGAAAGTGTCCAGTTTTCCCCAGAGTAAGTGAAAGGAGAAGGCAGCATGATATGCTTTGAAAATACCACATAACACTGTATGAAAAGCCTTGAATTAACTTTTGAAGAACACAGCATAGACTCACTGAACCGTGATTTTTGCCAAGGCTTTGTGGTTAAATCCCATTTTATGTATACATGCACTATGGAATAACCAATATAGATGTCTTCCTGACACTAAAGCTTGGATTTATTGGAAAAGACAAATGTAGTTGAAAGCTGAGCTAGACTGTAGCTTTTCAAAATAAAAAAGATAAAAAGATAGTTGTAGAATAACCTGCCCTAGTTTACAAAACAGACAACAGAGCTCTTCATTGATGGGGAATAGTTGGCATAGAAATAAATGAGTGTACCAGGCATTTTAGGGCTGATTCTTTTTCTCACTGAAATAGTAGTAAAGTTTCAGTGAATTAAATATGGTTCTCCTATTTCTTAATCTCTCAGTATTTCATTAATAATAAAAATATTTTAGAATTTCACTAAATGTGCTTAAGACTGATACTGAGATAAAAAAGAAACAGAAAGAACAATAAAGGGCACTCATTTAAGTTTAATGGTATAAATTATCTAGTGTGTTATCTCCACCTTTTGAGACATTAAACAATCTTTTTCTAGAAAAGTAAAACATTCTGTACTGAAGTTTTATTTTGCAAAATACACTTTTCCCCAAATGCAGTGAAATACAGACTAACTTAATTGGGATTTCATGAAATTATCCAGGAGTTTGTCACGTTAGTTACTGTTTCTGAGACTTTAAAATCAATACAGTAAAATGCTGATGAACTTACAGTGTACAGAATTAAAGGCTTTAAACCAAAGGCTGTATGTTTTTCTTGGTTAGTGTAGCACGTACAATGTCTAGTTAACTCTAGGAACTGCCGTTACTATTTACTGTCTTCGGATTTAACAGTGCTTGGTTTTAATGACTGTTTAGGGGATTTGGTTTCCATACATTACGAATGTTATGCATGAAACAGCAATGTTTTACAGGCACTGCTTAGTTTAAAGGCAGCTCCAGTTTTGGGGTTTTTGTTTTGTTTCATACTTCATCTAAGAAAGTATCTTTCATATTTAGAGGTTTATGCTTTGACTAGTAATATTTTATTCTACTGGTCTTTTATTCTCACATACAGTAAGATATTCTTGCAGCAAACAAAATTGTGATTATTTTCATATAGCACATTCCAGAAACCAAAATAATCTCTGCTGCGCTTTTCCTGTCTCCCAAAATGAAGAAAATGGACAAGGACTAAGGCCTGATCTACCTCTGCTGTGGTCAGAGTTCCCTGTCAACTGTACTGGTCTCACAGCAAGCAGCCTAGCTGAAAAAAAATCATTGATCTGGGATGTTTAAAAGGGTCTTACGTATTATTATTCAGCCTAATCTTAGGCTATCCATTGCTGATAAATCATTTATTTTGACATTTGGGGAATATCCACTACAGAAATAGTCTAACTGTATATTGACGTATGATCCCTTTCTTTCTCCCATTAGTGTCTTATATGGTGTGCATGTGAATTGTGAATACGGAAACTGTTTACTCAAAAAGATTCATATGGTCAAGTTTTCTGTCTGTTTACTTGCTTAAATAAATGTTTTCAATTTAACGCAACAATTTGTAATGAATACTGTGAAACAAAGTCAAAAGAACGAGTTCTTGAAATAGAAATCATAATAAAAATGCTTTTCTCCCCTCCAAAATATTTATTTTAACATGTGGTCACATTTTCCTACATTTTCACATTAATTGAAATCTTACTGTTCTAGAAAAATAAATCTTTTTTTCCCCTTCATCTAGTTTCCCAGTTCTTACGCAAATTAAAGAATACACACACAGGCATAATTTGTGGTTTTAAAATGAGGCAAATTGGGTAAATTCATGATATCTTTAAAAAGCATCATGCGAAGCAGTGCTCTCATGTAGCCTCTGTTTTGTAATTTGACTTTTCACTTCAGTGAAAGGCAACAGTTTTGTGTGATAATCCTTTGATTAGTGAGTCTGGCAAAACGTTCTAAACATTGTTAATTTCACTCCCTTACTTATTACAGAGTAATCCTACATCGATGTTCAGGAGGAGTTTCTAAGGCTCTGGAATGTCCGCTGAAGCTCCAAACACAGGGAACAGTCTACAGACAACACATCCTTTCTATTTATTTGGAAATTGCCAGGATAACTCATTTATTTTAAAGGAGGCAGATGGGGGGTGGGGGGGGGCACAGAGTACACCCCCAGTGCTGTCTGGCTTCTGGTGTTCCCGTATGTAATCCTCTATGTTCTTTCCATTCAGATTCATAGGAACAGTTTGGAAGAAACTGACTATAAATATCCAGTCACTTTCAAGAAACTTTTCTTGGCAACAGAAGCTAAAATCAAGCACCGTATCAAATAAAATGCGAAGCATGCTACGAAGCTTATCTGCTTTCTCTTGAAGAAAGCTTTGCGAGCGCAGCCACAAGCCCGGAGCTGAATCACCCAGTGCTGCGGCAAGCAGAACAACTCCAAGGACTTAAGAATCACTTTTAAAATCATTTTCTCGATTAAAACTCACCAGTGCCCTTCTTCTGCTTCTCCAGGAAGTCGTACCCGTCAGCACCTGCTGAGGGCTTCGTTGATCAAACTGGCAGGTAAAAAAAATTCCCGTAGAATAAAGCCAGACCAGCTGGCTTTGAAGAGAAACCCCCCAGTTTGGGTTGTGTTTGCCTCACTCACCCTCTCCTCCCCAGCCCCGGGCTTTTTCTCCTTTGGATGTTGACCTGTGGGCTGCGTGATGCGGACGCACAAGTGTCTGGCAGGCCAAGGTGCACCTGCTTCTGTCACTCCCGAGTAAATTTAGCTGTAAAAGGTATCGCTGACAAGCAGACCTTTGTCAGCGCTGGCAAACCAACGCAGCGTTGCCGTCCCCCTTCAAAGCACGCTGCGAGTTCAAATGGAAAATATCAAGTTGGTCGTCTTAGCCAGGAATCGCTTCTTCGAGAAGAAGGAAGGCCAAATTGCTTGCACGTGGCGAAAAACCCTTCCTCCTTTACGTAGATGTTAAAATTACAGTATTCCAAGAATAATCTCTGAACAAGACAGGGTTTTGTTCTATTAATTGTGGCTGGAAGGAAACTTTTTTTTAATGGAAGTACAGCACACACATATTTCAATTCAGGTTATTAAACTGTGTTAAGTATTAAAGTTGATTGCCTTTCTTTTCACTAACTCATTGTGCTTTTTTATCCAAAGAAATATTAGAAGACTAAAACTTCTCAAATAGGAGGTATTAATCTCATTCCCAAAATTAGAAAGCATGCAGTGTTGAGAGACTGGATGTCAAAATTACACATTCGTAGCACTTATGCTGAGGGAATCTAGGAAAGAACCACTTTTAAAATGGGAGCTAAAGTAAATGGAGACTCTTCTGAGAGGCACAATCAAAACTTGGTGTTCTTTGTCCTTATTGGATTAAGGTAAGGGTGTTTATCATTTATACCTGCCTCTGGCTTTTTTTTTTTTTTTTTCCTTCCTGGAAGTGGCTTCTGGTGATTGAAATAGAAGGATGTAATTTGCATCAGTATGTCTTCTTGCAGAGTTAAAAAAAAGAGTCACCAGCATAGGTTTGCCAGGATTGGTTGCAGCATACCTAGATACTCCATTTTCTGCTTGAAAACTATGTCATAAACTCAAGCAACTTTAAGGAAAATTTTGAAAAGTGTGTATTTTGCCACAATATGCTGTTTAAAAGGAGCAAAATGTTTCTTCTAAAAAAAGTGATGAGAAAAATTGTGGGTCAGGAGCTCTTTGTAAAATAAACAAGGTTCCTATTTACTTACTTGTATAAACAACCACTCACCAAGCTGTATGTCTCTGCAGGGGCACCCTTTCAGATAAAAACATGGACCTGATTGGCATCATCCTGTATCCATGGAAACGTTTTAAGTACCTCTCTCTCAATATGTACTTCTCTTATTCAGGCTTTAAAAGCTGAGTACCGAATAAGTAAGTGTTTTTATTTAATAATTATACAGGAGGTACTTTGTGGAAGCTTGCATCTTTGGGTTTGTATCTGTCATAATAAAGGTCTTATGTTTTCATCATACTTGCTAAAATCATGTGTTTCATTTCAAGCTTCGTATCAGCTCTCATTCTTAGATTAAAAACAACATTCAAAAAGTCCTAATGAATGAAAATTCTGATATTTTTGATGATCCATTACTGTCTGCAAAACAACTATCACAGTTCATATAACCATCAGACTTAAGCACTGCTCTCACTGCATTTAACTAATCCGTTTTTCTGTCTTTCTGAAGAAGAAGTAGGAAAAAATACTAGGAAGTCAGCGTATTCTCTTTTGCAAACAGCCATACCCACCTGTATTGCTGTTTGGTGGGTCACAGAAGTTAAGACCTTGACAATCGTCTTGAAACCGAACCAAAAGACTGAAAATAAAGGGGGTGCTTTAGCACAGAAATAAGTCAAATGCAAAAAAATAATTTTCCTATTAAGATGTGTCTGCCCCACTACTTAGTTAAAATATCAAAGCAAAGAACTAACAGAAATGAGAGATTTTCTGTCTCTATGTTTCCATGCAGAGAAAGAATCATAGGCATGAACTACATTTATTTTCAAAACTACCGTTCTGAAGAAGATCCTTTGCAGATCAAATGTAGTTATTTCAAAGTTGCCCTGGCTGAAATTCAAAACTCTTTTGGAATTCTACTTATTAGCTGGTAGAACTGATGCAGGCTTTTAATGTAGTTTGATTTACAAAGTATGAAAATGAGTGATTGCTATCCATTTGTTAACATTATGTATTTTTTTTTAAATCCTGTCTTGATTTTGTTGATGGAAAACATTTTCTCCACCTGTGCCAGGTTGTAACACTAAAATGCCTTGCTAATTACAACTGCTATCAGAAAAACACATTTCTGTCTAGAAAGATTCAGTAGTTCTCACTGAAATCCAACTGGTTTAGAGCCTTGGTTTGCTAAGTTTGTATCTCTGCATATTATTTTAATTTACTGCTGTTACTGTTTTTATTTGCCACTTTGTCTCGACAACCCAGTCCCTGCTGAGTGCAGATGGCACAAATGATGTCTCCATTGATGAGGCTGGAACAGCCTTTGTAGAAGCTCTGCAAAACTTTGCAACCTCATGAAAGTTGTTACCTTTTCACATGCTAGATTCCCCATAGCAGGCTTATACTTCTATATATGTATATGCATTTACAAATCTGTAAAGATTTTATTGAAGAAGTATGATCGTGGTGTGGGCCAGTTTAACCTGCTTGATTCCCTGTGAAAGCTTCAGTGGGTAATCTGCCTGTGGGCTGGCCCGTTCGTTCTGCAGATTGCCACATGAGACCTAGGATTGTGATTGCTCTGAAGAACTTTTACTCTGAGCCAACTAAGCATATCAGAGAGGTGAAACTTTCAGCCCCCGGGGAAGGATGCAGCACACATGATTATTTTGTACATTTCCCTTCTATCATGTGCCTGTCCTTGCTACAAGGTCAAGGTTGCTGGGGTGCTAGCTGGGGAAGAAGGAAGAGAGACTAGTTTCAGCTCAGCGTTCAGTCTGACAAGGACAAGGAAGCTCTGACCTTGTTCATCATCCTGAACAAATAAAATTTCAGTTACATACTTGAATGGCAGGATTACTTAGGTACACTGCAAAATACAGTGAAGGCTGGGATTGACCATGCCCCACTGAAATGAGGGAAGCGAGGGTTGCCCTGTTACCGCCCTGTAACGGGCAGAAATCTGATTCTTCCTAGCCGCAGATCTTGGGGAGAGAAAGGGATGAGGGAATTGGTAGTGGTATCGCTTGAGCACATAAATCTTCATCTAAGTAATATGTTCTCAGCTTTATGATTTTTAGCTTTTTAATCCAAGATGTCTTTTTTTCCTAGCATTTGTTAAAGAATCACTTCCAAAATGCTAGAAAGTCAGCCTGAGCATATTGCAGATAAAATCTGTCTCCCTTCTCCATCACGTAAAATAGAGATACAACATTTGGCCTATATTCAGTTTTTCAGGTGCTAAAAAGCTATGACAAAACTGCACAGATCGTATGATAATGGGCATATTATACAACTCTAGATCATCATATGCCCAACTTATTATTACTATTTTAGTTTTCCACAGACCGCTTTTATAGCACCATCAACTTACATGTACTTCACAAACATAAAGGCTCATTGCGTGCTTTTTGAATTTATAGATCAAATACAAATAAATAAGCGGGGAAAAAAAAATGGGAAAACATTTAAGAATATGGTAAAGGTGTAGGGAGTATTGCTGTGAAAAGCAAAGTGAGCTGAGTTGTTTGAAGGCTTTTAAAGATCATCAGCAGGCTAAAAAGTAGACAAGGTATTCTCCAAGGAGCCCCTCCTGTTATTTTGGAGCCATCAGAGCGAAAATGGGCCCTAAATTCTGACACTTCCATGCTTGAAACATACCCAGCTGAAAAGGACTGAGAAAGAAACCTGACTGCCTAAAAAGCAACTGCATTTTGAGGTGCACAACAAAGATGGCTCAACTTTGGGCTTGAAAAAGAGGTGGGAAAGCTGAAAACACAGGGTCCAATTCCACTGGTAGAAGCAGCCAGCAGCCAGGGGGGAAATACACAGTTACGATAGCGATGTGGTAAGTGTGAAACGCCCTGTTCATAAATGTCCTCAAGTATGTGCATACAGCACTGAACATCTGTATATGAAGTTGCATGTGGCCTTCTTGATCTCATTGTGCACAGTCTGAAAGCAGAAAGAATGTAAACATACATTTGGCAAGCAAAAGGGAGGGCAATGTTATGTAGGTTTTCCTAACACAGAAGAGAAGCTGGGATTTTGTTCCTGAAGAGAAAGTAAATTGTGAGTTATATAGACAGCAGAGGTGCAGTAGGAAAAGGTGAGTTTAACCGCAGCCTCCTGTACAGTTTTGAGGGAAGGGTGTAGGACAGGGTTAAGGCAGGTACGGTGAGATGTCTGTCCATTTAAGTGCCACATTTCAAAGCAGAACAACTTTATTTAGGAAACGAATTGCACAATGCAAGTTCAGAAATCTGTAGGTCCGTAAGTTAATAAAGGGAATGGAGTAAATACAGAGTAAGATAGGAGGTAGAGAAGGAGTCAGAAGGAAGAGATGGTGGTTTAAGTAGCAATAATTCTGTTTGTGGCAATGGCTGTTTAATAGCCAGAGGGACATGTTGCAGAAACTGTCAGATTCAGCATAAATGCAGCTGAAAACAGGGAAAAGATAATGATAGAATCATAGAATACCAGGTTGGAAGGGACCTCAAGGATCATCTGGTCCAACCTTTCTTGGCAAAAGTGCATCTCTGAGAGTGGGGAAAAGAGAAAACTTTGGAATGGACTTCTCTACTTTTCCATTTTTTGTGTCCTAAAATGAAAGCACCGTTTCAAAAAGGAAAATTAAAACCACTGAAGGGGAGGGCAGACTGAGAGAGAAGAATCTGACCTTGCAGTGAGTTACTGGTTCTGCTGAAATAGTGTGTCTGAGAGCTGTATACACACAAGCACTTCAAATGCCCCTGCCACTAGATTTTCTTGAAAAGATTCAAAGAAACTGTGGGGAGAAGTTACTGATGTAGGCAGAGGAAGTAATTTCTGACACACGCAAGAATATTGGGTAGCCAGTGTGCTTGTGTAATACAATACGCAAAGCATACAGGCAGGAAGGGATGAGATGACATGGTAGGGCCCAAACTTGGCGTGTCATGCAGAGGAGCCTCTGTGCCGCTCAGCCCAGGCTGTAGCACTGCCTCCGTCACGCCAGGGTCACATCTAAAGTGTTTAGATGACAGGCTGATTCCATCGGAAGGCCTGTCCCAGGAACTACAAATACCTAACTCACAACAAACCTGTCTTACTAGATTTGGTCGGGGTTAAAAAAACGAAAAGCGGTTCTGGGATACAGGAGAATAGTTCTATACCATTGCGCAGAAGGACTGGAAGCAGTGGGAGCAGCTGCAGTCTGTGGGAACTCAGGTACGTATATGCCATTAATTTAACTGCTCCAGTGTTCTCTCAACAGAGGAAAGAGAGAAGAGCTTCCCCAGGAATGTTTACTGCAGAACAGTTCCACTGATTATAAGTTACTTTAAAGTAATAAATTAATAGTGACCTTCTCTGCCAAAGTATGATTTATTACAGACTGATCTGCTGTTTTGTATAACTGTTTTACATACTAATTGCCAGTATAGTTGCCCAAGAATTGAAATATAAATATGATAGGGAGTGATTCATAGACAGTATCTAAAAGCAAAGCTGAAAACCTCAAAATGTTACAAGCTTTTAGAACTAAAACATTTTAGTGCAAATCAGCAATATGGTGTATTGTCAAATTAATTATTTGAAAAGGAGTATTTATAATAAACATTGGAAAGGATCAGCGGAATAAAGGGTTTCGCTAAACATTCCCGGTTTCATGTAAAAATGATTCAGCTCCTGTTCCTGCAATCCATTTTTCATACTTTGCTGTTGTCTCCCAAACTCTTGCAAGCTCCAGTTTTATAAATATGTTCTGTTCAATAGATAAGAGATTTATTTTGTGTTTGTTCTGGTGTCTACAGAAGGTGCTTGGTAAGTAAATGGGCCTCCTTGTTTTAAGCCTTTCATACTGTATGAGTAGTTGATTTGAAAGCTATTATTTTAAGTGGGTCTGGTACCACAGCCATACACAAGGTTGCCTAACATTTCTCATTGAGATTTTTCATTGTTTGTGAGATGCCAGATTTCAGCTATTAAGCTTTAAAGTTATCCTTTTTCTGGTATGTGCTTTATCCTGGATTTTCTAGAATGGTTCAGCAGTTACTTGAAATGAACAGGAGGAGCGGTATTCTAGATTACATATGTTAAGAAAACATGTAAAGTTGTTTCACTGGGAATCTCTAACACCTACAGATTTTGGAATAATGCAAGAAGTTCAGGGACAGTCTTAGGAATGTACCTGCCTCCTGCTCAAATACTGTATCTGCCAAAGAGAAATTAGCCAGGAAAATACCAGATCGTGTCTGAGGCTTCAGTTGGGAATCTGGCACCAAAGAGAGGGAGGAAGTGATTTAAAGCTGTTGGCATGCCTATATGCATAGAGCCAACTTAGAGCTGCACGGCAACTAATTCTGATATTTGTGATATTTTAAGCACTGGCCTTAATATTGTTGCAGAGTATGAGAGCTTACTAAGGTGCACACTAAGCTGTGTATGTTTTGCATCGTGTACAGACAGATGTGTCAACTGCTGTCCACTCCTTACCTGCTCGGTCTCAATTTCTAGTGCAAAAGGATGAATATATAGGTTGATATATAGGTTGTTCTTTCTTTACTCCTTTTTCCTGCTGCTTGGAATGTTACAGGGAACTAACCTCGACTTCCTCTCTTTGTCCCACCCTCCCAAGCATTGTCCAGCCTTCCAACCAGCAGAAGAAATTTCTAGTAGAATTCTTGCATTCTGAAGAACTGAGTTTTGCAGTAGCCACTTGTGTGTACAAAAATGTAAGTCTAATCTGCTGTTGTTTTTGACATTAATGTACCATATTCACTGAGACTGCGACAAAACTGCTGCCTCTAAGAGCCACTGATTTGGACAATTATCCAAAATCAGATTATAATAAATGGCAGTCTTAGGAATTTTGATTAACCTCTAAATAAATGTTACTTTGGGAAAACCCTGTCAAATGCATTAATGATAAGTTGTGAAGTAGTAGTAATTGCAGGCATGGCATTATAGATAACATAGTTAATTGATACCACCCTCTCAAACATGTATAGCACATCAGCTGCCATGAAGCTGGAGTGATTATAATAGTATTTACAACAGTTGAAATATATCAGATAAGTGTAAAATGGAAACTTAGGGTGCTTACTATGATCATCCCACTTGGTCATTTAATGACATTACTTTGGGCAACTATTGCTTGGCCATTAATGATTCCAGCTTTCTCATGAGGTAAGTATATACTGAGCTGCTCTAATTAGATTTTAAGGGAATGTCATATGGTCCAGGGTGAAGGCTGTAATTAGTGCAGACAGTCTGCACAGGGTGAAGTAATCAGTCAGGTGCAGGGATCACCCGGAGAGTACAGTCAGGAGCAGCAGGAGGTGGCCAGGGACAGGGCTGGAGATAAGGTTACAGCATGGCTCCTTAGTCCATCCAGGGGACAGGGCAAAGATGGGACTGTTGACAAAGCTATGACAAAGCAGCGGCCTATCCCAGAGACAGCTAGCAACAGCAAAGGTCTAGTGTCCATCCAGAGACCACTACACTCAAAACATAACTCTGGCTAATTAAGGCCCTGAGCTGAGCTTAAATGGACCTCCTGGGTCTGGGGACATGGGCATGGGGGAGGCCCTGGGGGAGGCTTATCACGGCCATTACAGCCTGTTAGGGCAATCAGAGCCTTGACAGCTTCTTCCTTTCCCTTTCTGTTATCAATGCTTGCAGTCATAGGGTTCATAAAATGCATCTGCCTAGGTCACCTTTCCTCATCATGGTCCTAATGAGCGATGTGTTTTGGATGAGTTCAGGCTGGGATTACAAATGGAAGTGGAAAACCTGTCCTCGTCTTGCAGGTGTGTTCATAGAAATGCAGTACAGATTATACATGCAGACTCTAGGGAAGAATGCCCTGGCTTTGGTTTTTTCGGGGATGAATGAAATGCATTTGATGAAGAATCTTCAGTTCATCTTGTTTCAAGCATGGCTGCGACACTCATCAACATGTTAGGAGAAAATAAGATGTGTGTTGATGGTATAGCTGCACAGCTCCATTGAGCCGGAGGGGTTGTTTGTTTTCAACAAGTTGAAGGTGTTGGCAGAATAAAAAACTGGGAAGCATGCAGAGGACAGCCAGCAGCAGCCTCTTCCTCATCTCGCAGTGCATGAATCCAGGTGAAAGGGTTAATTTGGGGAAAAAAATTTTTGGTCGTAGCATCAATAAAACAGCAGTTGCATGACAAAGAGCAAAAAAAAGAAGAGAGAAAAACAGTGGATATGTGTGTTTCTAACTTCATCAATGGTGGAAAAAGGGTGTCACCTCCCAGGACAGTGCATCAAAAAATGACTCTTCACGTGGGAAACTTCTGTACCTGCAGCTGATCATCCGGTATGTGGAGAGGGGTGTAATTCCATTTTCACAGAAATCCAGGTGTTTCGTGACCTGGATAAAACATGCAGTCTGCTGCTTGGCTGGCAGGCTTCTAGCCTACAGTGACAAGAGTAGTCAGCTATGCCTGAAGTAGACCTTCTGCTCCTGGTCATCTCACCCCTCAGCATGCTAGGTGGCAGAACAGTCACAATTTCTGTGTCTCGGCCAGGTCAATTAGTTGATACGACTCCTAGTATAGAACAATGACGGGCAGTGGGGTGAGAGGAAAACCATCAAGTACAAATTAGATCTGCTGAAGAATGGCTTGGACATACTTCTGTCACAAATGAATTAGGGAGGATAGAGTGACAGATTTGACACGCTTGGTCCAGCAAATGCAAACCTAGAGCTACCAAAGACATAGTTATAAGAGCTTCAGGGCTTCTTTCTCTATCCCTGAAGTCACAGATTGTGAAATATAATAGGACATCCTTTTCAGGAAAGAAATAACTTCAGCTTAGCTTCCTCCTGTAAATGTTCTGGGCAAAGGCTATGGGTGTAGCTGCTTGAGAAAGGGAGCTGGAATGCTGTTGGGAAAATACAAATGAGAGTAAAACCTCGCACTACAGAACATGTTGTAAATGATCTTTTTTGAGGAACAATTTGCAAGTTAATGCAACTATTTTGCTGGGTGATTCTGCCAGCTGAAGCCAGCTTACTTACAGTATAAATCCATGAGATCAATTTACGACCCTGTAGTTAGGGATAGCTCTTGTCCATTTTCAAGTGAAAGCTAACAGTCTTGAAAATTCCACCATTCTGATAAGGGCAAAATACCACTATTTAGCCCGTAAGTATAGTCAAAATAGTGTGAAATGAGCCCAAGTCCTGTATTTTCTCTAGATTGCCTTGAATGAGTTTTTACTACCTATGTATAAAAGCAGTTCATAATTTCAAACAGGGTTTTGTTTTGTTTTTGTTTTTGTTTTTTTTCAAGGTAACATGATGGATTTATTCAGGTAA
>JAVKLA010000074.1:4775704-4788293 GCA_034782735.1 Sagittarius serpentarius | reverse complement strand
CTTCCACCCCCCCCCCCCCCCCCGCTTTAATTCAAGATAAACACCACTAATTGTACAGCTTGTGCTGAGATATCTCCCAGGCATTGCAAGTATGTGTTAGAAAAATCAACTGGAACAGCTCAGAGCATCAACAGGGCTACAGCTGATACATGTATAAAATGCATCTTTAGAAATTGTGATTAAGAAGATACAGAGAAAGTTTGTTGTTAACGGCACCGTTTGGAGCACTCATTAGCATTATACAGGGACAGCGCCGGGGTTCAGGGGCCGGTAGCTCCCACAACATTAACGCACAGTCTGAAGGGAACCGCAGGAGTAAATGCAAAGCTGTCCTCATAACGTATCTGAGATCTGAGACAGGATCTCGTTGGGCAAATATGCCCGGTTCTTCTTTATAAGCTCTTTTATGGATCAATAGGAAGAATGGTTGATTGAGAGGGATGAAAAACACTTCTGTAAGGCAAGCTAGAGGAATTAGGACCTCGGGCAATCAGAAAGAGCACTAAGCCTGTGGGATGAAATTTGTTTGGAGATAACTTCATATACTTTCAGATTGTTATTAACAAAATGCTGACTGCTTAATACTGTTAGATTTTATCATTTTTTAACATACTTATACCTAGGAAAGTATGACAGCAGAATATGATAAGCTGAAAGTGTTGTGGTGTCAAGGATGCTAAGAGTCATTTGCAGATTTGTGTTAGTGGTCTAGTAACTTGAAGGGTGGCAGATGCTAGGAGCTTGGTCTTGAGGTGTGCTGGAAGAGCCGAGAACTGCCAACAGCTGGTATAGGCACAGATTAGGCACCAGTCCTGAGTCAAAATTAATCTAATCCTAAATAAGGTTTCTGTCCCACCCTCTGCAGCATTTACCATGTACTTTGTAGTATTTACCTATTCCATGCCTACTCCGAGCCTTTTTATGTTGGGTTTTAAAAAATCCCAGGTATCAATTAGCATCACACATAATTTAATTATGATTCTTTTTTCAAGCATATCTTCACAGGGTCAATGGCAAGATTAGCACAAACAGAGAAATGCATGAAGAATTTAGAAAAGGCTGACTTTTAAATGAAAGACAAAATATTTTTACTTCAGTTTTTGCAACTCTTTGTGAAAACTCTCAAAATTGGTTTAAATGGGACTAGAAGCTCTGGCTGTTGCAGTTCATTTATCTTGTAATGTCCATTTGCTTTAGAGTGTCAGGTAGGAGCTGGTAATAGAAAATCCAGCTCCGGTATGTTTCTCCATAGATCCCTGTTATGGAAATTTGTTACTGCAGCTGATAAACAGAATTATACAAGCTTTGTCACACAAATCACATTATAAAAGGTTCCAAAAAACTTGACAATGTTGACAGTTGTTTTCAGCAAATGGCTGCTTTACTGTAGCACTGTCAATGTTGATGTCCTTGTGCACATGTAAAAGAGCAATGTGATTAAGGCAAGCTTGTCCATGCTAGATATGAGCCAAGTTTTCAATCTCCTCATGGCACTGAAAGATTGCTCAGCTGTTGCAGATAAGGCAAGAATAGCTAGCAGATTTCTGCCATTAAAAAAAAAAAAGTCCTTGTCTTTGACCATGCGTCTGTAGGAATTTGTAACATCTGCTACTGACCTTAAGTTCTAGATAAGAACAGCTCAGATTTGTAACTCAGATTGATATTACTTGGTTTAGATGATGCACTTCCAAGAAGATTACTGAAGTATCTTTGTAAGAAGAGATTTGTCTAGACAGCAGTCTAAAGCATGATATACTTCTGTAAAACGGTACAGTAGTGAATTATCACCATTCCTCTAGTGCCGCTTACCACTGCAATTTATGTACACCTTATGTTGAATTTAATTTGGACAAATAATCTATATTGTCTACTGTTCTGAGAATATTTCATATTTATATATGAAAATCGATGCATGTGCCCTACCTAGAACATCAGTCATCTTTTCCATGTTTATTTTACTCACTATCAACTAGATGAAAGGAGTGGAAAACTCAGTTCTTTAGCCAAAACTTTGTCAAGGGAAATGGGCCTGAGTTAACACAGTCATATCTTCCATCCTATTGACCCTGAATTCTTTATGTAAGATGTCAAAGCCATGGGACTCACCAGATTTGCTGTCATGTCTGGGTGTGGAAATAGTGGGAAGAAGCCAATTTCAACAACATAATCTTATAACAAACCCACGAGGATTTTCTCATATAAATTAGTGTAGACTTTTCTAGTCTAAACATACTCAGATTTCCACTTTGTATCTCCTAAAAACTCTTTTGAAAAGTCTGGGTTTCTGACAAGAGCCTGGGGGAAGGAGGGCGTGGATTTCAGGCTAGCTCAAGGTGACCAGCTGTGCAGTTCCCCAAACATGCAGTGCAATGCTCTGCACATCTTAGGATATCATAGATGGGTGTATGCCTCTATGAGATGATACCGAAATATCTGTGAACTGCAGCTATCTGTCAAAGGCTTTTTCTGAGTAGCTTGTACAGTGACAGAGTGTGGTACTAAAGGGCAGCACGCGATAGTCTTTAACTGCAAACCCATCTTTTCTCTTCTTGCAACGCAGTGACATGTTCCCTGTTCTCCGACCAAGTTCTGAAACAAACGTCTCGGACAAAAGTATTCTTCACTAACCAAGCCCAATTCAAGCCCAGAAAATGGTCCACTCTGTGCGCTGAATGAGGCTGGAATCTGATAGAAAAAGAAGTTTATAAGGTATTTGAAGAGCATGACATGATACATGAAACCAAGGGGGGAAGGAACTAAGTTAAAGATGCACTCCTCACCTTGATTCTGGTATTTCCCTGTATTTTAAGACTTGATGCTATCATGTAAACATCTTTATAAAAACGCATCTTATTATGGGAAATCATGGGCAGCCTTAGCTATGGGCAGAACCACCTGTGCCTCCTATAATTACCAGGTTTAAAATAAAAGTTGTAGCAAGTGTAACAAACAGGGCTTTGCTCTGCTCTTAACAGAAACCGATATTAGTTTTGCATTTTGCGTCATTAGGGTAAAATTAGGTGCTGCAATAAAAGCTACATTGCAGGAAGACGTGTTCATTTTTATGTCACCTTGTGAAGTTCAGGGTGACAATACACTTCTTTCCTCCTCCAGTCTCAGATAAAAGTTCGTACCCCAACACTCTGGACTCAGAAAGTAGCAGTTTGACTTATATTTCATTCTCAGGCTCTCTGGCTGAAAACCTAAATCTCATAAATGAAGGGCTGTAATTATCAGCTAGTAAATCTTTCTATCAGTGGTTATTCTTTAAGGTCAATTAGAGTGAAGAGCATTTCAATCTGGCTGTATCACGAAGGAAAATCTTTCATGCAGAATTGATGAAACAGGAGTGCTTCTCCCTGTACCCGTCTATTCTCTGGTTTTGTGTGTTCCTCCACTACAGCTGCATGCATTAGCAGGCTGACTCCACTTTGAAAACCTTAAGCTGCATTCTTCAGAACAGTTGCTTGGTGTTGGTCGGATTTCTCTGCAGCCCTTTTTTCCATTTGGAGCCACTGAGGCTGACACATAGTTTCCAAGAACTTCAGCGTGTCTTCTGTCTCCTGAATCGTCTCCTGAATCCCAAATATTTCTCAACTGGCTAGCAAAAGAATATCCAGATAATCTTCAGCCTGGTGACACAAGCTTCGAGAAGAAAGCCAGATGGCTCTGAAAATGAATTGTCAAGTAATTATTTCGTTTTAAGTTAGCTTGGTGTCTTTAATACATGTGTACTTTCATTGTTACAGTTAGAGCATTCACGAGATCTGAAGAAAGTATGAAATCCCACTAATTCTAGCACTAATAACAGCTTTTGTTGGTCAGACTGTAAGTGATGTTACATGATATTTCATTTGAAAAAGCAATAATGCAGCTTGAAAAAAATAAAAGATGAGCAAAAACTAGAACAAAAATGCTTGTTGCCTTTCCCAAAACAACACTTTTTCATTCCTGACCTAGGTTTACTTCCCCCACCCTTCTTTAAGCATCCTTTACGTTATACACTAAAAATAAATGCATTCAAGGTTCAAACTTTAAGTCCAGAATTACTGCCTTTCAGATCCTTTATTAGCCTTTCAAGCATCTAAAAAAATAGGCCAAAGCATACTTGGAAAATTAACAAAATGTTGTTTATGGAACAAAAATGCCAGTAGATGTAATTACAATAACCTTTAAATGCATTATTTTCCTTTGATTGTCAATTAAACATTTTAAAGAACTAAAGTTTTACACAAAAATTTTTTTTTGCCGCCTTCTCTCAACAAGACGAAGGGAAAAAAATAGCTTCAAGTGACATGACATGAAGTCCACCTGGGTCACTGTCCCCTTTCCAGCAGTACAAGTAAGCTTTGGCTCACAACCTCATTTTGTTCTGACCCCAAACATTGTGCTTAGATACTACCGGGAAGATGAGGACTGAAGATTGACATGCAGCAACTGTAGATACAAAAGTACATTACGATAAATAAGGCCCTGATCGTGTAAGCAGCCTTGCCCAGGCACAGCTCCCTTCCAGATCTTGGCTCTACCACAGCCAGCCTACATTTCTTTTTTTCTCTTCAATTTCAGTGTTACCATGGGCTTTAACTTTCTCAGTACTCAAGGCCAACTGGCTAGCAGACATAAAGTTGATAGCACTTGATAATGGAGAAACAGTGCAAGAAAATAAAGGAATTACTTATTTTCTGGCCATACTTGAAAACACTGAAAGACAAAACATTCAAGAATTTCTGTCCACAACTGATAACTGAAAAAGCCAAACTTCCCTTTGATTTTATGCTTTCTGGACACCGGATAAGCTGTTTCCGAAGCTTTGGGACAAATCTCTTAACATGGTTTGGATGAACCCGTACAGTGCAACACAGAGTGAAGGAGAGAAGTCCGTAGACATGTCTAGGCAAGGCTTGCTTACATGGTCCACCTGTACAGTTCATTTCCACTGGCAGAAGCCACAGAGACAGTGGAAAAGGAGCCAGGCCTTTACTGGCATTTTGAGCCCAGTGGGTGGGATTCTTCTCACCAGGTAAAGTTTTGAGTCTGAGCTTGTCATATAACTTCCTTTTGTAGTCTGTGGCAAGAGATGGACGTCTCGTCACAATTCATGTTTAGAACTGATGAACTCTACCCTACTGGTGCCCACCAGTCCTATGACTGTCCAGCAAGTCTAGATAGCTTGCTTCATGTCTTGAAGAGTACAACATACTACGAGGCAGGAACCAGACGAGAAGGCTGCAAGCACCAACCAGGATTACTTCTTGCTGCTGTCAATCCATAGAATCATAGAATGAGGCTCCGCAACCCCCCTTTCCTGCGCTCGAGTGCTTTAGGACTTCTGTAATTAAACCTATCATGCATTTTTACAGCCAGTACACTTCTCCACCAGCGCCGCTCTTAATTTAAGGCTTAATCATAAGTATAGAAAATGCATGACATATTTTGAACTACATTTTAGGATTTTCTTGATACAGACTGTGCAATGCACGCACAGTAAATAATGAAAATTAATCAGCTAATTGTGTGCCCCTTCATCCTACCCTGCACACAAGCAAATGCACACAGACACACAACTAATGCAGGGCTAGGGTTAAAGACAACATAAGTTTCTGCAGCATGACTGTCTTACCAATTACAAATGTATAGGACAACCAACCTCTGATCTTTTATCAGATATGGACTGTCCATCAGAGATACTACATGATTTAATCAAAACACGTTTTTAAATCTATTTCCAGAAAATATTGTTTCCACTCAGTAGTATCCACCCGAGAAAAATGAGAATAAGCACCTCCTGTGGACCAGAACCCCCTATACATATATATTCAAACTATATAGACTTAATAACAGTTGTTTAAAAAATGGTTGGGAAAGGCAGAATATTTCAGACTTAGCAGCCGCTAATTGCGTTGTCCAATGTGGAAAAAAGGACGATCTTTGCACACTGAAGAAAAGTTTTGCACACATTCAAGGAGTATCTAAACCACTGGTAAACTAGATTCGGGTTAAGTTCCAAAACCCAATGAATTATGTGACCACTAAATCAATGTCTCGCAGACATGTCATATATTGATTCACTACCGTATGGATTTTGAGAGCCCTGGACTCCTCATCTTTCCCAAAGCGATCAGGGAAAATGCAGTAGGCTTTCAGGATGAAGGAGCAGGTTTTTTGGTAGAGAATAAGAAAATGCTCTTTGCAGAGCAATAACACGACTTTGTGTTTATGTGCTGGTAGTGAAAATAACAAGGTAATTGCTATCAGATTCCTTTACATTTTTAAGAGGAAGCTGGATGTGAGGATTCTTTTCCCAAATTCTTTAGACGCTTGAAAGTATCAAGATTTAGTCAAAGTTTTAAGATTGTCTTTCTCTTGCTTGATTCATTTAAATTTTGAAATAATACAGTTGTGATCCATATCTGAAAATTATTTACTATGGAAAGCAGTGTCTCAGTCCTTGAAGAATATATCTGCCCTTCACCTGAAGAATTGTGGTTGTGATCAAGGAAAAATATATGAATTAGAAACCAAATACTAAAAAATATAAGTTCTGCAGAGAAAACATGAGAGGGGTGTGTGTGTGTTTGGTATATTTGTTTTATCTGTCTTTATTTAGATAGTTGCATAATTAATTGGCTCTCTGGTGCCTCAGAAATCTAATTGTACTTGAAACGGGAGCTTATTCACAAAAGTGCCTTCCGAAGCTCTCTTCCTCAAGTATCTTCATTTTCTCATGCTGCTCTCCAGATTTATAAAGCGATTCCAGACCTGTGACACAGCCTAGTACAATGAGTAGGCTTTCCTGGTGCCAGGTCCTCTAAACATCTTGATGGTACTCAAAAAAAGACGATACCCCTTGCCTATGATCGGAGAGAGCGCCGGAGCTGAAGCTAACTGTTCTTTCATCTACAACACATCTCCCGGGAGGAGGTAAAAAAGCACCTGCGCCTTGTGTTTGTAGGGCACAGGGTGCTTCCAGCCCCAGACGGATGCTTGGAGGAGGGTTTTGGGGGCAGAGCTGCAGAGCGCAGGGTGCTGCCAAATTATGTCCTGTGGGGCTGGTGTTCGTCAGAGCCATGGCAACTTCAGGCTTTGTACGGGGACATCCAAGTGCCTCTGTTTAACGGTGGGATGAGGGAGGGGTGTGTGTTACATTTGACTTTTTGGGAAAGAAGCGTGCATGTACCCCAGTTTTGCTGGCTGATGTGAAGGGAGGGGAGGCAGCCACTCTACTCCTGCCGGGCTGTCCCTCTTTGGTATGGCTGATCCCCGAGTGGCGATGGCACGGATGCTGCGGCTCCTCTCTGACGGGGGGCTGGCAGTGGCAAGAAGGCTGCTGTGTGCCTTGCAAGCCCAGCCACCACCCCATCGCCTTGGGCTGTCTTTTAGACATCTATCCACTTATGCCCTGCTGTATCAGCTTTGCTAGGAAAAAAACACTTCAGCCCCAGGAATGGTAATAATAATGATGGTGTAGAGGATAATTTCAATGACACTGTCTTGGCTCCGGAGCATGGTTTCAGGGAAATACATCCAAGCCAAAATTCAGACCATTTTGGGACCAGAGACAAGTCACTTAGCTGACTTCCAGCTGACGGAAGATTAAGGAAAATGCAGTACTGAGTCTCTTGACCTTTGCTGAATCTCTTGGCTCGTTGCTACATCTTATAGAGGCCCCCACTGCGGGCAACAGGGCTGGCAGGGGTCAATATCACGGAGCACGTGTTTTGCCTTTTGTGCAGAGTTATTTGATACTTTCTTGATCTATGTAAATTGTTCTTTAGCAGCAAACAGGAAAGTGCCCTACAGATGCCTGAAGTAACAGCAACAACACAAAGTGTTTTTATGAGTTAACAGATGAGTGGGTAATAAGTACTGGAAGGATTATTGTGGAAGGCTAAACTTTAATCATCTGCTTGTGACCTCAGAAAGAGGTATTACATATATTTTTAACTCCCTTTTTTTCCCCAAATGTGGCAAGTTGGAACGGACATTTTCTGAGGTTTCAAGCCCTATCTACTCTTTTACGCTTTGCAGCTGGTGATCAGAGTGTGCACTGACGATGTGCTTTGTCCTGAATGCTGCTGTTACGTTCCATCATTGTTACCTGTACACTGAGCTTGATGTGGAGTGATGGGTCCCAGTGCACCCAGTTTTGGTAGGGAAACTTCGCATTATCTGCCTTCAAAGACATGCCTTAAAAAGAAGGGAAATACTACTACTTGAAATGGAAATATTTTTTTATAATTTTCAATTGTCTGAAAGGTTTGATAAGGACTTTTTTCTTTGTTAAAAATGGCATGCTACAAATTTGTCTTTGTTGGCAATTCAAGACCTTGTGCCCTCACTTAAGATTTCAAATCTTCAGGCAACTTCAAAAGAACTATAGAGAATCAGACTTAACACTGATGATTTGGGTAAGATAAAGAATTACACATCATGCTGAACCTTCTTTCCACTCACTAATTTTTTACAATAGGTAAAAAAACCTTTCAGAACCTCTCCATTTATAGTAAATCTGTTTTTTTTCTTGCCCTGTGAATCTCCATTAAGAAGATGTAATGCATGTACTGTCTTAGTGCCTGATGTAAAAGTCGCTAAAGCCAATGGAAGTATATCCATGCATTTCGCTAGACTGTGGTTTGAAAGAATCCTGTGCAAAGAGCATATTTATGGCTCCACAACACAAATATCCTTTAGTTTTAATGGAAGCTTTGCTAGTCCAAAGTAAGGTGTTTTTATTAGTCTGTAGCCTAATGCATTTTGTTAATGAGAATGCAATTTAGCCCGTCTGTTAAATCTAAAAAGTGTATCTTGAACTGTGGTAGGTAGCACTCAATGGGGAAAAAAGGATTCTGTAGCAACAGCAAAACCTGCATTTTTTCCATGGCAATGATATTTGATTTCTTTTAAGATAATCAGCTGTTTGTTAGAAAACTGGGGTGGCATCAACCATTTGAAAGTACTCAGCTAAAGCTATTTTTCTGAAAAGATCAGGCACAGTTTGGAAAGCCAAGAACTAAACCCTAATGACCCAGTTCTTCAAACACACGTGTCATTCCAGTGGATCAGGAGCACTGCTTCCTTCAATTACATTACTGAAGAAGATAGGCATGTTCAGGACTGGCCCTTGGCATTTAGTTTGTTCTTGCAATCCCAAGTATGAAAAACAATCTAATGTGCCTTTTTGATTTTATTATGGAAATGAGATTGGACAGTCTTCATCTGGCACAAAAAGAGTGGCAAGATTCCTTGTTTCTCCTGATCTCTGCTCATGTAAATACAGAAATTTGAAATCAAGCCATGCACACTAGTGCCGGTTGTTTTAAGGCCACCACATTTATGCTTTTAAATGAAAACCTTTAAAAGAGTGATTATAATTATAGACAGCAGCCTTGTTATTTAATTACATCCCAGTGTAGCCTCTGCAACTCAAAAAGTTTACAGGCAGTCTAAGAACTGAGAAGTTAAATGTATTTTAAAATGTGTACACTGTGGTGCTTCTGAATAATTCTTTGCTACTAGTCAGTGCCAGCTCAGAATTTCACACCCTTGAACAGATTGACTGGTTTGGCTTGTGTAATAGGTACCCTGCTATCCTGGACTACTTGGTGGGTGGGTGGAGATGGGTGCTTTTGGAAATGCCAATTGATAACTAACCATAACAAGTCAGAGTTATGTGTGAGTTGAGAAGGTAGAAGCATCTATCTAAAGTAAAATGGATCTACTGAGATGCCTAGGAGAAACCATGAAACTAGAAAGGATGCTTTGCAAATCAGCCAGCACCTGGTTTTGAGGCCATTGACAAGGTTTCTGATGGGGCTTTTGGGGAGCAGCCATAGGGATGCATGAGCTGGTTGGCTAAATCTGCAGGTAAACCAGCCCTGCAGTGATGCTGTGTTGGGGGTCCACTTATCGTAAGGGAAGTGCTCTCCATAACAGTATTGAATTGCCTGTCAACCTTTTGCTTTCTAAACAGGAAAGAAAGGTACATGAGAAGTCTAGAAAAGGGGAATTTTAATTCAAAGACTCCATATAACAGTCCCCCTCAAAATACTCATTCCAATGGTGTAAGCTACTGAGAGAAGACTACCGCCTTTGAATCACTTATGTGTACTATAACTCATTGAATAAAACTTGGTGGATTTTTTGTCTTTTGGAGAGGAAATACAGACTGGTATCTTGTGTTATTTAAGCACCAACTTAGCTGATGTTTGGAGGTTTTTTTGCTTTTCAAAAAAGATGTTAAAACAAAATGCATTAATTTTTAATTAATCCTTACATTGGAAACAGTGTTTGTGGTGCTCTCAGTTGTGAGTAACATCTTTGTCTTGGAGTTACTACAATATTTAGTGGTTGGAAGACTTAAAGACAAGCTTCACTGTTAGCTTAATGAGCTGACTTCTGTCAAAGTCACCTTAGCCCAACAGGTCTGGTCAGAAATGTCTGCAGTCCTCCCAGGTCTCAGGAAGACAGGCTGCTTGAGATCCTATAGGGCACTGCTGGCAGCAGACAGCACATTCCTGGGTTTACAGGCCCTACATGATATTTCAGGCAGCTCTTGTTTCTGTGGCTATGACCTGTTGCTGAGAGTCAAGCCACTATGTAAACATGAAGGACTTCAAACTCGCAGTGTGCTGCTTTCCAGAGCAAGTGGTCATTTGTTCCAGTTTCCCATGACCACATTACTGCTAGGGTTTGCTGTTCAGAAAAAATACATCAATTTGCAGCATTAATGCTAGACAGGGAAGAGGGGTTGGAAATATGGGCTGCATTAGTACATATTATTAAATGTGCCAAGAGGGTAATGTTACCTTACCCCTGGTTTCAGCACTTTAAAACACTCTCCTTATTAGAATAAAAAATACTAAAACATTCAAACTTGTGTAGCCAAAATCCAGCTTAGGAAATACATTATTTAGCTATTAGCAAGATGATCTGACTTTTAAACTCCATCCCCGATACCAGTTTCTCCACTGATACCATTCAAAATCATTTGTTCTTCATTGCATTTATGACTCTGTCCAGAAAGAGAAAGGAAAAGCAGTATCAGAGAGTGATTTACATTATGCTGGATTTTACTGCAGCTTGGCATTGTGAATGAATCTTTGGGATACTTGAAAGGTACATAAGGGAAAAGTCAGTTTCTAATTTGCCGAAGAAAATATTCTGACATGGTGATAAGTGAGGTAACCAAAAAATTGTGGCTTGAAAAACATTCTGAGTGATTGCTGTTTCAGCTGTCCCAATCCACAAGCTGGTATTAAAACAGACTGGTAGTAAAAAACACTCACAGCCTTTTTCTACCTGAGAATATCAACTCTCACTCGATGGCTGTTACAGAGAATTAATGTGGACATTTCCAGTCACATGCATTAGTACAGCTTTTGTTTGCAGAATCAGAGATTTGCATTTAGTAGCGCAGCAATAAAATAGAGACTGATTTGACATCTTTAATTCACATGTAAATACAAGGCAACTACTCAGAAGTTAGTGAGGTTTCTTCAGATTTATATCACCGTTGCTAAAAATAGAATATGAGAGTCTATTTTTAGATAACCCAGAGCTGTTATACGTTGAAACCTTGCAACCGTGTTACCTACTCTGGTGTCTTCATGAAAAAGCTCAAGCATGTCTGAAAATACACAATTAGTTTTAATACAGTTTGGAATCCTTTACGAGCAAATATGCCACAACCTTCAGGAGCCTGTCTACTGCCGTATCTAATTGCTGATGGATGAAGGTCCTTTCTCTCTGCAAAACCTTTAAGACAAACCCTGTTTATGCCACAGAAATTATTTTTTCAGACAATACTTGAAGAGTACCTAGATATTTAATATAGCTCAGTTTTTAACTGATGGGAGGTGTGTTGATTTTGCTGATTCTCTTTTGTCTGCAAAGACAGCAAAATCTTTCCTCACCTAGAGCGAGGAAAACCAGAAGTGTTAGCAACAAAGCCGATGGAAATATTTTTCCCTTTCAATAGTTTGCCTCGTACAGCAAGAAGAAAGAAGCGAGTGATGCTGGGGGAAGGGAACACCCCTATTCATGGGGATCCCACCAGTGTGAATCCATCAGAGTGTACCCAGACAGAGCCAGTGGTCAGGGCAGCCAAGCTTCCTGGGCCTAGCAATTAAGTATAAAAAGCCTGTCTTTATCCAAACAGACGGTCTATATTTTGGAAATTTCCACCACACTTCCTTCTGAAGTCGTACTTTTCTTAAAGTGGACAGCAGCATGATCAGCAATAGTTCAGCTGGGATAGCAGCGGCTGTAAAGTCATCCATGCTGAAGAACTAGGGCGATCTATTAGGTCAACATGAGTGATCCATGTCACTATCAATTTGTTTGCTCTTTTAAACAGTGGGCTGAGGTTTTTTAGGGTTTTTTTTTAGTTTTGTTTTCTTTTTTTTTTAAAATCCTCCAAATTTTCCATTGTGTCAGAGATCAGCTGTTGTCAGTGAAAGTTTGACATGGATGACAGTGGCCGTGGGTGGCACAGCCAGCATTTGGTGTTACCCCGTTGTTACTTGTAATCTGAGAGGACTTGAGCTTTTAAGACATTGGTGCCTTTCGCTGGGGCTTTGGTCAGACA
>JAVKLA010000074.1:4746670-4759168 GCA_034782735.1 Sagittarius serpentarius | reverse complement strand
CTAACAGCCCTTCTTGGGACCAGACCCTGATTACTGGGTATAGTTTCATTGATTTTAGTGGGACTGAGTCTGACACAGGCTCTTCAGGCTTCACAAGCATATCTGAAACTGGCCCATGATGATTCCACCCTTTCTCTGTAGATCAGCCTTGTAGAGAAACCTTGTACACTTTTAGCTTTACCAAACACTTCCAGCATCCCTGGATATACTGTGAAAAACTGTTCAGGCATTTTTGTTACAGCATCCTTTTTTCCCCAAGAGAAATTGGCTGTATTGCAATACAATTTTTTTCCCCCTAAGTAAATAGATATAGTTTATATCTTCTGGCAGGAATAAGAAAGCAAAAATAAAACAAGCCCTCACAATTCTTGGCAAGATGAATCTTCCAGGGTTTGATCCCTTGGCAGAGCTCTGTGGTTTGGCTTTCTCTCTTCTCTTAGTATTGTGTGTGTATGCCTCATTTGCTTTGATTTCATAGCACTATTTATGTTTATCTGCTAGCTTTTGTCTCAGTTGCCAGTTCCTTTTCCTTTTCAAGATACTTCATCTACTTGAGTATTAAATGCCCTCTTTTCTGTACAGTTTGGCTACCTTGTTTCCTCAGTGTCCATTCCTCAGGACAAGACTCTGTATAACCCACCTCTGCTGCTTTCTCTGTCTCTTCTCTGTCTCTCTCTTTCCCAATTTCCTTCCCCGCCCCTGTAACTCTGTCACTCCTTGCTTGTAACGCTGCTTTTTGGGAAGCTGTCCTCCTCCACGTGAAGCTCTCTCTTCTTTTGGGTTTGTTTTTTCTGTTCTCCTAGCTTTTTTACCTTCTGCTGTTACTGGTAACTCTGTTCTTGGTGCAATTACTGCTATTCGCTTTTGTGTTTCCATAACAAATTCCAACATTTGATTTCATTAGAGATTTTGGAATCCATGTTGAAATCAAAGTTGCCATCTCCTCTTGCTATTGAGGACACTTCCTGAAATTTTATTGAAACTGGAAGTGGCAATAATATCTCTCAGTATATTTTCTTCAGCAAAATGAAACATGTTTTTTGTCACTGAAAAAGGAAGTTTGGACCAAAAGAGAGAATTTGCTGTTTTGACAGTAGATAAGTTACGACACAACTTCTTAGTGTTATGTTGAAGACCTCTGTGGAAATCGTCCTTCTGCGCTCACTACTGTTTCCTCTGAATTCAGCTATTGACCTCTCATTGACTGAATGGGAGCAGTGTTGGGTCCATGGTACAGGACCTGGAAACCGGTTGTCAGTACAGGGACTTAAAAGCCTTTTACAAACTGCAGAAGTTCATAGCTGCAAGAACCTGTGCCGCTGGCCTGTGAATTGAGGCTGCTTTGTGAAGTTTGGAGCTGCTTGATTCCCAGCCCAGCTGACTGTGGAGTGGGGATGGGGCAGATAGTCAGAGATGCTAATCTTATCAGCCTTCCAGGTTTAAGTTGTTTGTGCTCATCGTTACTTAGCTCCTAGTGGGAAAAAAAAAAAAAAATTCATTTAGTAACAACAGTGTCTATGCATGGAAGTCCAAGCAATTTAGTGGTGAGCTGCTTTTGCGGAACAGAACCTGGATTTTTAGGACTAATTCATTTCATTTTCTCCCATGTGCATTGCAAATGTTATTCAGTTTGGTAGACATTGTTCTAAAAGATATTTTGTCAAATATGCTGGATTTAATAGAGTCTAATGGAAATGGTTAAACATATATTTATTTTAATTACTGAAAATTAAAAGGAACATCTTAACTTAAACTCCAATTTGGTGTTCTGCCAATTCAAGCAAAGATGAATGAGGCATATTAAAAACGAACACGGTTCTTATTTTTATTGGTTATATGGCCACCTTTCTCACTACATACATCAGTTAGCAAAGTCTGCTTTCAGCAGTGGAAATTTCATTATCACTTCTAATTCTGGTTTTGTAGCACATTAAAGTTTCCAACAGTTAATGACTCTGGTTTCTTTCTGTGCAGGTTTACCTTTCATGAAAGAACATGGAAGAGGAAAGAAATGACAGTAAGACTGAATTATGAACTCTCAGAAGCTGAGAACAAGAACTGATTGTTTTGTAGAAGCTGAATTGACTGCTCTTGATTAACGCCGGGCAACGGTGATTGCACGCATGAGATTGCTGAAGCAGATGTAGCTCATGTATTACTCATGCAGGTTAGAGGAGACAAAAAGAAAACATTTATTCCAGTTTTCAATTCGATATTTTACAAGTACCACAAACACCACTTTAAAAGTCTGTCAGTTTCTTGAAAACTGATGCCAGGAGTTCCTCACCTTAACTGAAGCTCCTTTCCGCCCTTGGACAGAGATCATCGTCCTCCAGACTTCTTTACCAATACTGAACTTTCTTCTTCTCCACTCTGACTTGTGCACTCATAGCCCAGAGACAAGGTTTCAGGCCCTTTCCGTCAGCAGTGCTTTCATTGTGCCCCTATGCTGTCCATGCCCTGGTCACTCCTACATCTCGTGCTTACCGAAACCAGAACACCTTGGTTACTTCTCAGGTATTCACCTGAACAACTTAGCATCCCTCTGAGGGTCACCCCATTGCAAGATGAATGCAATCGTATCTCACAGAGGTGTCACAGCTCTTAATTACATCTTCTGCAAAGTGCTTGGAGGTTCCCTGACAAAAGTGATTTCAGCAGGCAAAATACTGCAGCAAAATAAACTAAGCTAGATAGCAGAGGTCAGTCCTGTCTCTCTACGTTAACCTAACAGCCTGTGCTTTTTCCTCTTCCCTTCGCCATTTGCCAAAACAGATACAGTTCATTTTCCCTTTGACCCCATCGAGCTGACAGTGACAGATTACCTTCAGTTTGTCATCCTGAACCTTCCCACTTTCCTGGTGATGTGACCCATGACATGAGGGAGATCTGTAATCGCGGACAGCTGCCTCTCTGAGCAATGTCTAGATACCACGGGAGAGGTGGGACAGGGCCACACAGAAGTCACCGTCTTCCTGGCACAGCCGCTGGGTCCCGGGGATGGGTGGTGAGAAATAACTGTGTGAGGAGAAAGGGTTTTTTCAAAGGATGCGTGTTAAGCTTTTCACAAGGCAGTTCACCGCTGTAAAGAGTCTCATTTTCTCAGTAGAGTAAGGGTTTCCTGCCGTTCTGAATGTAGAAATGAAAGACTGTCTCCAATGGTAGAGTTCCCGTGTAACATGAACTCTATTTTTGTGGTATTTTCGCATCAGACCATGCTACTGGGAATAATATTTTTGTGTTCAGTCTTCAAAAACTGGAAAACTGCTGAAAATGGGTTTTGTCAGCGAAGGGTAGGACTCACTTAGCATCCAGCAGCGTGCTGTATGTACATGAGAGGTACCAAGCACATAACCAGGACTGAGGGTAACAACAGGCTCAACAACTGTCAACATCAGTCAGCCCTGTTATTCCCCATATCCCAGAGCTCTTAGCATATTTCACTGTAGAATAAACACAAATTAAATCTCATAAAGCTATATGAAATGCAACATCAAACCAAATTATCAGTAGAAGATTCGTCAGAATTGTCCGGCAGTTTTAAAATCCTAAGCGTACAGCCACAGTGGAATTCATTGCTGGAAGGGACCTCAGGAGGTCTCCTGTCCCACCTCCTCCTCCTCAAAGCAGAGCCAGCTTGGAGATCAGAGCAGGGTGTTCAGGGCTTTTTCCAGACCCATCCTGAAAATCTCCGAGGCTGGCTACCAGACAGCCTTCCTGGGCTACTTACCCCATTGCCTGGTGTCCTCACGGGGAGAAAGTCTCTACCCGTATCCAGCCCGAACCTCTCCTGTTACCTCTTGTCCTCCCACCATGGACTATTGTGAAGGATCTGTCTCCATCTCCTTGATGGGCCCCTGGGCCCAGTAGTCACTCCCGTTTGGTGTCATCTGCAAACTTGGTGAGAGAGCACTCCAGCAACTCCTCCAGGACACCGATAAAGATGATAAGCAGGAAAGGTCCCACAAATATTTGGACAAGCAGTCGCCACTGATACTAGTCTGCCATGTCAGTGCACCATGTCGTTTGCTTTAATGAACAAAAGCAGACTCTAAGACCTAGGAGAGACTGGTAGACTGGAGACCTCACAGAGAAAAACATTGTGATACGTATGAGATGTGAACCAACTCTGTACTGGAGACAGCTCATGCACTGAGATTCGTTATCTAACTCAATGACTCCTTAACTTTTGCAGCTCTTGAAATCTGTTGATTTCAATAAGATCTTGATCACAGCCTAACGTATCTGATTAAAAGCAAAGGGACTGAATTTTGTTTTTTTTTCAGTAGTTTCGTGTAAGAAATAACAACTAGTTGATGGTATTATATGTCTTAAAGAGTTCTCCAAACTCCTTTAGCAAATGTTGGCTAGAGAGATTTGAGGTTTTAGAAGCTAATCCTCAGACATGTTGTAAAGGTTCCTTTGACAATGTTATTGACATGTTAAGGACAATTGTCACCAGGAGTGTTCTATGGGACAGACTTTTTCAGGAACACAGTCAGCCGTAAATACTACAAAGCTCTTGCACTGGAGATCATCAGTGTTCGTGTTTGAAAGGCCTTCAGGGCAATATACAAGAAAGAGTATTTAACTTTGGTTTGATTGTGCTTTCACTTGTTTTCCTTTGGTAAACTCAACTCCCATAACCAAGTTGTTTACATAGCCTTGGCTGACAGTGGTCAGTTTATGTAGTATGTTGGTTGACTGAGCAAGGGTAATTTTTCGTTGTTCTTAGTAGAACTTTGTAAATCAGCTAAAGGCTGCGGGTGCTATATAAATCACAAGATGGTGTCAGCAACTTCTAGGTTAATACTTTATGCAAAGTAATATATTCTGTTGTCCACTACTTTTACATGTACAGTAAGTACAAAAATCTTGCAATATACTGTACATTGTTTAGATGTAGGAACTGTGACTGTTCTGCAATGGAAAATCTGCCAATATGCTACAAAAACTTGTCCTTCTGAAGAAATATCCTCTCATTATGCAATACACAAAGTAACCTATATTTTGACCAGAGGGTCATAGGCATACATGCATAACCATTTCTGTTCAAAGTTTTGTACATTGTTACACTTATTTTGGAAGAACATTTTGGAAACTTCCCTATGAAACTCTTGAAGGTCACTCCTAAACCAAACTACTTGTACGTGGCTATAGGACTGTGCCATCCTACGACTGTGTAGCACCTATTTAATTCTACCATGTCTCTGTGCAGGTGTAGTAAATGCACTCCTGGGAGGATTGGATTGGCTCCATAGGTACAGCATAATTTGCCTCTGCACTTTGGTCACTTGCTTACCATTTCTGCATGTCCATGTCTAGTAATCCTGCTGGAGCGATTGCTACAGCTCTGCTCCAGCTGGGCTGTCAGGCATCCAGAAATCCTAGCATCCAGAAACTCTTGAAAAACGTACATATTTCTCAGCTTTTGGGACAGCGAATGAAATTAGAGGCAAGGAAACTTGGATGGCATAATGCAGCAGCCATAGACTGACTCTTACTGCTGTTGGCAGACATCAAACCTACACATCCACCTTTTGAATATGTTGAGACACACCTGAGGTAAGTCAGTAACTTCTAACAGCTGGGGTTAAGTTTTCAAAAATACAGCCTTCAGATTTGGTCTTTGGGCTTTTTCAGTATTGATAGAAAACGAGACAGTAGATGGACTTCCAAGAGGAATAATAACAAAACCGTAAATATGTGCCTAAATATTTCCATTAAATAGCAACTGCTTCTTACCCTCTATCGATATTATGGAGATGTAATTAATTGCATCATAGCCAGTATCATTAAAATTATATATTAAATAACTGACTGACTCTACTTAAAGAGTACAGCTTTGAGATGACCCCACAGAACAAAGGAACTAAAGCCCCTATTCTGTGGAGGCTGCAAAGACCGTCCTGCCTACAGGAAAATACACCACCACTCTCCGTGTGGAAGAAATACTTGAGGGACTTTTGCAAAAAGAAACACTTAAATGCAGCTTCTTAGAAGGCCAAGTATCACTGAGTGTGACTGCCTACCTTGGAGGTTTTGTGTTTTCTCTGTCCTAGTGAGGCTTCTCTGTATAATTCCCTTTTTTCTGGGAAAACAGCTTACGCTGACACCTCAAAGGCTAAACCCCTTTCCCTTCCCTCCCCCTACTTGAATTGCTTTTCTATCACCGCACGCTGCACATGCGAGGTGGAGCTGCCTTTTAACTTCAGAGATCAGCACGATAGGAGGGCAGTGGAAATCAAACAAACCTTCAAAAACACAAGGGCAGTAAGGCACCCACAAAACTAGCACTTGGATCCAAAACTAGATGGGTGGCCAGCTTTATCCCAGACAGTCCATCGACAGCCTAACCACAGGTCAGACCAACTCCAGCGTTGCTCATGCTGTCCTCTGGCATTCACCAAAAATCCAGATATTTCTGCCCAAGGAATTTCCTCCACAGAGATTGCCTTTAAAGAGGGAAGGGGAAGTCAGTCTCCTAGAGAAAATGCACGTGTGCCACCTAATGAAAGACTTTAAAAAAAAAAAAGGCAAATGAAACCCACGTTCTTGATTGCACAATCATGAAGAAATGGGAAGTGAGCTTCCACCTCATTTCACATCAGCCTGAATTTTCCTAGACTTGAGGAGAAAAAAAAATAAGAAAATGTTCATAATAGTCTTTTTTTCCTATGTAAATTAGCTCAGGTGGGGTTCTGCTAATTCAGTCACTGCCCATTCAGTTGCCAGTATAAGTATCCAAAATACTACTTTTTGAGGCTTGCTTCCTGCAGCTGAACAACTGTTTGTTGTTCTTCATTTCACATTACTGGTGTAAGACAGAGGATCCAGGTTCTTTTGGCAGGTGGTTAACTATATTATATTTGTTATGAATGCACATACTCACAAACTAGAGACTCGCTTGAACGAAAATGATGGTTAAACAGAAAAAGAACAGCCCTGGCCCCGAAGGTCCTGCAGTCTGAGACAACAGACAATGAACCCGTGTTCATTTAATGCAAACTTTAATATCAGTTGTTTGATTCAGACAATTTAGGCTCTGAAGACTGTCTGAAACAGGCAACCAAAGGACAGTTGGTGAGAGTCTCAGTGGGCAGACGAATTCATCCACGTGTAAGTGTGCATGGAGGGGCTTGAAGGTCTTCATGGCAAGGTTTGGGTTCAACCCCTGTTTTAGCTTTTCAGCTATTGCCCAACTTCAGTCTGTGCTTTAATGTGAATTCCAGTAAAAAGTCCAAAAGCCTAAGCTAAATGTACCTAGTCTCTTTCCCTTGACTTTCAGCTTCCCTACCTACTTATGATTCTGTCTGCTAAACAGAAATGACTGCGTTGGTAATAGGAAAAAGTGTGATTTCCAGCTCTTGGTCCAATTTCTTGTTAACAGAATTTTGACTATAAGACACATATAGGAACTTGGACAAGGTGAGATTTTAAGGAACCAGCACAGAAAATGTGCTAATAATCAAGATACTCAGTTGTGCATGTTTGAGGTGTGCAGGTAGGTTTCTTAGGATGAGCTATCTTAAGGGACACCGAGTAGAAACAAGGTGGTAAAATTACAAGGAATTGTGCTGGTAGTTCTGCCCTAAATCTGCAAAGCAGATGAGGGGCAGGAGTACCTCACACTTTTCTGTAATTAGCTTTCACTAAACTGTGCAGGAAAATCTTTGATTTACATATGCCTGAAGTTTCCCATCAGCTAAGCTGTGCGTTATGCTGTTGTAAAGTATCTTTTCTACTTAGCGACTAGAACAAGGCAAGCATTAACTTTTTGCCACAGAACAAAGTGAAACTCTATATAATCCCCATGTTATGGCTCCTGTTCTCTCTAGTTTAATCTACAACACTGGGAATTTGTTATACAACAAGAAACACATTTTAAGAATCGTCACATTTTGTAATTCCTTTTTGTGTTTGGAGCGTCACAAGCGTTGTGGCTCTGGTTCAAGCCAACTGCAGCCTGGAAAATGAAATATAATCTAAAAATACCATAAAAATGGAAATTTTTAGCGTTAATCTCATGTAAGGCTTTTACATTCTGTAGTGAAGCTATCTGAACCTGAAAGAGACTCCGACGGAAAATCGAGGATCTTTACAGTTATTTGTAGCTCCTCTCATCCACCCAGGCTGTACCCGTGGGTCCCGTTCATGAAAGGGTCTTTGCAAGGAGACCTTGCTCCATCCGAGGACCTATCAAAAAGCTTGCAGAAGCTTTCATGACAGGGTGGGTCTATATTGAAGGAAAGGACAGAGGGTCAGCAGCACCAAGGAGGATGAAGGCAAGAATGGATCAATAGATAAAGGCGACGGTTTAAAATCTGGGCAATCTGGGTTGTAGTTCCTCTCCAACTGCTGGTTTCTGCTGAAGCCCTGGGTGTATCTCTTACTCTGTGTCGCAGGTGGTTGACCACGTAACGGGGAGAACAGCCCTGAGGAGAACGACAGCAAGGATATTTGCAAAAAAAGGAAGGAAGGAAGGGTGGGATAAGTCTATCCCATACCAGAGAACAGGGTTCCCAGGGAGGGCAAATATGATCAACCCTGCAGTCCTGTGCAGATCCATCAGAAAAACTAGGCAGCTCCTGGATATGGCTCTTCAGAACCTCCAGCAGCTTCAAAAGGAGCCAAGACCTGGCAAGATAGACTTTGCTGTTAGTGACTGGAGCCTGGGTGCCTGTGTCATGTATGTGAAGTGGAAGAACCAATGGGAACTTCCCTCCCTGCCCCTTTCAATTATGCAAAATTCTGTAATTTACACAGGTTGTATGCCAGGGCTGAATAGGGGCATATAAAGTTTGCAAATATGCATTAACAAATTATCATGCTGCCAAAATAATTTGTATTTGTAACACATCTAATGCTCTTAAGCAGTGCTGTGGGTGAACCTGAAAGGCAGTAGTATTTTTATGTTAATATGCTGTAAAATGTCTTAGCAAAATAAGCAAGTCCCTCCTCAGTGGGTGTTTATTTTTCTTGATATGATTTTGAAGATTCTCATGTGACAATCTTTTGTGTTGTATTTGAAAATGATCTCTATGAGAACAGCACACTATTACAATACATTACAATCTAAAGTTGCTTGAGCAGCAGAAAGCCCCTAATACAGCGCTTCACAATGGAGCACTTAAACAGTTTAGTGCAGCTTTCATGTACAGTATTTTAAAGAACTGCTACAAGCCATGTTTGCAGTGCTTTCGGGAAAGCAGGGTAATATTGAGGAGAAAGCTCCTTACCAGCAAGCTTCCTGTCACTGAATGATCATGTTGCTGTTCCAGCAAATCCAGGTGGGAACATTTTCAAGGAAATGTCGAATGCTTCTCCTTTTGCCCAGAAACAGCATAGCTATTTTTAGGGATATTTTTCCATTGGCCTGCAGCACATTTCAGTTGCTGTAGCATAATGGAGAGTGGCATATTGTATGTTACGTTGAATCGAGAAAATGACTATGTTGCATCATGTCTGTATTTGGCACTGAAGGATGCTGAGATATTCATATTTCCTCATACTTGTGCCAATTTGTATGCAACGCAGATATATCATAAATAGAATGTAGGGTATGGGATCCATCCTGCACTTGTTTAACCCTGTGACACCTCAATAGCATATGACTTTTTCAAGGGAGACTGGAATCAGTCCCAGGGTGTCCCAGTCATAGCCTGTTCACAGTACTTAAATATAAGGCACTCTGAGTGCTGTGGAAGGAGCTCTTTCTGCAATGTGTACTTTATGGGCTCTACCTATACAGACATATGAGGCTCAAAAATGTAAATATCCAAAAATTATTCAGTCTTTTCAGGGTATTTTCTAATTAAGGAGACCCATGTTAATGCCCTGCATGTGAAACCCCTTGAGTGGAAAATATCAGGTGTGCACCCCAGAATAACCAGGTTCAGATCCTCAGTGGGAACAGGCTGCCCAGTGGGCAGGTACAGCTCCACAGATGCAGGTCAGGAGGTGCCTCTGCCCTGAAAAGCACCACAGCTGCGTGGGGAGATCTGGACCCATTTCCCTTTGTCCCCATCCATCCTGTGACACCTTCTCTGCTGGGGTGTACAGTGGGGCAGGATCAGACTCCGCTGCCTCTGTTGCAGTTGAGAGCAGATGGGCAGATGAGCTCCATGGCCAGGCCAAAATAAGGGCCAGATAATCTGCTGCAAAATTTCTCAATGCTGATTTCCTTCTCAAATCTTGTATCACATTTAGGGAGGGAACCCCCCCCCAAGTCTCGGGCACTCTGTTTTAATCTATGTAACTCTTACTCATACAACTACTGTAATATTGTCAATTTTATATCACTGACCAAACTGTGGACAATTAAGCAACTGTCTTTGGAGATTCAGAAATTGCAGTGATTTTCCATATCGAAATTGCAGTGATTTTCCATATCTGGTTTGCGAGCAAGAGGACTCTGCACTCGCTAACAGTCTATCTCACCCTGCTTGATGCGAGCCACCAGGCTGAGTTTGCATAGGCATTGCATTATTGTTAACCCTAAAGATTGACACTGACTGAGTAACGGGGCTATTACGAGCTAATATTGTAACTCTGCCATTAGAATCAGATTTTAGTTTTCAAGTCTGCCATTATTTCAACCTTTAGGTACATGCATCTCTATTCCCTCAGAAAACAGCACATCTTTTATGTGCAGATCTCAGCAATAACCAAGAAAAGCCTTTCTGATTTAAATTGGAAAGATCAGCTACAGTCTGTTTGGCAAGCTGAACTGCATATTAAAGTCACTTTTGATTTAGTCATTTTAAGAGATCTGTCCCTATCACAGTTGTTTTCTTTACCCCTTGACAGTGAGTTGAGAATGCACTTTGTTTTTGTATCTTATATAGATAAAATAGCAAATAAAAATATTTCCAGAAGTTCTTCTAAACTATTTTTCAAGTGGTTGGGGAATATTAAGTGAATGAGTACATTTAGGCAGTCCAGCCTGCTGTGTCGAAAGATAATATTTTAAACGGCTCTAAGAAACAGCTGTTTTGGGACAAATTGGGGCAGAGGCCCCTTGTCCACCACAAGCTCCATGAATGCCAGTGAGGACTTTGCCACTGACTCCAGGTTAGGATTTGAGTCAGGATGAAATATCAGTATATCGATATTTAACCCCGTAGTCTCAGCTGGTGGTGAGTTAAGTAGCAGCTCATTAGGAGGCATCATTTATCCTGTGGAGCGAAGCCATGATTGGGATTTCGTGCCCTCGCATGGTTCCCGTTGCTGCCTGGTGTGTAATCTGATGTTGTACATATCTTGAAAAGATGAAGACACGAGCCACATTTTTCTTTTTATTTCCTATCTGTTCAAATGCCGGCTGTAACATGCAGCGCTATCACTGCTCATAACTATCACACTTAATTACGCTTCATGCACCGAGTTTGGGATCTGAATGTCACTCAAGTGGTTCTTGCACACTTTATGATGGATATTTAATCCAAAAAAACCTGAAGAAAACAGATCATTTAATTTTCTAATCAGTTTACCAGATACAGGCTGTGAGGCATGGAAATATTTTGAGCATTTTCTATGTTTTTTAATGAAGTGTTACTACAATGAGAGGCGGATGTTACAGCCCAGCTGTTGCTATACGCAGCGGCGACTGCTGTGCTCTGCGCAGAGCATCACACGCCGGCTCGCGGCAAAGCTCCAGGCCTCCAGCCAAGGACGGCCGACAGCAAGGTGGAGACTGTGCTGGTTTCCCTTTCTTGTACTATTTTTTTATTCCCCTTCCCCGCCACCCTGCCCAGTGGATAAACGCCTCGAAGATTTCAGAATTAAAGTTTGAATATTGCCAGAGGAGAAAAAAGGGAGGATGGATGCTTTTTTCTTCTGCCTTTGCAAAGGTGTAGGCTGTGGGTTTGTCTCTCCTAGGAGGTACACGAGTGACGGCGAATGGCTGGAGCCCATCTCCATCAGGGTATGTTTGCTCCTCCACCACACTACCCCTTCTGCTGTTTCCCCCTGCCTTCAAGTTAATCTTCTCAACTGATGATGTTCTGCGGGGACGTGAGATTTATGTGTTCCCTGAAAGATGCAGACCAAGTTTTTCCTTTCAGTGAGGAGTGTCTAAAATAATGGGGAACACACTAGCAACATTAAAACAAATGTGCGTCAGATCCCCGGGGGACTCGGATGCCATGCGTGCGGTGTTTCCTCCAAACATCTGAGAACCAGCATCATTGTTCTTCCAGAGTGTTTCTGATGCAAAGGAAACAGCAGGACGTGCCCATAAATCCTTGCACATGAGCGTGCAAAGCCGTAGGACTCAGACTTTAAGTTTGAATGGTACCTGACATGGGTAGATGTAACTGCCTCATCAGGGTCTTCCCTTCCCAGGTATTTCTCGTAAATGGAAAAACACACACGTTTTTCCCACTGAAAGAAATGTGTATGTGTTGGTTGTGTGGTTCCCCCCCCCCCCCCAATAATTAAATAAACATTAGAAGAATTTTGTGTGGCTACAGAAACTTGAAAGTAAAATTAAATGCT
>JAVKLA010000074.1:4665884-4700434 GCA_034782735.1 Sagittarius serpentarius | reverse complement strand
GCTCCAAAGCTGCTGTTGGGATCTACTGTCTCACAGGTATACATGGATTGGTCACAGTTCTCTGCTATTGCTAAGTATTAATTTAGGTGAAAGTGCGTATGCTAAACCAGCCAACGCTTTTAAATACTTCTAATTACGAACACATAATAAAGGTGTAAATTTTAGAAACTTACTGTCTTGTTTTCCTTCAAGTGAATGCTGAGACTTTGATTTAATCCAATGTGCCAAATGTTGACATCTTTCGTGTATACATTAATCTCCCTCTTATTCTGAAAGGAGGAAAGATAAAAAAAAGAGAGAATTTGCCAGCAACATGGGATTGAAGTGGTTAATTTAATGCTCTAAAGATTAACAATCATAATAAGAAAGACTATTTCTATTATACAATGGGAGAAGACCTCTTATCATGTAAAGAAATCGTAACAGAGGGAGGAGGTAGAAATGAGGCTTACTTTCCCAATACTGTAAATGGAAATATAAAGCTAAAATTGCCATACATGGCTAATGAACAGGCGGCAGTAAATTCCAGGTACAACGCTTTCATTAAAAACAGTGCTCAAATCCTCCATAACCCATCACACCGCTGCAAGCCAAAGAGGAAGGACGGAACCTGACGACCGCCTGGGGAGCCTTCCAGCTTGAAACTCAGCCCAACTCTGATTTTGGCTAGTTCACAGAAGTCAATGGGAATAAGCCTCTAGTTCTGCTGCCTTTTGGAATAATACATCCAGATGCCAGTGAGCCTTCACAGAAAAAGGCCTGGGAGCCAATACACAAGCATAAAATATGAAGTAGAACAGAAATCTGAATTAGGTATATGAATTCCTGTACATAGACAGGGAATATGCTTTTTCACTTCAGTTTTTATGAATTTCCTAACTACATCAGATTAGTAGAGCTGACTCATAACGTCATGTGCTGTGGTAAGTTAGACACAGTTAACTCATGCAATAAGAGAGGTCGCTTACTGCCAGCATGCAATACATTGAGTTTGTTCTAAGAGGCAAACTCTGCTTGTAGTTAGATGGTATAATTTTTTAAAACTTTTTTTAACAAGATTGTATAAAGTTCTTGGTTAAAGAGCTTGGCTTCTTTGAAAAAGTTCAAAATCCACATATAATTTCTTGGAAATAATTAAAAATACTTTGAAAATACATTTAGTATCAGAATATACATGCCGTGTGTCCTTTTACATGCAATAGATTTTATATACTTTACACCAAATTGTACAATTAATTTGGAGACATTTGGCGGGAAATAAGTTTTTGTATGTATGGGAATTGATTAAGTAATGCAATGAATGTGGCAGTTGAGACAGACCTTTGTAAATGAAATAGGAAGGTTCCCTCTACTTTCCTGCAGGAGAAAGCAGAGTTGTTTAATACTTTATGAGTGTGAGTGTTTTAAACAGTTTGGAATGGTAAAACCACTCATCAGAGGCTGTGTGAACATTGTGGTGCATCACAGCAATGGATTTGCTGTCAAAAGGGAATTGAACAGAAGTTTTTCTTTGCTACCACTTGCTCTTAAGAGCGTAATGACTCATGCAACTGGCTTAACCAGATCTGTAAATCTACATGGATGGAGAGGTTCTGGAACATTTATTACAACTCATAACATCAATATGAGCATCCCTTGTATTTTGGAAGCCTTGTTAAGTAGGAGATCCTAAAAGATTTGGAAAAGGTCTTCGTCTTCTCGTTTCCCCAGCTGAAAATATCAGGGATGGAATGAATAGAAGTCGACAGTTTTCCATGCCTGAAAGCCTCTCTCTAAACGGAAATCCACTGGCATCTGGGAGAAAGGCATCTCGGTGAGGATGTGGAGAGAGCACAGCTGGAAAAATGTTATAGTATCAGTTGGATTCTGCTTAAGATTTCATTTTCACCAGTGATTGAACAGGATGTTCTGATTAATGGAGCAAAATAAAATGAATCACCTAGGCCCAAGAGATGGAAAATAATTTCCTATGGAAAAAAAGAATATATTATCCAAAATTTCCTTTTATTAGGTCATTTTATTCAATGGGCGGAAATAAAACTCCCTAATAAGGAGGAACAATGGGAGATATTAAGTACAATAGAATCAATGTGGAGGGGTTTCAGATATTGAGAAGGCAAGGAAGGAAACGCTGCAGTCCTAAATAGCCACTGAATACTCTGTTCTCTGGATTGTTTGTGAAAACAATCAGAATGACCATCTGCATGTTTCCGTGTTGTCATTCATTTAAAGCCACTAGAATTTTAAAAATTAAAGAAGAAAAACGGTGAGTTTTCCAGGTTTGGGTTTTTTTTTGAGGAAAGAGGTGGCCTGTCTTTTAGAATGGAATAAAAATTTCCAAAGAACAAGCAAAACTTTAACATGGAAAAACAAAAAAAATTCTCTGGATAAGTACTTTCAAAATGTTTCTCGTGTTTGTCCAAATATCTTGGAAAGAAACCTAAAAATGTTGCTCAGCTTCATTCTTCACTGCCGTGCAAATGCTACCACCCGTTTTTACTTGGCATTTTCCCAACAAAAGACACATACTCCTCTGAACACATTTGACTGAAAATGAAGAGGAAGCTGTAGTTCAAAGCTAATTACATCTCGCTAGATCTTCTTTTCTCAGTCATTCATTTCTGCTCACACATGCTACTGCTTAGCAGTCCGCACTGTTCTCGGCCTTCAGCAGAACCATCCTCATCTCTTCCTGCCGTTAGCTCACACCATAAAAATACACACAAGCAGAAAACAGCAATTAACAACTTTAAGCTTTCTTTACTGCACAAATCAATCAATAATGGCTCGCATGACTGGCAGCATAAAGTATGTTCTTCATTCCAGCCTTTGAAATGAAAACTATTTTCTTCAGAAACTTCCAGCTTTACTGGAGTAGATTAGAGAGACCAAACAGATTAAAGAGTGCAAAAGCCTAGTTCAGATGCGATGTACGACAACGTATTACGCTTCCTCCAGACTAGTCCAGATTGGTTTAGGTGGTAGATCTGGCAGTCAGAAATACCGTAGTCCTGGAAGAAAACCATGCGTTTGTGGGTAATTGCATTTTTCTGCTGTACTTTGAAAGCTATATTGACTTATGCTTCCAGCAGACCACACCATCTTCTGAGTCTTGAATGACGTGGTACCATTGTGTGTCTTTCAGTGATGACCCACATCACAGTCTCTATGTGGGGGAATTATCCTTGCTCAGTAACTCCTCCAGTTCCCATCAATGGTTTGAAGTTAAGACATCAGTTTTATTCCAAAGCTACCCACAACAAGGTGTGCAATATGGGCATGTGTCTACATTTCATGTGTGCGCATTTCATGCATGCTTTCATCTTGCTTTGGTACACCTGACTGCTGGTTACTGAGCAAGCACCATACTTCTCATGTCAGGTTAATCACTTGGTCTGAATATGTGAATATTTCTGAGGTATCTCTTTCCTCCATAATTAATTAAGTTGCAGACTCTAAGATAGTGTACAGCAGATCTCTAAAACCTTCTGCAACACTGCTTGCTGTATTGCTGTGTCTTCCGATTCCTCGCGTAATCGGATAAAAATGACATACCAGTGTGGATACTGTGCTTGTAAATTCACAGTTTTTTCACTGTTTTTAGTTTGTCCCCTTGTTTCTAAGACCTAAATGCTGGTGGAGTCCCAGGTTAAATTGCATACTCCTGAAACACAATGTTGTAATACAAGTGGAACAAGAATATTTGGTATTTGAACAACACTTCAAAGATGCATGCTTTTAGGCATTACTGTTAGTCGCCAGAAGAAGCATTTAATGAAGATGGGTAAACGAGGAAAGCTGAACGTGGAATTAGAAGCTGTGAATTATTATGGATATACCTACGCTTTTCTTTCCCCTGTTTAATGGGTTTGGGGTCAAGTCCTCAGTTAAGTAAGAAAGAAGAGAGACAAATTTGAGTAAAGGTGCACTCATCTGCATATCAGATCAATTGCAGGAAAATTGTATTCATTCTGACAATGAATTTTTTTCCATAAATCTCCATTTTCTTCTAATTCCTTAAGTCCACTGAGATACTGCTTTAATTATCCTGCCCTTGGCCATTACTGATCCATTAAACAGTGCCTAACCAGTTTTAAAGATGATGTAAGCTTGTAGCTTCTTAAGTAGGATATACTGCAGCCTGATCCAAAAGTCAATGAAGCTGAAGAGAAAGACTCCCGATACCTTCAGAGGGGATCGAATGGGGCACCTGACAAGAAATGAAAGCTGAATTGGAAATCCCATGTGTGACCTTCACACTCTGGTATGGTTTCTAGGCTCTAACTAAGCAGTCAAATTACAGATTGTAAGATCCCTATGAGGTCAGGGAACATTTTACAGCAGCCAGTCCTTAACCTTTACCTTCTGCTTGGGTAGAAAAAGGTGTATTGTGAGACCCCCTGAGCCCACTGAGGGCAGATGTGAGCAGCAAAATGGGCATGGAGAACCAATGCCTTGCAACCAACTCCCTTACAATGTCCCTGCTTGACCAGACCTTTGCCGCATTCTTCACTGAACCTGTTTTATAAGGACTTGTGCTTTTGCAGCAAAATATTTTGAGCCAACAGTTTCATGCACTGAGCCGCAATCCACCTGTTGGCCATGCACATTTATTCTTGCTGGACCAAACCTGCCTTCCCATCGCAGCCTGTTGTATTACCTCTTCTTTGTATATCAAACTGAAAACAGTGTGGCCTAAAATACTCATGGTCTGCAGCCTCAGAAGACTGTTTAGTGTTAAACAGCTTATTTTCTTAAGCAATACAAAGTAAGCATTTGCTCATATTTGCTCACTTGCCACTTGAACTGGGACTCTGACCTTGAGTGCGGCTTTCCTATTCTCCGGGCTTCTTTGCTGATACCTCTATTACTCTGTGGTTCAGGAAAAATTCCTAAGTATTTGAAACAAAAGAATAGATTTTTATGTGCTACCTCTAATTTTTTGTGTGGGTTACATTTCTTGCTCATGTTTGGAGACCCATTAATGGCTTTTGAGGTGTCAGTCTGGCAAAAACATACTGAGAGTGCCGAGCATCCAAAATTCCATTATCTTAAATGAATAAATGTAACTGTTACTAGTTTAGATGATTCTTTTTTCTTCCTGTGTCCTAAAGGCAATTGGACTCCCAGCTTGCTCCGTGCTAGGTAGGAACTGCATTTTTTACTCTAGAGAAAAAGAAGAGAGAAAGCTGTAAGCAGTGAATGCAGGGAAACGAACATGTTGTTTCCTTTTGTGAATGCACGTAGCTGAAGCCTTTTAACTGAACTGACCCCTAAAAAGAAAAGGATGACAACCTGCTTTTATTGGAGCTGAATAGCTGAGTCCTTCAAAAGCTAATGTCCAGACCGGCCCCAGTATAATCTATAGCACTGCTGTGTTAGTATAAGGATGCAGGTACTGAGTGCGCATTTGGGCATGTGCATAGGCTCCTGCTATTCACTTCTCCACCAGCATCTACCCAGCTCCAGCCTGAGTCCTATTCTGACCAGGGGTGCTCCGATGCCCTTGTGGCGTGGGGAGGCATACAAAAGTACATCCACAAGAAGAAAGAATACCACCGCAGATCACGCGGACATCCCCAAGCTCGCCTGCTTGACTTAACAGCAGTGTAGCCATGGCAACATGGATCTCTCTTTAAATTTGCCATCTGAGGATTTACCCAGCATCTCAGGCAAGCTTTGAAGCTAATCTTCATGTTGCCACCCTGGACACCATGGCCAGCATCTGAGAAGATGCCTGGGAGGCAGTTAGACATACCTGCACAACCTTCTGGTGTGCTTGGGAGTAAAATGTTAAGATCCTCCACTTCTTAGAACATAGGAACAGGGAAGGAAGAATGAGATCCCTTCCCTAGTGAAGCACACACACGTATTTTGTTGCTGGTTTTATCCTGTGAGAATTGTAAGTCTGGAATCCATTTAGTATTGCACAGAAATCTTTTCAATGACAAGTTGAAAGCACAGTGTTACCATAGCCCACTATCCACGCTTTCCCTATAAACAATTCAAGCTGATAGTTGGAAAATGCTGGGATTTGTATTTCTCATCAAAGAGATCAGAGCCTTGTGAGTGCTGAAAACATAACGTGGGTCTCTGGGTCTGCAAAGTGTCAACCCCAACTCAAGCAAGAAGTTCCCAGGCCCTGTCAATGTAAGGAAGAAGACATCTCTCTGTCAGGAAGACCTCAAACTATGATAGCAAATGGCATTCCTTTGCTATGCTGGCTGCTCTCCATCTCGTGTGTGTGAGAACCGAAGTCCCTCTTGAAGTGACACCCCTCAGGAGAGGTCAGGATGCTGGATCATCACTTAAGCAATGATAATCTCAAACCATGCTGTAACCAGTTTGGGATGCTATTTTACTAGACTGAATTACATTGCCATCCAACCTAGGGACACCTGGGCTTCAGACATTTCCAATGGTTAAATAATTCCTCCATTTTTTTTCACAGATTCCACAGTGGCAAGCTCTGTGAGAGCAGAAAAAAAAAATTTCTTGGCACTAAAAATCCTGCTGCATGGAAATCAAAATCCTAGTGCCAGAGGTTTACTTTACTGTAAATAGCTGATGAATAAGCCTAAAATATAGAGGGATTTCAATTAATTATTTGGGATTTATGCAGGAATTATGGGATAAGGTTCTCTCACTTGTGCTACAGTGAAACAAGATAATCGTAATAGTCCATTCCTGGTTTTAAAATTATAGACCTCAAAGATATCCATGGGCCCATATCAGGCAGATAGGTAAGTATAAATTCAAAGTACGTCTGTTATTATCCAGCTTGAGGCCGTATTGCTCTGTGGGGTTAGAGGTCTCCAGACCTACTCTTCCTCACCTTGTAGCCAGTGACAAAGACCATTTCAAGAGATGCAAGGTCAGGAAAGGAGATCACCATCCAACTGAGTGATGTTTTCACATTTCCTCTAAAATACATGCGGTTAGACTAACTATGGAAAATACCTTGTTTCTGTTATAGTAGATTCACTAAACCCCCAGAATGTTCAGATGACATATTTTAGACTTCACAGTTCTAAAACTGATGTGCTGCTTCTGAACTATAGCTAAGAGATGTGCAGTCTTAACAGTTACATTATCCACAATGCCTGATTTCTTTCTCGTAAGCACAGAATTCAGTCACTTCTTCCTTAAGACACTTCTGTATTCAGACACAGGGTGGGCTGAGCATTGTTTCTAGGGATTATGAAAAAAATTATTTGGAATTTTTTTTTTTTTTAGCTCTAAAATGAACTTATGGAAAGTATGACACTCATCAACGTACATGTTTTAGGTTTTGATCAAACTACATCAAGGATACATCTTTCTCCTACAACTGATTTGATCCTCCATCCTTACCTATGCAAACTGACAGAGAAATCAAAGCTACAGTTTTCATCACTCTATCATCTTTTATGAAGCTGCTTTTTGTTCCCGACAGTCCCATGCCACCCTGCAATGTTAGGAGCATTACCTCCTGAAGTGACATGCCATGCGTGAAAGAAGACCCACAACAAAGAACTGCACGGAGATAAGGAGGTGTCAGCAGCAAAGAGGGATTTCAAGGGCTTGGATTTGGTGTTCAGCTTAGGTCTCCTCTCTAGTCAGAAACAAATAATTCAATATCAGAAATGCCTGTAGACTCTGAAAACATTTTGAGACATAATTCATTGCTTAATGATTTCACTAGAAATTATCTGAGGATTTTTTTTTCTTGTAGTGTATTACTACAAGTACTAGTAGCAGCTTTAATAGTAGTACAATGTATTAAGTTTTGCATTGAAAATTCTAAAAGCATTCTTGGGCACCAACCAGGCAGGTTTCAACCAAACAGTATAAATGATTGTAGGTCTCAAAATTAACTTCTTTGATTGTCTTCTGCACATCAGGTAATATGAATTATACTATGAGTAGAGAGGGCTGAATGCAAAATGACGTGTATTCTTAAAAGGCATGAATCTGACTAAAACATTTGACATTCACAGCTTACTAGTGAACTAGTAAATTTAGAGAAATTAAATGTATTTTCATTATTGTATTTTACCTTGTAGCCAGTTCTGGAGAAGGTGAGAACGGCACGAAGTAGGAAGCTGTGTAAAGGTTCTTATGATACTTTTATCTGTAATTACCTTGAAATATGAAGATCGAGCCAAGGAACATATAATTTAAAACCAATGACGGCTTCTTTTACAGAAGCAAGATATAATGTATTGCCTTCCCAGATGTGTCAGAATGGCATTTGGTGCATTGGCAGCAGAAAACAGCCAAATAGAAGAAAAAAACAGAAGTCCTAGAATAAGAACAAATCTCAGAATAAATTTCTGGAAAAATAATAAATTTGAAGCAGCCTGAGGGCTGCTCTGACTCGTGTTATCTGGGTTGCTCCCCCTGACTTGAGATGCTGAAGCACAGTACCACATTCTTGCTGCCCCAACCCATTCTGTACAAGCCTGCGGTCAATGGGAACTGCAGGTTGCGTTGCTGCTCTCTCTGCAGGCCCCAAATTAGCATCATTTCTTCAATCCCAGATTTCACACAGTGATTACTCTTGATAACAAAATGGGTATAATGGAATGACACCCTCATTTTTGCTTTCATATGTCTCTCTATTAACTGTGATAAACAGCAGGGAGATTTTAAAAATTAAGCACTCTTTAGTAACTAGAATATTAAATGATTCTAATCATATTCTTTATATATGATTATTTTCTCTAATTCCTCTTTTTTTCCCTAAGACTACTAATTTCTAGATTTAAAATGATTCTGGATGAGACCCAAATTATCTAGAGTATTTGCTACAGCATTCATGCTGTGCTTTTTTTTTTCTTAAAAGCTACAGTTGATGTTGTTTTCATGTACTGTTATTTAAAAGAATGCTACCTTTTAGTGGTTTTGTATCTCTTGGCTATATTTTAGTGCTGGGTAATGGTAGCGCAATGACTGCCTCAGTGAGGTCAACTTCAGTCAACAGAAATATAGCAGTTTAAGCTGGCCTCAGACAAACTCTATGGCTTCTGCTCCTATCTCTGTTCTGGAAAATGTATGAGATGAAAAAATTTTCTGTCCTCACTTGTTCTTTTAGCCCTTCATTGAGGCTGACAAAGATAACGCTAAGTGTGTAGTACTGTGGGGCAATATTTTGTTTTAAATCATTACCTGCTCCCCTGTGCAATAAAAATACTTTTACTCTGGTTCTTTAAATTTTTTAGGACAAATATCTCGTTCTTGTGGGCTTTCACTGAATTTCTTTGTATACTCCAAACCTCCCATTGCCTTTCAGAGGAGGTGTGGGTGTTGTTTTACAGTGGTATGGAATGGTACCCAAGTCATTGCTGCAGGATTTGTGTTGATGAAGATGTACTCCAGTGCTACTTGGAGTGCAGAGGCAGTTTTTTGGGACACCAGAAATATTTCAGCTCCTCAGTCGGTACTTCCTAGGGCCTAACATATGAAGTTTGCGAGGTTTTCATAACTGCTAAACCAACCAACCGACCAACCAGTGTGCAAGCACATAAACAGCAAATCTTAATAGCAGATGGCAAGACTGAAAACGCCTGTTTCCCTCTTCAGTGGTTAACACTTGCAACAGTCTGAGTAAGGGGCTTCATTGCGTCTTGCTGCCTAAAGAGTGGTGGCATTTGGGAGAACTGCAATAAGCTTAATCTGCCTCTTTTCTATTTTTATCAATAATAATTGTGATAATTTGACAAGAATTTCCATTTCTACATGGTACTCAGAGCGTCCAGTAAACACCAAAACTTCATGCGTAAACTTTGGGCTTTATTAAAGAATTCACAATACAAGAAATATTTCATGAACACCAACTCTTTCTGCTAATGGTTTAATGTGACATCCTTCACTAATTATCTATTTAATGTGACAGATGAATGGCAAATGATTCTTTATGCATATTCAGAGCTCCTTGAATTATATTGGTTAGTTGCAGTTAGCAGATAAGCCTCATGGCATGGTTTCTGTCCCTTACCGGCTGAACATATTTGCTCTTAAGTATTTTTATAAACACCTTTGATACTCAGATTCAACAGTCGCATTCACTTGACTTTAAATACCTTTTTCTGGAATAAGTTTGACTGTCATATAGAATACATACAAAGGAGGAAAACCTCATGTTAAAAGGACATTCACTATCATTTACTTGTATTTACATAATGCAAACACACTTTTGGATGGGCTTATCCAAAGCCCATTAAAATCATTAGAATTCATCTAGTTAACTGCAGATTTGCTGTTTGGAACATCATTCCTCCATGCTAGCTGCAAGACCAAGGTACAGTCATACTCATTTGGGTAAATTTTTTAATATTGCTTCTACCACACCAATGGCAAGCTTTGTTAGGGTCTGTTTAGAGAATTAGGGTAAAGTTACCCTATTGGACAGATATTATATTTTAGCTGAGGGCAACGTCATGATTCCATCCCAGTCTTGTAAGACCATGCACAGCTGTTTGTTTTATTAGTGTAGTTAATTTACAATTCATTCATAAACATTCAAGTTGCCTATTGCACAGATAACAATAATATTTACCAAAGTCTCCTTCATCGCTTTCCAGCTGAATTAAAATTCTTATTTTAAAGTTTCATGCTACTTGATCCATAGTAACTCATTTAGAGTAAGGTTTCTATTAGAGAAAAATTTAAACATGATGTTTAGTTTAATGTAAAGCTAAATTATGTTTTTACTGCATTACTATATATGGAAAAAGCATACATTACATCTGGTTATAACAACTTCTGCCAGTTTTTTTTTTTTTACATTTCCTGTCAGTACTGTGTCTAATATAAGTATGAAATAGATAGATACACAGAACGGTGGGATTTTGGTGAATGATATTTGAACTCTACTCGTCTGGAGGAAAAGAGGATTTCTGCAAATTTAAAATTCATATTCCCTCCATATATCAAGGACTACAGTCTTTGGTGGGATTTTTTGGGGAGAGGGTGGTGTGCGTATTTTTATGTAACGTAAACAAAAGACTTTTTGTACAATGCAACAGATGCAGTAAGGCCAAAAGCCCATGAAAAATCAATCTGCTAGAGAATGGAAATAGAAAAAAAAAGAAGGGGAAAAAAAAAAGGAAGAAAAAAAAGAGGAATTTTGCAGGACTTAGAAGATTCCTTAGGAATTTCATGAACTGTTCAGAGTTTTAGACAAGAAGGTGTTGCAGAGGTGTGGCTGACTGGGATTAGGACAGGCTGGGGTTACTCTTGACCATGATAAACTAGGAGTGAGATGATTGCAGTGGGAATTACCCAAAGACAGCTACCTAGTTACTAAACTGGAAATGATTTTGCTTTATTTATTCTGGTTCACACAGTCCTTTAAAAATACAATGTGTGAAACCAAAATACTGATAAAGAGCTATTTTCCATGGAAGTGTTTTAAATTTTTCGTGCAAAACCAGTCATAGTTGAAAATTAAAAATCTCTTTAGGAACAATTGTAAGCAGCCCCATTTTCAGGTTTGGGGTTTTTTTGTTTGTTTTTTTTTTTTTTTTTGCTTGTTTTGTTTTGCTTTTTAATTTTGTTTTTAAACCAGATCGTGGACTGGTCTTTGCTAAGAATTAAAGGTGTATCCAAATTCCCTGAAGCAAAATGTTGATTAAATCTTCATTATGATTAGCGGCTTTGTTGTCCCCCATCATCTGTGCTGTAAATTCATCAAGCCTTTGGGACAGCAAATAATAGGCTTTCTTTAGCACCCACTGCAAAACAACAGGACAAAAAGGCAATTAAATCCCTAGTTCCAGATTTTGCTTAGGCTACTAGATCAAATGTGAACCTCTTAGCGTGTGGTAAAAAGAATTAGTCATTCTTAAGTGTATAGGCAGAGCTAAAAAGGACCCTAGAAATATACGCTGTTACTTAATTCTCAGATGTCATTTGACCACAAACCAACATGAGCTAAAATGAAAAACATGGGACAGCTACTAAAACACATGAAGAAAAAAAGCATTAATTCTACAGTACCCTATGTTAGATATTCATCAAAATATAACAAGATACTGGAAAAAAGAAGATGATTTCTTTTGCTGCTGTTGTTGAAGTAGAAGGCTAGATTAAAAAGAACAGTTTGCTTTTAAGGGAAAAAAATCAGGGCTTTTCCTTTAAAAGGCCACTGAACTCAGCAGCTTGGTGTGTCCTCTGGAAAGCAGAGGAGAAAGTCGTCTTGTAGCTGTTTAAACTCAAGGGTCAGATGACTGATAGAGTGCATTGTCTGGAGACTTTCACAGTTCAGGTTAATGCTATCAAACCCTTTAATTACACCAATATACAGCTGATAAGAGGCCCTAATGGCCCTTTCATATCTGTATGGTAACTAGGACGTAGACCATATATGGGTGTAAGATTGATACCTATACGGCTTCATTCTGATAACTTGACTTCCTGTCAAATGATGCATTGCAGAAGCTTCTTCCAGCTTCTCATCTCTTTTCCTTCATTCTTTCACGCTGCTGTGAAAAGTTCCAGATATTTAGGAGTGTCTATAAGCATGAAAATATAACAAAGGTCTACAGGGGATTAAGGGAAAAATGTGATTTACCGAAGCGTGCTTGCAGCAAGGTAGTAATCCTTAATCCTTTGTCATCATACCTTCCAGACTGCCTAATCTTTTGTTTTAAGTTTTTCCAATTAGTTACAAACTACAGTATAGAAACTAATATTTCTAATAATTTTTGCAGAAACAAAGGGTAACTGCAATACTGTACCATTAGCTCTACTCTTTACTGCGGTCATGCAATTCCTTAGTGCAGGAGGCTGGCCCTATATACATACTTTATGTCAGTTATTTTGTTTCAGTTCAAGAGAAACTTGCAAAAACAGATTCAGTATGTTATTTAGATTCATTTTCCCACCTTGGGAAAGCAGTGGAAAGAATACGCGCTGGACTAAAATATGCCCTGTGAACATAAAGATAACAGCATCATCCCCTACTCAGCATTTATGGGATGTGCAACTGGTAGGCAGGAGTGCTGCACCCCACTGGGTGTACTCCTATTGGGGCAGAAAAAAACTGTTTGCTTTGAAAAATGGAGATGCCTCGCTGTGTATCATAGATGCCACTTGTAGGTATGTGTCGTGGGGTTTGAATACTTTTGGAAGAGAAGAAAGTTCTATTGGAAACACTAGTGACACTTCCCATTGCACCTCACTCACAAAACCAGTGTGAAAATGGCATGTCCTGCACCTTCAGACTTCAGTCCATCAAAGCACATTCAGCCTCTGGCTTCGATGGAGCTGTTTTTGTTACTTTAATGAGCTATTCTAGTGTCTTTAAAGTATAAGTGTGTGCTGAAGTGCTCCTCTGGTTGGGGTCTTACAGAAGTCTAAAAGCAGACCTGGCACATTGAGTTGTTGCCATTGTGCAAATGCAACAATTCAGAGGAAATATCCCTATAAAGAGATGTGAAATGGAAGATCTCATCCCCTGCTGAAAGATTGTAAGGCTTCTTGCTGGTTGGGGAAGTAGCATGCAAGGCTGCTGGCATGCACATGTAAAGTGAATTATTATTGTATTAAAAACTACTTTCCCCAAAACATTTGTTTCTCATCTGGCATCAAATAGAGTTTAATTGCAAGTTGTTTTATGTGATTTTCAAAAAGATGCACAGGAGGTTCCTAAACTTCCCATGTATACACATCTCATTATATCTCAGTAGGGTTCGTGTTTGTACCACCTGCTCACAATTGGGAACACTTACCCTAATGTCTCTGTAACAAATTTTAGCACTGGGCTCCTTTTGACAATGCAGTTGTAATCTTCATTACATGGTTATGTAAGGCATTTCCAGAGGGTTATGTTAAGAGGAGAAATATGTGAATTTCAATATTCTTCGATTTAAGACAATACAGACCAACAATTTTGCTATTTTTATCTAATGAGCAAGAGAAGTAAAGTTATCAGGTTCAAATCTGAATTACAGTTGGTTACCAGCTGTTTACAAAACTGAAGAGCAGAAGCATAAAAAACCAGATCATATATATGAATAAAATATCAGCTCTCACGGGTTGGCTGCCTCTTTCATGTATATTTTCTAGGGCTAATATGAGAGGGGTATGGACTTTGTATTTTTAGGACAGTTTTGGATACTATGCTTGTTAATAATTCCAGGATTTATGTCTGTTTAGCCCATTTGCAGTGCGTATTGCCAGGATTACTTGTTTGCCTGTGGGCCAGAATAGTGAGTTAAATCCCACATCAGGATTTGGGCTCAGATCCAATGCTAATATTGCAGTGTAATACTAGGAGAGCTGCACTGTTAGAAGAGCTGTGCCTTGGCTAAGATGTTGAACGAAGGTATCTCCTGCTTGGCTCTGATGGCCGACCAAGTGGCAGTTAAGGACTTCCGAGACCTTTCCAGGAGGACAGTGAGCTGTCTCTCCAGATCTGTGGACACCCAACAGCACCAGATTGACAGGACCCCCTGCAACGTTAGTTCTGTTTCATACACACTGAACACAGGAGCTGTCTGGTGGAAAAATATAGCCTTACTGTGCAAGCAAAGCCTATATTATAATGCACATGCACACATTGATGATGAACATGACACTTCTCTTTCTCCCTCTTCCAGTTTCTCACCACAGGGAACCTGCGTGTGGGTGTTTCCCTCCTTTCCCCTTCCCAAAGCCAGAGGTGTAGCAGCAGCATAGAGATGTGAGCGCTGAATCCAGACCAATTTCTGGGATGTGTCTATACAGAGTACACCGGCTCTACCTACTCTCCAACCTAGTGTTGTTCCAGTACAGAGTCCACTAAAAGATACTTAATCTGTCCAGAGCATGGTCTGAGCACCTCTGAACCTGTTTGCTTTTGTTTTCCCACCCCAGCTAGAGCATCCAGGCTGTATCCATGCTTTTCCATTGCAGCATGTAGTGCTGCTGCTACTGCTCTGGCGGCGGCAGAGGTCTGGACTTTGATGAGCATATACATGTGCAGTTATTCTTTTGACAGACTGCCCAAATTTTTTTTTTGAGGAAGACAAACCACAGCAGATATTTATATCTCAGATATTTATATCTGGGACAAAGGCTCTTCTCCAACCCAGAGGCTTTCTCCTTGCCAAAATCCAAACACTTGTTTCCAAAAGAGGTGTTAAAACTTCTCAAACTTCTCAGGAAAGCTCGCAAGTATCTTTCATAATGGGACGCTTTAAACAACCAAAGTGCAGGAACTGGGACTGACTGCCCCAATAGCAGGCCCATTAGTCACCAGCTTGTCCCAGACAGAGCGCTGCTCAGTCTCCAAACAAAAGACTCCTACAGAAAGTCTTGAAAATTCCTGTGGAAGGAAAATGCATTACCCATGTTCATACAGCTTGGAGAAACCAACATAAAAACCTAGGGTAACACTACATTTTATATATTTTGTAGGTGATGCAATTCTTTGAGGTGCTTTGTAGACGCCTCAAATAATTTTTTGGTAAGAAGCATGTTTTTGAGACAGGATTGCATCCTGGAGGAGGTGCCTTGCAGACCACTCCTATGGTTGTTGCGGTCCACTGAGATTGCCCTGGCAGCTATGGAGTTGTTTGCAATGAATCAGGAATATTTGTGCAGTTTTCACGGGTTTTCGGCACATTGTAGCGACTCAAAATGAGAGTTTCCAGTTCAGCTTTCTCCACACAGCCATCAACTGCTTCATGAGCTGATTTACAAAGCGGTCCTGTGCTGTGTCCAGAAAGCACCAAAAAAACCCTCTCTAACAGGGGTTTGTGCTGATCTAGGCTTTTCTTCAACTTTGCTGGATGACCCTATCTTTAACATGAAAGTGTGTAGTCCCGCTAAGAGAAAATGCATTGGATCATCACTATTAGAGAAAAAAAATTGTCAAGGCTCCCCAAAATTAGTTTATTCTTCTGTGTGTCATGTTATCAGCTCTTCTTATTACTGTCACCAGAGTTATCTGCATGGCCCATGCATTTGTTTTTTTCTTTCCCTCCCACCCACTTGATACCGTAGCTGTTACCTATCACCCTTCCTCAAGTGAGGAGTAAGTGGCTGCTGCTCCATGGCCAGCTGGCAGAGATCAGAAGAGAAATGCAATGGTCCTCTGGGTGGAAACTATTTGGGTCATCCCACCTCAGAGGTGCTGTTTGAATTAAAGTTCTGTGTTCACTGTCATGTGTAAAAATTCTTGGTGACATAAGAGAAACATATTGTTAATTAATTGCAGTCTGAAACACATGTCAATCAAATGCATTTGCGGCTAGTAATCTTCGTGCTAATCACTTTCTCAAACAACACCCTGGTCCATCTGAATTATGTCTAAATTAATCTAAGCAAATCTGTACATCTTCTTCTTTTAACCTAAAGTAGTAGTAGCCTGTGTTCGCATGTACACAGACAGATAAACCCTCTTAGACAACTAAAGAATCATTTGAGATTTTTCACTGACTAAATCAAAGCTTGCGGCTTTGAAAATGTGTGAATAACTTCTTTACCAACATTGTTTTTTAGAATTTCATGTATCTTTCTACATATATGGATGATAAAAAATAAAAAATTAGCATTACATGGGGTCATCCTCATAGCACCCCTCATCTGAAAAGACAGAGGAAGTTTCAAAAATTATAAGAAAAAGCTTATGTTGATGATTACAGAAATGGGTACTGGAGAACTTTCAGAATAATGAGACTTATTGTTCTGTGAGCTTTGATACATTTCAGCATAAAAATTCTGGATTTCCAAAATTCATTTTCTGGTTATGAACAATGCACCCGTTACTAACTATATGGCCCCAAAATGAACTGTGAATGAGCCAATGGCCAAAATGCAAGTTCTTAGCTAGTCTTTACTGATGCAAAAAAAATTGTTGAATGCAGGGCTTACCCTGAAATAATTAAAAATAATTATTATAAGTGGACAAACTTCATGATATACTGAGAAACATGTATAACTAAGTTACCTGGACATCAGTCCCAACATTAATTTAAGTAAATAAATGTAGTGCTTCACTGAAGTAGAGCTGCAAAATTTTCTGTAAAGGTGATCCTTGCCCCACGACGCTTCCTGTTAAACCCTCCCTTTCACTGAAAGTGTCTCATATACAATACAGTTCCTACAGAACGACTGAAAAGTGACCTCTACATCTATGAAAAGTAAAACTGAGCAAATCACATCACTTCAAAAATAACAAATACAGGCAAAGAGAATACGGCATTTTGGGTAGAGATTTCCTTAGCTTTTCAATTCTAACTATGGATCAAACCCAGTCAAACTAGGATGCGCTCTCTTTCTCACGGTCTAGACGGGCTCATGGGCTTACAAATCAGTCTCTGAAGACACCAGGCTCAGCATTCATCTGAAGTTAAATATTCTTCACTTGAGGATCTAGTTTATCTGAACTAGAAAAACAAATTGTATTTGACTTCAGGACCAATATGGCAGAAATCCCAGAGCTCTCCACCCATATGGTAGGAACATATGTGTTCACTCCAGCTACACTCCCTTATTCTGACTCCACTCGGAAACAACTCCCTTTTCCCCGTTCGCTCTCTCCAGGACTGAGCCAAAGCCTATTAAAGTCTTTAGAAATGTTTTCACTGATTTCAACAAGCTCTGGATGGTGCCTTCCAGTTTCCAGTCATTTCTGTCATCATTGCTATAATGACCAGCAGCAGCTTGATATTCCTCCCATTGACATCTTCAGGAGATGGCTATTCCAGCTTGTCCAGACCCCAAAACTGGATTTCTAGAGCACTTTTTCAATTTACAAACTTTCTTGCTCATGATATCAAATACTGGCAGTGGGTTCATTTGTTGGAAAATCCACGTGTAATTTTGGCTTACCTCCTTTCCTCTGTGCGCTGAGTGATGCAAACAGGGGAAGGCTCCCCACCAGTACAGATGAGCGACACACTTTGACTGGCATGCCAGTGGCTGTGTAGTGTAACACAGCAACTGTGCAGCACTGGTCCCCAAAATTCTGAGCTCCCTCCATGCCTGTGTGTAGTAGGAGCATTGCTACAGGATAGGTCTGGTCCTGCAAAGTAATAGCTCAACAAACCCCTCCCTCCCTCAAATTTGCTGATGGTGAGTGAAGATGGCTAAAATACAGATGTTGTACACTGTGTAGAGGAAAGAGTTTCTGCAGTTGGAGGAGGACTGTTAAGAAATACCCACTCCTGGTCCTAGAAACTTCAGTTTTGGGGTCAGCATCAAGAGCTTCTGCAAGATCTCAGCAGCCTTGCTGGGCTGTACAGGACTATGGTGTCTATGGACTACTTACTGGGTAGTCTTTCGCCCACAAAGAAGAGGATTTTGTCCTCACTTTGTGTCTAGACTCTGGAGCTGTATGTCAATATGCTCTGACAAATTACTAGGTGGAACATTTCACTAAGCAGTGTACTCAAAGTTAATGAACTCTCTTTTGTCTGTTTAAACAGGTGATCCCAGCGAGTCTTCCTCCACAGTCCTTTCCGATGATGTAGTGCTCAGTCCTAATACAAAAACAAAACAAGAAATTTCATCCTTCTCCGTAAGTGTCTTCCCGGTTCTCCAACACAGCGATGACTTTTGCAGAAGCAGCTGCCTGTTTTCCCTGCACAAAATGTCCAAATTGTCCAGCTCACCTTTGCAGAGACGCCGTGCCAGCAGGAACCTGAGTGGCAGCTGCGTGGCAAGTGATGGTTAGCAATGCTAAGTTACTGAGGTAGCTCGCAAAACCACACTGCCGCAAGAGGAAACTTCCCTATAACATTTACAGTAATGTTATTGGAGCAGTTTCTGTTTCTAGAGGAAAAGGGACAGAATCTGCGAATGCGATTAAAAATATTTTTTTCCACGTTGTGTATTTCAAAGATTTGGTACCTGGGCTTTGGATTTCTCTTTTTTAATAAAAAGCATAATATTTCCATAACTCACATTTGGAATCATTCCTGGGTTTTGGAAGCAAATTATTAAAATTGAGCATATGGAGGTCTTAAAGTAGAACCTTATGGGAGGGGGGAATAACAGTTGATCAAGACTGTTTTGTAGCATCTTAAACTAAAATAAAATGCTGCAAAATCCTGGTGAAACAAGATTTGTTCTCTGTGGAGCTCTTTTCCATCCTCCGTTTTCCAGTTTATTTCACGAAGCAAGCTGAACTAAATTCTCCCGTCTTCAAAGAAGTGTTTTCATGGCATTTATAACTTTTTATGTTTTCAATATATTACTTCAGAATATTGAAGATTTGGCTATTTTTGTATGATATACAGAGAATCCTAAAATGATAGTGATATATATAAATTATTTTTATATCTTTTACTTTCCCATAAGACTGAGGATATGGTGTTGAACATTAATAGCCAAACAACCGGCTGCATGGACCTTATCTCAGCCCATAAGTGACAGCTATTAATTTTAAGTGCTGTGAGCTTGGACCACTATAAAGGTTTATGTGCTAGGCATCAGGTCCGGTTCCTTAAGCTATTTAGGCATGCTCAGGTCCCAGTGTGCTCTGAGGATAACTGCATTACAAACGCTTCCTCTAAGCATATGTTCTAGTTTTTTTTCTTGCAAGCTGTGAACATGCACTGATCAAATGCTGTGCGATAGTATCAATATTGCTAAGCACAGGCAAAAAAAACAATAGCCTCCACGGTCTGAATAAACACTCTCCTCTCCCCCAGCTTATGTTCAGTCTGAGTCTCCCATGTCAATGTCAATGGCCTTCATTGCAGGTTTGTCTGCTCCAAGTCAGCAACTTCAAATCCACCACAATGTTCTCAGTATAGCTTGTTCTATCTGCACTTCAGTAAGATCCCGAAAGATTTGCTAAACATGAATGGTGTTTGCAATAAATAAAGTTTCTGAGGAAAAAAAGGAAAAGCTCTGTATATCGGCAGCAAGTTTACAAACTTTGGCCTTTAAACTCCTGTTTTTCATCTACATGCAGGTTCTTAGATGATGCAACATGTACTACACTTGAGTCCTTTGAGTAAACACCCACTCTACCAGTGATCCTGATGTATGATGGAAAAATTTGTGCTGCACTCTTATTACCAGACTAATGTGGCAAAATGTTTCTACGAGAGACAGAAGCACTGCAGGCTGCAGTGTAATCTGCTTGTAATGCTCCTTCAACTTCATTGGATCTAGAGAAGCTTGGATGAACAGAAAACCTAGATGATGTCTTGAAAAAATCTCCATATTCTGTTAGAGAGGGGAGAGTCCTGAATTCTTTGTCCACCCTAATTTCCGTGTGAAGTCTATCTCTGTTTAGAGAGTACAGGGAGAGGTGTCTAATATGTGCTTTAAGTGAGCATTTATTTTATTTTATTGGTGACAATTGCAATGCCTGTTCTAGTCATACATTTCCCATTTCTTAACACAAAGGCTCATATGAAAGAAAAAAAGAAATTGGCAGATCAGTATGTCAGTATTTGATTATTCACCTATCCTCATTTATGTAACTGAGTCAAATCTTTGCAGCATTTTTAAGGGTTCGGTTGTCAGTTACACAACTGTCAGTATGTAAGGCTTGGTTAAATTTACGTTATGAATTTGTAATCCTGTGAATAATCAGATGTGCACATACATTTGTGTTGTAGGACATAAATGCAATTCCCTCCCCTCCCCAACAGTTCTTTGTGACATCTTTCCAATTTTAATTGATATCACTGCAATCAAAGAAAGACCACAGTGAATCAGCAGTGTTGACAATGTGCCAGGGTGTTTAGAAAATAGGCATAGCTAGGGAAGGAGAACATGTCAAAATACATTTTGAACATATTGGAATATGTTATGAAATAAAATGTGTTTACCTTTTTGAATGACGGTGTTGGGTAGTGCTGGCGACGCTGAGGAGGAGGAGGGGGTGGGTGATGGAGCCCTAGAACCGGACCACGTTCCTGTTTTGTTATGCAAGGTACAAATACGCAGAGAAGGAATATGACAGTATATGACAAATCGCTTCTCTAATTCATTGGACTTGTCAAATAAATTAACTTCAGTAAATCTACTCTGGTGGTAGCGGTGGTGGGAACATTAGTACGATCAAAATGCTGGTGGCTGCTTAAGTTCTGCCATCACAGAGTTTAAGCAGGCTTAGACAAGTTTAGACATCCGAGTGCTAAAAATACAGGAAGATAGTAACATCTGCTGTAAAGCAAAACACGTGATGGTGTTACCACTGGTAGCAGTGAACTAAGACATTTGGCATGGTGAGAGAAAAGGCATCCGAGGCCCACGTTTAAACCTCTGAATGCAGAAGCAGAGGAAGCCCCCCCCCCGCAAAAAAAGGAAATACCCTAGAAAATGATGAAAGGAATGCTGTCCTGAAATACTGCCCAAAGAAATGCAGTTATAACATTGCTTCTCCACCTGTAAACTGTCTTTAAAAACACCTGAGCTACCACAGCAATGAAGAATGTTGCTTGATTTTAGGAATTCTCCTTTGACATGAACCACTTGTCATATTTTCTACCCATCTATATCAAGGCTTGATATTTACCATTAGAGATAAAACGGAAAAAGTTCATAAAATTCTTGTGTTTCAGGCTCTCCTTAAATAACTACCAATGTCAGCCATTTTACAGCCCAGATAGCCTTTTTCTACATTGAGTAAACATTAAAAACATTTCTTAAACTTTCTTATATTTTCCGCAATTTTCCTGCAGCTTCCTCATGCATTCATCGGCATAATTTGTCTAGACTGAGTCTGGTTTTAAGAGCTCTTAACCTTTTAATAAGCTTTTGTCTTGTTATTGTCCCATGTCCCTAATTCATCATCTGTCATATTCTGTAATCTGATCCCCGATTTGGAGACATGAGCACATTGGAATACACACACTGTCTAACTCGTTGAAAATAGATATGCTAAATAAAACCCATTATTTCTGTAAACAGTGATACATGCTATTACTTCTCACTGTCTCTTTGTCACAGCTATGTTACAGCCATTGTAATTTTTTTCTTGCTGTTCTATTTATATAGCTAAAGGAAATTATTATATTTTAAAATATTTTGACATTTACATCAGTTTCAGGTATTTTTCACATGATTTTCTCCTGCATCTTGATCCATAGTTTCCTGAGAGGGTCTCATGGGGTTTGGCAAGACGTACAGACCATTCACATCCGAATGCCCATTTCTGCACGTCAAAGCCACGCAGAGCTGCTTGGTGAGATGGGCAGCTTCTGCTGAAGAGAGGACGCGGTCTAGAGCAACGAGGGCAGCGTGGAGGGCAGGCTGTCACTGCACCGGCTGAGCCCTGCTGCGACACCCATTTAGGTCTGGCCCAGAAACCTGCCTCTCGCGTTCACATGAGTTAAAACAGTTGCTTGCCTGTGTTATGAACGCTTTTACGTAGTGCATAAGAGGTGAGTGTGGTATATAAGCTTGACCAATAATGCTTGACACTGGTTTATTGCACCTCTGTGACCCCAAAAGTCATACTTGGATGCCACCAGCTTCTTTCATCCCAGCTGGGAACACAGAAGGTGAATCTCGCTCTTGCGGTATCAGACATACCGTATACCAACTGTTGTTTTCCTGGGAACAAAAATTGAGCGTGCACCTTCTCACAGGCTTAAATACAAATCTCTCTGTGAACAATGAAAGGAAAAATGTCGCTTTGCACTGACAAACAGACCAAGGCAGGGAGGAAAAGGTGGCTCCGAGGCAGGCAATGGAGAGAAAGAAGAGTGAACCCATTTTTAGCATCAGAATAGGTTGCCAGGGGAAGGGGCGGGNNNTACCACAAAATTTGGTACTAGACTTGCAAAAATCCCGAGTATACAATTTATTTAACTGAATTTAAACGACTGAAATCCGGAACTAAGTGGGGCAGTGGGGGGAATTATCGGTACCGGTCTCCGCGGCCAACCCTCTCTGCCTCTGACAAACCAGCCAGGGTGTTTAAATACTGGAGTAGACATAACCAAAATAAGTAATGGTGTAATTATTTTAGACAAATTAAAAATGTTGCTTTCCCCCTTAGAGCAGCCTGAAAATAGGACGATTCATTGGTTAAATTTTAATGGAACAATCAAAGAGCAGTTAATTCCCCAGCATGGGGTACCCTCGGTGGGCAATTATAGGGTTAGGAACGCTCTGTCTCTGTGTTGACCTGATTGGTGTAAAGTCCCTTGATGGTTCACAATGTTTGTTAAATTGGCGATGGTCTGTACTTGGATACACTCTATTAGCCAAAAATAATAGACAGTTTGGTTGCCAGTTTTAATGTTCATATGTTGCAATCAGCAGGGTTTTTTCTTCCTTTTTATATCAGTGTTTCGGAGGTTAATCTCTGTTATCATCATTTTAAACTCACTCTTATTCTTATCAGTTATATTTAGTGGCAGATTGCAAGCTTTCCTTATTATCTTGTTAAATCAGTAGGTGAAAGCCTTTCAAGGCATTTCTTTTTAAACATCTTTTATTAATGTTAATATGCCAGATGGGACAAATTAAAATGGTTCTGTTCTTCATGCTGCCACTACCCACAATTTTACCACATCATTTGCTGGTTAAGGAAGCATATGAAAACGATAGGTAGAGAACTTCTGTAATAAAAGTTCAGCAAATGATAGTATAGCCTCTCTGGAAAAATGTTTTTTCAGTTACAATCACACATAAAAAAGATGTCATTTCTGTGCATGCACCAGCTTTGATTTTATCATAGCTGAGAAGTTCAAGACTCTTTTGATCAGAACAGTGTGGCAAATTTCTGCACTCACGCTGGTGTCAACAGAAAGCTTCAATACCTTTATCATCACAATAGCACCTGTTACTGCCCTGGTGATCTCTGTGAGCTCTGTGGCATCCCATGTTGATGTTGGCATTCCCACAGACCACACTGAAAATCAACCTGTCCATGGTCTCCCAGGCTGGGCCCCTAAGAAGGACAAAAGTAAAAATGCTTTTGGAAGCCATCGGTATATGATTGAATGCTTCTCACAGGGCAGCCTCGACTAATTTTGTTGATTGGTAAGGCACTTTGGGGACAAAACTCTTTGTGATGTGCTTTTTTAGTACCCAGTCACTGATGAAAGCCTAGAGTCTCCCCAGAAATAATATTAGTACTTTTAGTAACAGTGGTAGGGAAACACTTTATACAAACTAAATCAGCTCATAGATAGGCAGATGTCTCTTCTTTTCCGCTGCTGAAATGTCCTTGTGGCATAAACAATTCCCTTCTCTGATTTCAGTGAGATGAGACTTTTGCCACCAGGGATCCTCTATCCCAACAGCAGAACGGCAGAGCCCTTATATTTGTGCTTTTCACTATCATGACTACATCCAACTCTTTTTGTGACGCAGTCTCCAGAACAGTGAGGCTTCCTTAGTTTGCATGGAGAGCTCAAGAATTGCTTTACATGCTCCAACGGTAACATCCGCTATAAGACCACAAAATTGGGCCTGGGTATAGTCAAATCTGTGTGGTACAGAAGTTTGGATATTCCCTGTCAATAGTCAGTTCCTGATATTTCCTGCGCTTGATCAAATTTTGCTTAGGCAGAGACTGATAAGTTGAGGAGACAACATTTTAAATGAACATATGCAAAGAGTGTAGAGAAAAGAGCTCTTTCTATGAAGGGAGTGTGCATAGTGCCTAGGGATTAGCTCGCCATCTAATTTTACCTAAATCTACTTCTAATGTTAAAAACAACTCAGTTTCTTTATCTCTCAGTACCAGCTAGAAGGATTTTAGTTTTCTCTATCCACTGCTACTTCACGCTGCATACTGAATCCGATGTGCATGAAAATCACTTAGCATGAATATAATAGAAAATTAAAGTAGTGCTGAATTATACTTAGCTGCTAGAACTCAAGTAGGCAATGTTAGGATTTGCCCATTTAAAACATATCTGCATATTATAAATTGCTGTAAACAATTTGTATTTTTATAACAAAACATAGTGTTATTTAACTTATGTTCTGGCAATTTCAGGGCTGTTTTTCCCTGTACTCTTTTTTGTGTGCAACAGTAGGAAAAAATAAAAACTGTTATACTTGTTATCACTGGAGATAAATGGTACATATATAAATGTGTATGTGTGTGTGCATGTGCATGTGTGTGTGTATATATATACACACACATAATTATATCTATTTTCTCTAGCTATGTGCATCATCTTCCTTTTGGACGGTAAGGATTGTGACTAAACATAGGGTGCAAATCAAGGTTGAAGGAAGCCACAGATATAACAGGATGGCTGGGGTTTTAAATAGGGGAGATGGCGATTGTGCAAGATTCTGTGCAGGCTTCGTGTTTGCCACATGCTACAGGACTGCAGACTGAAGCACGGAGAGTGGACTAGAAAAGCAAAAGGTCCAATCCTGGAAATGCCTCCCATACTTTCTAAGATGCCATTAGCCACAGAACATTGTGGCCTTCTCCATCTTGCATGATGGAAGGAGAACTAAAGGGGAAATACGCATTTATATGGTTTATCACAGTTAATTTTTCAGAGCAGACTTTGTACCATTAATGAATAAGAGAACAGAGTAATGGAACTGCTCTGAACGAAATGAAATTTTTTTTTTTAGCATTCCCAATAAATAATTTTCCCCACGAGGTTTCTTTTGACATTCAGGAAAAGCTTGCATTCTTCATTTGTTTCTACTGTTTTCTTTCTGTGTTTATTTGTTTCCATAAGAAGCAGGAGGACAAATAGCAAAGTATCCCAAATCAGTTTTTTTATAGTGGTGTGATCTGCACAAGTTCCAAAATGTTGACAATTACATGGAAATTCTTGCCAAACTCCACCAGTTCTGACTAACCCCAAAGCATTTATCTGAGGAAATAGAATTTCTAGAACTTGTGAAATTTGCTTGCCAGAGCCAGGTAAACAATTTTAGATTTAACATGAGTTTATGCTCTGCTGCAATAGTCTATGGAGATGTTACCATAAACTTAAAAAAATAAGATAAATGTTAGGCTGCTGATTTAATGTTACCATGAACAGGTAATATATGCATATGCATAATTTAACTTACTTATTTCATCATTAAAGACCCAATAATGATCTTGAGAGTTGAGCTACTAAATTTGTTTCTCCATATTATATTATCCAGATTATATGTAAAATACGAAAATGTTTCAGACGGCGCACGGGCCACTTCTTTAGGTGTCAGAGTATTTGTATATTAAATAGACAACAAATGCCACTGCAAATAGACATGGCTGTATAGAGATTTCAGATAGTAAGGACCACCATAACCATCTAATCTGCCTAGAGGTGATGGAGCTTCACCACAGAATCCATTCCCAAAGCATACAAAGGACTTGATTAGTATCCATTTTGACTCAGAAACGTCATATGACAGTGAACATTTCACTTGTTGTACCTACGGTTAAATATCTGGTAAAAAAAATACATCTTCTACCCTGAACAGCTTTTAGTGACAGGGGTCTTGTCATGTCTTTGCTGGACTGAAAAGCCCTTCCTGACATTTTCTTGTATGGACTTTGCTCCTTAACCTTCTTGTTTGTTAAGCTAGGTAGACTGAGCTTCTTCAGCCTTTGATTGCAAGGCAGGTTTACGTATGTTCGTTTCTAAACGACAGCGGCGCAGAAATGAATGTTTCTTCTAGGAACCCTCCCACTGAGGCAGACACATCTCAAAATTCAGCGCCTTGGCGGCTTGACTGCTATGACAGTACAGATGACTTAGCTTGTTGCTGGCTGAGAAGATCTATCTTAATTAAGATTAAAATAGTAAATTGCCTAAATATTGAGCACATGTAGAAGAATATATAAGTCAATGACTAATACACGCTTTTGAAAGCCTGGATAAATGTTTAAAATGTTTCTTCAATTAAAATCAGTACAAAGTCCTGAACCTATAAATAACATGATTAGGATGAGCCTTTGTTTTATTTTCCTTTTTTTTCCCTTTCCTTTTTTTATTCTTTCTTTTTTTTTTTTTTTGTTGCAGTGGTCGTTCTGCTTTATTCGGCATGTTTGCTGGCAAATACAATTATCTGATGCCCAGCACCAGGCTCGAGAGAAGGTGAACATTCGGGAGGGCAGGGAGAGATGCTATACAGGGCTGGCTTACTGGAGACATACTGGCTCTGCAAAGGCTTGGGAGGCAGCCATCTCTAGGAAGTGTCAGTCCCATAGGTTTATATAGGAGATATATACTACCATAGGCCATTACATAAGGAACTCTGTTATCCTCTGGCTTCAACAACCTTGGGATTGACTTTCCCTTCTGTTCATCCCACCTCTCACCTTATGCTTCACCAATATTAAAGGCGGACAGATTTTCAACTGATGTATGATTTAGCCAAATGCAAACCCTTACGGGCTTTTTAGTGCTATTATAATACAAATGATAATAAAACAGGAAATCAGTGGGAGGAGTAAGAGTAGCTAGCGCCTTAACCAGTGAGAGAAATTAAGGAGGTATATGGAGGTGGATGGAGTGGCGAGAGGAATTATTATTACAAACATTCACCCTCTCTCGTCATTTTCACATGTCCACTAAAAATATATCAGACAAATTGCTTCTAAATGTACTTGGAAGAGTGTGTGAGGAAAACAGGCTTGCACTTTCAAGTAGCATATCACTTCCAAGCTTGTGAATCTGTTAGCTTCACAGCATGGCAGAGTTGTTTCCCTTATGCATGAATCCCACAGATGTATTTATGAGGTGTCCAGAGCTTACACCTAGGAGGTGAACGGAATCCTACATAATTTTTGCATAGGAGTTCACCAAAAGTGTAAGAACATCAGAATATTTCCCCCTCTTCTTTGTTGTATGCATGCAAGGAAAACCGAAGCATTGCCCTTATTGTTTGTGATGACACAGTCGTTCCGCAAGCAACATGCTGTCTAAAGCTGTGTGCATTTTTTTCCAGTTTCGGTTCACACAATCAAGAGTTTCATTTTGAGTTTCATATGAACTAAGAAACTCAAAGCAAAACTCAGCTGGAACACTCTTTTCTTGGTTTATGGTGGAAGGTATGCAAAACCAGAGACAGACATCATTTCCACTCAAAACTAACTTGTTCCAGGTTTGACATAAATTTAGCTTAGATCAAAACTTAGCACTGAGGTTCAGTATAGCTTTTCAGTGAATCTAATTTGATTTTCCTGATTTTTTTTTTAAGCTGAGGGCACTCAGTTGATGACCTGGTAACATCCATATAAGGCTAAAATTCACTTGCATAGCTTTGCAGTGTTTCTCTAATATGGCTGTTAAGCAAAACAATAGATATGTGAGAAAATTTTCTCGTAAATGGAGAAAAAGCCACGTCTATTGTAAATGTATTGGCTCTAACTTGTTTTGTTCGCTTTGAGGAACTGAGACTTTTCCTTTGTTCTGACCTCTGCACCACAATGTTCTTAATCTCCATATGCAGAAAATCCAGAAGGAACAACAAATTTCATTGGCTCATTGTGCAAAAAGTGTTTTTAAGCCATGATTGCGGCATGAATCACTGTTCTCCGCCAGCCTTCAGGATCCACATAGTAAAAATGGAACAAAAGTTTTCCCTGCTACTGCTACCTTGATAAATTTGAAAAGCTGACTAATTGTTTTATTGAAATTTGAAAAGCTGACTAATTGTTTTATTGCTTATTGCAATATAAGAATATAAGAGAAAGTAATTATATTAGGTGGACGTAATATATATCCTAAACACCAGTGTACTCCAACTTGCACTGCTAAAAACACTAATTAAGGAACTGCTAGCATTTGTATATTAAAATTCCATTTACAGGAGCATATAATGCAACATTCAAACTTCGCTCTTTGATGAAACTGGTATTCAAGGCCTCGCCTAGGAAGCAATTCTCTTCAATACTTTTTTCAGCAATATTTTTCCTTTACCACTACTTTATAGAAACTGTAAAGCTTTTTAATATATAGAATTACTACTCTGGATTCTGATCTAATTCTCAGTGCTCTCAGTGGAATTACTCTCAGTTAGCACCAATGCAAAATTCAGTGAGAAGCAAAATCCAGGCCATCATGTGTGTGCATGGGAGCAAAACAGAGAGGCTAACTGGGGAATAAAAACAACACATAGTATAGCTTTAATTATGACGTAAAGACAGGAAAAATCCCTAAACCCAGAGGCTGAGGCATTTATGGCTTCCTGGTTGCCATCACTTTTTCTAGCTCTTCTTATTCCTCCAATCAGTTAGATTCTTATATAGAAAAACCTTTAAGGAGCACTTTTCATAGCTGTCTCTCAGCTTGCTTTTAAGTATAAAAATATGTAAAAATTATAGAACAACCAGTATTAAAAAGTCAGATTCAAAGGCAAAAAAACCCAAAAAACTTTTTCTTCCTTTACTGTGTTCTTGGGACAAGATCAAAGTTGACGTGTTTCTGTGTGCATTTTCCAGTTTCAGTTAATGTTTCCTCTCTTCCTTAAATGATTTTAGCAACTCTGAACTATCTGGGCAATATTAGGCACAGATGGGAACCCATGGAGCAACACTGGCTTTCCAGAGGAAAGGGGATTTCATTAGGGTCAGATGAAGAATCACATACTAAAGACTCATCCTGAAGAGCTTTGGTCCTGACTTTACAACACTGAAAGAAAAAAAAAATAAATGTAGCTGTATGGAAACAAAGAATATCTAGTCGTAATACCTTACAAAGAAAGCTCGAAGCTCCAGTGGTAACGTCACCAAGATGTGTTTGATTCTGCTAAGAGCGTGAAGGAATACCCTCTGAGAGAGATCTATCGCCCCATGTCTTCTCCAACATTCACAGCCTCAACAGCTTCCAGTATCTCAGCAATGACTGCGAACACTCACCCTTCCAGGGTGGTAACAACATTTTGCTTTTATATTGTACTTAGGGAAAAAAGCAAAGCCAAAACAAATCCCCCCAAAATCAATACCCCACCACCAAAAAAAACCAACCAAACAACCAAACCAAAACCCAAACCCCAAACCAAAAGAAACCCAACAGAAAACCAGGTTGTGCTCATAGGTCTTATAACAGTGCTGCCAGTGAGGAGAGCTGAATTCAGAGACCTGAATCCCAAGCTGGTAAAGGCTTGAAGTCTGTGGGAGCAGTGCGCTGAACATCTGACAGAAAGTGAACTCTCCTAGCACGGTTTCGCCGACAATTAGAGCAGATTGGCAGAACGAGCCAAGCAAAATCAGGCAGATCCTCTGGGTGCACAAGCACATGTTTATTAGAATGACAGGCCCCAATAAACCCTAAATAATCAATATCTATTAATCTTTAATTATCTCATCCTGCTGATACAGTAAGAGAGATATATCAAGAAACTGCCTTCCACACGCGTTCATTAGGAATTCAAAGATTTAGTAGCTGGTGGTGATGTTAGGATAATTAGCAGCAAAAAAATGGAAGAAATGTAGGTTGCTATAGCAACACATTCATCATGATCTACAGCATAAACACCCAGATTAATTTACAAGATGCCAGGTAGATATCTGCTTGGCTGACTGGGGTACACACAGACACCACCTTATTTGCTTTTATTAAGGCTTAATCATCAACATTAGAGCTTTCAAAGTACGTGTGCTATCACTGTCAATCAGAGAGGAGCTAGATGCTTTTAGGGGCAAATCCACCAGCATAGGCTGTTTGCTCCTTTATCTGCTCTGCAGGGAAAGGGGTGGAAGAATAATCTTCCTCCAGAGACACTCTGAAGCCGCTGCTGTGGCCCTGGGTCTGCAGTTGCTCCTATGGACCATCCATGCGGTATAGGTCATATTGTCCCTCTGTAGAAAGCCAGACCCAGTCCCCTGAACCTTAATGATATTTTTCCCTGGCAAACTGTTGGGAAAAGAGCCCTCTCCATGAAGCAGCCTTTGGTGGTGTTCAGTGGTACATGATGAACAACGGAGGATCCTTGTCTTGGTACGAGTGGGTATATACACTGCATAATGCAAGGCTCCGTAAGGCCACTGCCTCATGGAAAAAGTCCATTGTCTTTGGCAAAACTATGCAATAGACCTTTGAAACACCACATTTGGTGGGGCAAGCAGCTAATGTCGTGCCACGATGAGGTGTGCGACAAATCCAAAGGAAAAGTGAAGGGAGGAGAGTCAGTACACACTGCATAACCAAAGCAGAGCTTTCCCTCGAAAGAAGTAGTTCGGGGAAGGTAAAGTTTATAGACATACTTTGAATAACACAGGCAAAAAGGAATGGCTAAGGTCTCTCTGTCACTGCTCTTCTTCTGCTAGTGAGGCCAACCCTTATGTCCCAACCTCTTGTTACCACTTGACAGAAAAGACCTTCTGTTTCCACACTGCAATTCCAACATTATTCTACCCTCTTCTCCAAGGAAGCGCATGACGGAGAAAATATTTCGGTCAGTGGCAACTGTGCTTAAGGAGCAACACCAAAGGTGGCAAGATTTGTTCAGAGGAAGCCTGTAAGGCCCAATACCTCAATTAGGATTAAAAGTACAGCCTCAGCAAAGTTATGTGTGAAATTTCCCAGAACTGGCTTTCGCTGACAAACTGTGTCTGCGATAGGGATGTTAGATCATGCTCATCCCTTGTTCCACACTCTTTTGCCCTACTTGCTTCACCACTAGTTGCACGTTTGCGTCAACCACCCTGCCTCCCAAACAAGGTTGTGCATTTCTGCCGGCGGTCCCGGCCACCATCCCACGCTGACCCACGCCACTGCCTCCCCCATGGCCATGCAGCTGTTCGTGCAGCTGTGTGGAGAGCCGTATTGAGGAACTGGTTCAGCTGCGTGACTGCATGGTTGCACAGAGCTGTATGGCAGCGGAGGAGCGGGGGCCAGGGGAGCGCGCACGGAGCCTTGGAGGCTGGGGTCAGGATGACTTGAACGGGGCTGAGCAGCATTGTTAGATGTTTCACTGGAAACTGAGGAGGTGGAGTCAAAGCTCTCCTTGACCCCATAGTCCTCATTCCCATCTGTCCATCCACAGGAGGTATGTGCAGTCCTTCCTTTTAGAGTTTGTTTTCTGACGCACTCCCCAAAATCCCCAGGCTACAGTCCACTAAAGGCATCAGAGAATACTTTCAACCGGCCAGGACAGACATAGCAAAGCTAAAAAGCAAGGACACCCACTGAGCAAAAGAAGAATAAAAATAGCGGGTAGTAGAATATTAGATAGGCAAATATCATTTAACTGCTAAAAGAACAGAAAAAATAGAGAACCTATATGTCTGAGTCATCTCTATGTTACAAAGCACACAGCTCATTCTGCACTGACACCAAAGTTGGTGACATGAATACGGCAATTTGCCCATGTTGAAATGAAGAAAATTTTTGTCTTTTACTTCAATGGCCTTATGATTTAAAGACAAAAAGCACTGAGGGGCAAGAAAACCCCCCAACAATAAACAGCCACACAAAGCAGAGGACTTCATCTGCTGTGAGCAGCTTTCCCCACCAGGAACCAACACCGTGATATAGGAACTCCAAGCAACATATGGCATATTCTCACCTGAGCTGCTGAAAAAATGCCATATACAGACAAGCTTCCTTTGTGGAAATATGTAAACATCTCTATCTCTCTAGCATAAGCAGCTAGCTGTATTATGCTGGCCACAATTTACTTTAACTGTCAATATATTGTGTAGTACCTACTGGGTCCCTTTTTTCTGGCTATTCTGAATTAAATAAACCAAGACTCAACACATGTCTTAAAACCGCTATAGTTTATTTATAAGGAGAAAGACAGGCCATCAAACTTTCCACAGGAATTTGAAAAATTCATCAGGGAGTCAAAGTCTTTACTTTCTTTCCATTCATATAATTTTGGTTTTGGCTTAACACTTAACACAATATTCAGTTCAAAAGAATATCCTTTGCATTTAAAGTAAACAATGGTTGTTATACAAAGACTTTTAATTTTTCTTCTTCTGCCCTTTGCCATTTTATTTCCTTATTCCAAAGCTCTGCTCAAATAACATTATGCCTACTCCACACCAGAAACAGAATATGCTTTTCTAATTCAGCTTTTTTTCAAAACAGCCAGTTCAAGTGATTCCATATCAAATCTTTGCCCCTAAAGTTTCCCAAACATTTTAGTATTTTAAATGGAGTTTTAAATTAGATTAAAAAAAATGGGGAATTAGGAGGAAAAATAAATATAATTAAAAAGTGATGTGTTCTGGTTTGGAAAATGAAAATAAAATGGACACAGCTCACAGAAAATCAAGGAATGCTTCTCAGGCCCTGGGTCTAATCTGAGTCAGGTTCATAATACAAAAGTGAGTCTGATATTTTCTGTCTAATTAATAGTAGAACTTAGCCCACAAGACACACACACACACACCAATTAGGAAACATTTTACTTAGCTCTTATTTAGCATTTCATAAACATTAGGCCAATTTCATCTTTGGGGTAACTTTATTGAAGCCAATGAATAAAGCCAAATATCTAATTAACTATAAAACTTTGGCAAGTATACAAGTATTTGGCAAGAAAATATATATTCATCAAACAGTGCTGTGCATATGATGAATTACAGAATTATGTGATAAACGGCCTTTATTATGCCAATAAAACTTTTAGAAATAACTTTTCTCTAAAACAAATCACACTTTTGGAGAATAGATGACACAGCCGCCTGGTAAAAAGGTATTTCTGACATCTGGTCAAAGGGACCTGCCTTATTATGGCTTTGACATCTGTATGAACACAGCAATTGCAAAGTCCTCCAGCTGAATATTTCTGTCCTATGAGAGCAATTTAGCTGCAACTACACCACCAATTTGAATCCAACCCCTGTAAAAGTCAATAAAAGGATTTATGATTTCTCTCCTCATGGTATAGATGACTACGAACAGAACAGCCCTCTACAATGACAATTTTTAGAATTACTACCACACATAATTGAAGGCTGGGTAATATAGTATCTGTATGTATTTATTGATTGAAGGGATGTAACTTAAGCTATATAATGAAGATAATTTGGCTAGACTATGTTACAGCACCATATGGTGAACTAGTGTATTCCCTATAAGAAAATTCTCTCTTTAGTCTGCCTTCTACTATCCTTCAAGACCCACATCTTGAAGCAGACTTTACAGGCAGACCAAAAAAGCTGCTCTGAACTGAGACTGTGCATGGGAAACTACCTACTGAGCCGCAGAGAAGGTCTTGTGAAGTTGCTATTCCCCCACCCTACAACAACTGCAATGACTATCAAAAACAGAGAAACTGTGGGCAAAGATATTTGCCTTTCCTGAAATCTGACCTGCAGAAGGGCCAACTTAAAAAACTAAATGCAATAGTGAACACAGTAATAGAAACCGCTTCACATTTATAAGTACTAATAAATCTTCTGCATCCAGACTACAAAATCTGTGGTTACTATTTTTAAAGGACTATTGAAAAGAAAATATATACATTAAAAAGTATTAGAAGAGGTTTTACTTCTTTAAATGTTTGACATAAATATTTGACAATATTTATTCTATATCTCATGCTTTTATATAGAGTACAGTAATGTTCTTTTGGTGAGTATGTGGGGACAAACTAACATTGTATTGCCTCAGCTTGATTTTATATCATAATGTGGGCTTTATTGTGGACTATACTTACTTATTTTAAAATATTGTTTCTGTGTATGAGTATTACCTTGTACTGCCGAAAGGACTGACTCACATACTGATGAG
>JAVKLA010000074.1:4611284-4621345 GCA_034782735.1 Sagittarius serpentarius | reverse complement strand
TGCATATTAAATGGTTGTGTTACACCCTTAGGAATGGGTTGGAGTTGACTCAACAACCTGCCTTCTGGCACTTCCTAACTCTGACTCACTGGCCTTTATGCACAGCTCCATAGATGTGTTAACGCCGTGTTTACGTACTTCACAAGCATAGGTGTGTAGAAGTCTGCTCACTGAAGGGATATGCAGTAACATCGTGACTTTTATGGTCCCTATAGGCATGGACAGAGACTATTGCCATGGGTATATGGGTGTCAGTTTGATGCTCAGCTGAGGGGTCCTCAGTCAGCTCACAGGTGATGCACAGTAGTTAGGTAACCCAGTTCATACACCTGCTGAGCCGCCTCACATTGAATGGTGTACTTCCCAGAGAAATATTTTGGAAATGTTTTAGAGTGTTTAAATAATGTTGCTGGGAGCATATTTCCTAAGCACTCTCCGTAAAATTAATGCACTTTCCTGAGAGTACAGCTTTATAGGCCTTAAGTTCAAAAAAAGAGAAGTATGAGTAATAAGTGTCAAAAACATCTACAAATGGCCTAACTCAGGCTTTCTCTACAAATAAAGGCGCTACTTCAAGCTCCTTTGCCTCCTAGTAAGCTTCAGGAACAGACAGCTAAACACAGTCCCCCTTCAAGAGCACATTATGGATATGGCAGCTTTCCACAGGGGTTGACTGCACACAAGCTGCATGGTAACATATTCGTACATTCCCATAAATCACTTCATTACTGGTGCCCACTCTCTACACTACAAGAAATAGCTGTGTTCCATGTTTTGAGTACTCTCAAACCTGAAGCAACATGGTTTAAAGTCATAAATTCACTATTTAATATCCTTAAAAGCCATCTTAAAACTAGTCAGCTTTACCGAAGCATGTCAATTGCCACTGCTTACTACAATTTGCAGTAATTACGATTATTTGTTTAGTGAGATGGTTCTTAACTGCAGACAACACTGAAAGAACAATCCAACAAAAAATACAGTTTCTGCAATCGTTCTTTTTAAGCTAGAGGAAAGAAACTGGTTGGACGGAAATCAGTTTAGATAACTTGTTCTAGAGCATTTTCAAAACAGCTGGCATAAGGGAGCCCGGATGCTCTGTCTTCTTGGTATAAATCAGGAGCAACCTCCCCTATCAACAGAGTTGCACTGACATAAAACCAGTGTACATGAGAATAAAAGTAAGATTAATTGGTTTTGAGTCAGGAGACCATTAATCAGCTTTACTATACGGCGGGTTGTGCAGCTCTACTTACACTGCAGTAAATGGGACTATCCTCAGCATCAGTCATGACAAAGTTGGTCACAGGTTTTCAAGGCTGTTTTTCTTGCAAAGTGATCCTCTATGGTGAAATTCAGTGGGAGACTTCAGCACTCGCGTGGGACTGCAGTCTTGGGAATCCTCAACCACTGCCAGATTTCACCCATCTCAAGCCCATGCTGGGTGACTGCTGGGGCAAACGCAGGGTGAATATGATTGTTCCCATCCCTCCTGCTGAAAATTACATGAAGAACCCAAGTCATCTGTTCAGTGTAGGACAGAAAATGGCACTTTGAACTTAATTTGAAAAGGGTAAACTGGATACAGGTCTTCAAAAAATTTTTTCGACCATAAGCCTGGAGGAGGGGTTGAGAGTAGTGGGACCTCAGCCAAGTGGAGACTGCAGGAAAAAATCCAAGAGAAAGAGCGCAAGCAATGAGGTCTGAATGCTCAGGTGGTCTGTAAAATTGGTGCCTTACATGAACAGAGTGGACACCATGTACTGGAAGTCACCCCTTACCGGCAGAGGTATTCCCTGCTGCAGCTTATGGCTGGAAAGCCAGGATGTGTACTCTATCCCATCACTTGGACCAGGCAGGACAGCCACCCTCCTCTAAACTTTTATCCCACCTGCTCCTCTTTAAATACTTGAAGAGCTTTATTACATGGTGTACCATACCAGTGTGATATACTTTACCAAGACCTGAACAGCTTCTTGTGGGAATCTTAAAAATAATTTGCTGCTGATCGCATTACTCCATGCAGAAAAATTGATTGAATCTTATACAACACTAGCAGTCGAAAGAAGGTTTCTCATGCAGCTGTGAAATATCCATGTGACAGTGGAAGAACACCTTAGCTATCGGATAAATGTTCAGGTCTCTGTCAGAAATAGTGCTGGAGCACAGAAACACAAATGTACGGGATATGGGCCTTGTTAGTTTAAATTCTTTTATCCTTATCTGTTGAACTGCTTGTGTGCAATTTTCAGCAATCCTAAAAGAAAAACTAAGGCTGAGGTGGAAAAAAAAAAAGCTTGGTATTGTTGCGTAGGTGGTTTTGATCAGAGTTGGCAGCAATTTAAAACGAGATGCATATTCCAGGAGAAAAGACACTTTTACTCAGGGAAAACACACGTGATATATGAATAAGACCTTTGACTAGTGACGGGCAAATCTACTGAAAAATGTAAGTGCTTATTACATGCATTTTCAAACCTTTGGAGATAACCCTCACTTTCCCTCCTCCTTCTCAGAGGCAGTATGGGGATTTTCAGGTGGATTTTTTTTTGCTGCTCTTCCGACACCCACAGCATCCCTGATTGCAGGTGATTATTTATGCCAGAGTGTAGAGAACATTCAAAAGGCTGTTGAGATGATTCAGGAGGCACACAAGATTACCCTATATATACAAAATGGGTATGGAGCATTTCTAGATTTTTTTCCTGGCCTCCTCCTGTGAGGGGTTCCTGAAACCTGGACCAAGCTCTATGCACCCTTCCTGCCACATTAAAACAAACAAACAAAAAGTCTTTGAAAAGATGTCTGTCCTAAAAAGCAATGTGTCAGGGACCCACCGGATTCGTAGACAAAAGAGCCAGTTTATTCTGGTGAATTCTACACCTTTCAGACCATTCGTCTTTTTCCCATAGTGACATCACCAGATATGGATATAATTTTAAAATTGTTTTAAAGCACCGACTACGCGCTTCAGACTACGTATACGAAACAAAGGGTCAGGCTTGTCTCTGGTGCAGGTGGTGTCAACCCTGGTCTTCAGCAGCAGAGGAGACCTCATTTTGCCGGCAGTCCAGGCAGCCACGAGCATGCGCTGCCTGCACCCGGAGCTAAGTGGAGGCTGTGTAGCTGCAGAAGCACAGTGCTGAGCCTGAGCAAATACATCCTGCCTTCTCAGCAAGGCTCATTAGGTTGGGCTGCGTGCCTGCTAACTGCAGCTACATGGCTCCTGGTTTGAGGCCAGTTTGCATCTGGCTGGCTCGGAGCACAGGAAGAGCAAACGCGCGTCTGCTCGCAAAATATCTTGTAGATGTTCTGTCTGTCGATTCAACAGGGGAAAAGCTAAGTGTAACGGCAGGGGCCTCGTGCAGCCCCCTTGAAATCAGAAGATCTGACCCTGTGGACATAGAAAGAAAAGAAAAACAGGTAAATTTGCAAGTATCCCGGAGAAATTTGTCTTTCAGTGGATCCTGCAAACTTGCTTAACCCTTCCATTACCTGATTGTTTTGCTTCATCCCCTCGTTCCTTCTTCCATATCTGGGAGTGTAAGTTACACTCATACTGCACTCCCACTAAATGCCAAGTTGCTGCAAGTCGAACAGCTCTGGCACTTACACCCACATACACCTGTTTCCTGACCGACAGATATACGACGTGTAACTTACACCATTGCTAAGTCATGGTTGAATTCGGCAGCATTTTCTATTTATTTATTAATTTTTTAAAGTACTCTAGGTTCAATGTAAACACATGTGCTCTCCTGCTCTGCCCTCACTCTATTTAAGCCCCCTTTGCTGTCTGTGAGAGATGAAATGGCTGGATTTGCAGAATCTCACAAGGATGACAAACAGACACTGCTGGGACCCGTAGCATTCATGGTTCAATACACATAACATGAGACTGGAAAGCCACACTGGTGTTTCCATACACCTGTTTACAAGTGGGGAACCAGACTGGCCGATTCAGATATGTCCAAAGAAAAGTTGGCAGGATTAAAAAAATGAGAGTGTGTTGTTGTAACAATATAGAGGAGTGAGTGTGAAGAAATGCAGCCCAAAGCACATCTCCCGTGTTGGTCCTGAAGCAGGGCAGAGTATGGGATAAGCTTGGAAAAAACAGAAGTTCTGGTGAAAAGATGGGAAAAGAAGAATCTCAAAATGACAAATCCAAGAGTTTGGTTTTTGTAGTGTACATGTAGCAAACAGCCTTACTGTTTTGTTTCTTCTGTGTGCTATCGTGCTTACAATTTTCCATTCATATGAGCATAATGTTTCTGGAACAGATCGGTGCAATCTATTTAAAATAATTTTCCAATCAAGCTATATCCTAGAGATGGAAGTTAGGTCTATATTTAAAGAAAAGGATTTGATATTCATCAGTGCATAAAATATAGTAGTTCCTGAAATATATTTTAAACACAATTGATAAACTTCACCTTGCAGCCCCCATTGCACAACCATGAAAATGGATATTTAACTGTAATTTTTTTTCATAATTCATGTGAACTCTGTATATAGCAACATGCATGTGTTAATACACAAATATACATACATATTTACCTGCGGGTGCATAAGCCTAGTGCAGGTCATCATGAATTGTACGCAGTGATGGCTCTTACTGGTTCACATGTCTTGTTTCTGAAAGACATTTAATTTCCTCTTACATTTCTTCTGAATGGAGAAGAGTTACCATGGTCATCAATGTAAGTGAGATTCACCTAATCCTAAAATTTTTTTTTTTTTTCCCCCAGAGAGAGAGAGAAATGCTGCCTCAGTACAAAGAAACCCTGATAAACAGAAAGGTCAGATCCCTAGGTGTGCCTCAGCCAGCCACAGAGCATCAAGAGGAAATATAAGCAGCTCTTCACTCCCTTCCCAAATCTGCTTACAGCCAAGGGGATGAGACTGGCCTCCAGAGTAGAGCAGCCTCTGAATTTCCCTGGCTTATAGTAGCTGAGTGACCACCTACATGTTGCTCTCTGCTTGAATCGTATGACATGTCATATTTCAGACATGGCTTCTTCCCTACGGATGTGTTTCCCACATCTCATTCGTGGTACACTGCAGAAGTAGGAGGGATGGATCTGCCTACACTGGCTTCACGCCTTAATGGTCCTCCACATGGTTGTAACTGCCCCCCAGAGCCGATCGTATCTACTTGTGGTCCCTTATTTGCTGGGCCTAAACATTGAAATTGTGTCTTTAAGCTTGAAGCCAGCTAAACATATGCACAAAAGCTGACTTCAGCCCAGAAAGACTGTCCAGGTTTCCCTCCACAGTCAGTGATTTTTTCTGGGCCATTGAGCACCCAACAGAATCACACTTGGGAGGAGACCTTCTTCACTGCCTGGAGAGAAATGGGCCTCCTCCAGGCTAAAGTAATCCTTTGTGATTATCCTCTGAAAATGTTGGTGCCAATCAGGCAAACGCAAGGGGCATCTTGAACAGTTACGCTTGCTAGCACTTTCAGAAAAACAGTATCAAAACTGGAAAGCTATTTTACTCTATTTCATGCAAGGATCTCTCAAGAAAATAGTGATTCAGCTCTTTAGCCCTTGAAAAGAGAATACTGGCGGACTAAAATTAAACACAAAAATAAATACACAGATTGGATAGGAAAAAAAGAAGATTTTTTATAAACTCCATGAAAATAATAGCATGGTTCATAAAAAAAGATGTAAGGCCGTAGCGACTGTTTGCATAAGCCCACGTGATGAACGATGTCTGGTTGTACTAGAGTTACACACTGTAATCTTACTATATCACACACTGGGTTGACTCAAAAGAGGTATGAATGTGTCAGTGTGACCCCGAGCTAGGAAAGTGTGCTTAGACACAGCCTAAGTTTTGTTGCACGTAAGCACTGTGTGAATGTGGTAGCCCAGCTCTTGGCCCACATATAGCCTGAGCAGACCTGACTAGACCTCATGTGCAGCTGTCTGGAGTGCACAGCGCAAAGAAAACCCGTGCCAGGTTGGCAGTATTTCTCAGAACGTACAGACAGCTCTCAAACATCATGGTTTCTTTCTTCCTGGAAAGAGCTGTCGCTGAAGATGCACTTTTGAAGGGAAGTTCAGGAGTTTCCTTGTTCTTCCTACATCTGGGCAACAGGGCAGTTGAAGGTGACAGGAGTGAAAGTGATAGCAGTGGAAGCGATTTACAGACTTATGAATGTTACAAAGTATGTTCATGACCAGGTACTTATGTTGGGATTGTCTGGTTGTTCTTCACGGTAGGTGCATTGAAACTTATTTCCCAGGATGTAGGACGATGGCAACAACCAACAGGCTGCAGAAACCCTAGTGCGTGAAGGAGACATGGCATCTCTTGGTAGTATATATTTAGAGGTTGTTTAATAAATTATAAATTACAAATGTTTTAAAGAAATTACAAACTACCTCTCCTGCTGCTGGTTTTGCTGTTACAATTTCAGTTGGGTTTGGTTCAATTATACTTGGCATGACAAACTTTACAAGTGTTTCCAATGTGTAAAAACACATGGACCCTTTGGATATCTTTCAGGCATAGGTTTCCATTGAGGACAGGACTAAGCGATTTGTTTGGAGTTTGGTTCCTACAGAACACTAGTATTGCCCTGCTCCAGGTCAAATATATTCACCATTACTTCCATACTGGTAATAAACTTTTCTCTGACACTCCGCGTTAACCCTCTTCTATCCTACAATCTGATCCACCATAATCCAAGTCCTATCCTATTTTGAAAAATGAGAAACAGGCAGAATTTTTTCAAATTCTTGGCTATTCCTGGTCGCTCTGGCTGCAACTTCATTGTCTGTCAGAGATCAGACAACCTAATTGGCAGTACCAATGTGCCAGGCAAGTTTGCCAGAGAAGAAATACAGCAAAACTCACTATTCTCAAAATGTTAATGGTCTTTTTTTCAAAATTTTTCAAACTGGTCTTTTTACCCAACATTGTCTTTTTACCATATGCTCTGATATTTCTGATTGATGAAAGCCAATTTTCTCCTGTACTGTTGTTTAAATACTCAGAAATCTCTCTTTTTTACAGTTAGGTATAGTGTGTTTGTTTGCTCCCCCTAATTACTCCAATACTGTAGTTTTCAGTAAGCCTCTTACTTTGACTCTGTCAGAAGAACAGATACAAAGAGCTTATTTGCCAAAGTGTTTCTTAATCTGAAGCCCTTTCCATGTAGGAGTAGATGAAACATCCAAGCATAGTCCTGCTGCGGTGCACTGGAGTTACAGAGGCCACAGCGGGGATCAGGGAGAAAAGGCTTCCCCGCAGCAGGAAAAAATGGCTCATGATTGCAAACCAGCCCTCAGTCTCAAATGCTGACAGAGTTAATGCCATGCTGCAATGAAGTGAGAAGAAACAGCAGCTAAGATACACACAGAAGAAACACAGGAGGGAAAGAAAAGAAAGGAAAATAAAAAAAGAAGATTTCTAAGACGGTATCAAAATAAATTAGATTTATCACACCTATGCATATATCTGTAGATGATTCTGTATTAGACACACAATATTCTCATGCAAAAATTGGGATTCTTTATTGATGTATTAGTTTGGAGCAACAAGAAGAGAATAACTAAGAATTATCCAGGGAAAACTGGGACTTGTGTTTATCCTGTAGAATAGGAAGAAGATAATAATATTCTCTGAACTAATATACAGTGTTAAATCAGAGCATATCAGATGATCTTCTAGAGTTTAAGTCTCAGTGAAATAATTATATCATCCTTTTTCAGAAGCAGGCAACCTAGACAGAAGAAGTTGATTAGTCTGCTCTCTAGTCAGACAATGAATCAGTGGCACAGCAGGAATATAGCTCTGTAGTCTTGAGATCCATGTACATACTCTGGTAATTGGATCAAACTCCAGGAAAAACATCCAGAAAATGAAACAGAAGTAAGTTAGGTCTTAACTCCTTGTGTGTCTGTCAGCTGTAGAAATCTCAAGTGCACTCCTTAAAATGAGCCTTTTAATTTTGTTGTTAGTCGTAGCATTTTAATTCTTCCTTTCTCATGCTCTCTGAGCATCTCTGCTTTGCTCACAACACACTAGACAAATGGATCTTTAGGCAAAACAAAATGAGAACAATCCTATAAACCATTTAAGCCAGCCAAAACACGGAGTGAACACCAGAAAGCATTCCAAGATCCATTTGTACTAGACCCTTTTTGTTTCACATCTGGGATCATGCTCAGCCCAGACAGCTTTGCAGCAGTTCTAGTTCACTTTCTCTGCACCTCAAAAATGTCACTAGAGCTTCTCTCACCCCCAATATGTTCCTGCGATCCACAGATGTCTCCATGAGCTTACAGAAAGGAAATCCATCTGAATTAAACAATACACAAAATAGATCCTCTTTGGGGTGCTTTTTATGGTTTTGTTATTTCTTTTCCTTTTTTTTCTTTTTTTTTTTTTAACAAGAAAATGCTATTGCCAGCAAAAGCATTTCCTTCACTTGCACAGCTGCCACACAACCTGGCAGTCCTCTCATTCCCATCTTTCATATTAAGATTCTTTTGAATCTGAAGTGATGGAAAAGCACCTTTACACCAGAGGTTTGACACTCCATGAAATTGAAGCCCAGCAGCAGGTCATTCATTCACCGTGTAAAACCAGCCTTTATAGGGTATGCTGCCGAATCCTCTGCTTTTAAATGACCTTACACATCACTGTGCCTTCACCAGCTCTGGAAGGGCTATCCAAAAACATGACATTCTGAAGGAAAAATGACATTTTGAAAAACAGTGTCTTTCCTCCTTGTCCCCTCCCCCCCTGCAACCTTTTCCAGCTGTATAGGAAAAATATTTTCCTTTTAGAAACAGAGAGGAAACTGTGGAAAAAAACCCCATACTTTTGTTACCACTCTGTCTAGACGCAGACCAAATTGAAGATAATAGATAATCATTTAAGAGTTGACATAGACAGCAATTTGGTGGCCTGAGAAGCATGTGTATTTGCACTATCACTTAGGACAAGCCTTGTACATTTTGCTGACTGCTACAACCAATTCTTTGTTTAAGGATGATAAAGCACGGGCTCAATCCATACGTGAACAAGTATAGGGCTATAAAAGCAGAATGAAAGTAATTGATCCCCATTGAGGAGGCACTTCACAAATTACATGCTGTCGGACTCTGGGAAAGGCAGTTTGATGACCTACCCCTTGACCTGATTGCATGAATCTGAAAAAAAAAGGTGGGGGCTGTTATTACGAAACCTCACAAGGCCAAGGACCAGATCTGCAAAGGTGAGTTAGGCAGCACAGTGCTCAGCACTGTGGCACCTTTCTGCATGGGTCTAGCTACCTCGTGGAATTTGTAATCTCCAAATTAAAAGCCCAGGGTGGAAAGTCAGTCCTTTTGTTTTTTTTTTTTTTTTTTTTTTTTTTAATAAGGACAGCAAAAGCAGAAGGTCATCATGCCTTTGTGGGCCAGTGGACTCAGGATGTGGAAGACCTCATTTCAGTTTCCTGCACTGTCTAAACCACATCTTCTCTTCCACCCCCAGAAAACCCTCTCTCGCCACCAATATGGTTTTCTGACCACTAGGAAACTGGCTAAGAAGTTAGGGGCACCATCTCCTCCTCCAACTGTGAATAGCATGGAGTTCAGGCTAGGAGATGAAATTTGAGAATAAGTAAATATGAGACTTGTTTGGGAAGAGAAATGGGGAAAATCTGAGCAGTGAGCTCCTTGCCCCTTTCACCCTCACCACGTCTGCAGATATGCAGGGAAGTATAGCTCACTTGCTCTGATGGGACTTTATTGACAAAAACACAGGTGTGCAAAGACTTTAGATGCCTCTAGAGTCAAAAACTGTTAAGTAGGAGTTCTGAGGATTTGAAATCTGGATGGAAATATGAATTGTTTGTATTCAGACATTTTGTTCTTTCCACACATATCTCTTCATAAACTGAGCAGCCAAGTAACAGGGAGAGGCATTCCAGCCCTAAATAGATCCTTAGTCATTGTAGCAGCCTTTTATCTCATCAGACTCCTGCAGAGAACAGTGAACAAAGCTTTTTTGCAAGAGGTCCAGGAGATGCACCCTTCTTTCTCCTAATTTCTGAT
>JAVKLA010000074.1:4588357-4600704 GCA_034782735.1 Sagittarius serpentarius | reverse complement strand
CCCGATTCTCTCCCCCATCCCACTGGGTGGGGGGGGAGCAAGTGAGCGGCTGCGTGGTGCTGAGTTACTGGCTGGAGTTAAACCACGACATGGGGAAAAAGGCAAACACTGCTTCTAGGGTGTTATTTCTGTCCATGTTTTGAATAACTAACAATTTAGATAGCACCTGGAAACGGAGTACATCTTCTGTTATTTTGCTGTCTTTCATTTGCATAATGTTTCCTTGAGTTGCAAGACAGGAATCCAGCCTATTTCGGCCAAGAATCCAGCCTATCTCAGCCAAACTGGCTCATCAACCAAAATCTTCATATGTGGCATATGATGCGACTTCTTTATTTTTTCAATGCAGTACCATCCCTTCTTCACAGCTGTTTTTTTTCCAGAGAGGACAGACAGCAGATAATTCAGTAAAAATCAACTGAAATACAAATTTCATTAAAATTATTAAGAAATATAGAGGGTTATAACTCTCTGAAAAGCAGATAGTAGCTTAGTTGGGGTACCTAGGACTGCAGGCATTTAGTGTTTATGGAAACATCAATAAATTTTGCCTTTGCAATTCCATGAATTTCATATTTAAAAAGGAAGAAATAATAGTAATCCTTCATCTCGGAGTAGTAAATTATCAGCAAAATTGTTTGAGGCCCATAAGTAAAAGGTAACAATGGAACCCAACAAAATATTCGTATTGTACCATTATTGTTTCGTTGTGTATTATAGCCAAAATAAGCACTCATAATCTGAAGCTAGCACAGAGTTATTATTTTTCATAATTTAATAATGATGATGTCGAGCATATGGCCAAAAAAGGCAAGGAAAACAGTTTTTATAAAAACAGAGCTCTGTAGATGCACAATATTGAGTTTGTTTTAAAAAGAAATGTGCGTCCTTGTGGTTTCTAAAGCACAAACTCCAGGACTGTATTTATTCATCTGTTATTTACTCCTACTACAAACCACAGCATAACGTTAACCTGCCTCCACTCCTGCATAAGGGTAAGCCTTTGCTGTTGTCTCTCCTCCACAGATGGTTAGTGCAGAGATGAGACATTTGGTGAATGCTTTGGCTTTCTTCTGAAAATGAGGAAAAAAGAAGATACCTCTTCCGATAAACAGCTACAGGAGCAAAGTGAGCAAGTCAGGACCGACATCTCCAATGTGAATATCCTAATTAGCAGAATACAAAATACAGAAGGCGACTGCAGCTCAGTGGCACACCATCATGACAAGAAGTACAACGTACCTTTCCGAAAAGTGCGAAACTCAACATGAGTATCGTGTAACATGATGATCAAGGTTGTCCTTGAGGAGACAGCAGATGAGTTCCTTCATGAGCTTACTCTGGTGTCCCAGGTCAAGGGAGTTGTCCTGCTGAACTGTCTCCTCTGACCATATTTTGAAAGAAAGTGGCAGCACCCCTACATTTTCTGTGATTCCTTGCTGTGTTTAGAAAGTCGTAGTACGTTTTAGCCCTTAGAAGAAGACATATTGCTTGTAGTACAAGGTTCATATGGGCAGCCAGTTACTTGTATCTGAAAGATGGGAAGTATTGCACCTACTCAGAACTTAATTATGTGGATGGAGATACAAAAGGTAGCTCCATGGACTTTTTAGTTTGATATTTGCAGAGATGACAATGGCAGCTCCATGCAGGCTTTTGTTACGTACCATGTTCTTGCCGAAGCTTCTAGAAGAGACTCCTTGTCCGTGGAAGACTTACAGACTGAAATTCTCCTATGCATAACAGTACATTTGAAATTGTCCCATATGTGTGTTTCTTTCAAAGGAGAAATACAGGTTAGTTACTGGTAAGTGGAGCTGACTCCAGCAAAACTTTTGAAGACCCTGAAATACCACAGGTAAATGAAAGTGACAAAATATGTACCAGTTCTAGAAACAAACTAATCGCTTTCAAAGCATAGACAGTTTGCAGAGCTCCTGTTGATGGAGAAAACAGCTACAGTCAGCATGCCAACCTCTGAACCTGGTGTTGGTTGATAAAAGTGGGAGGAGTGTCTGTCTACCACACCTGAGTAGTCTGAGCCTCACAGCGTACGGAACCTGGTGGTATTTGGCCTTTCCAGTGAGCTCCTGAGTCCTGTCGGCAAGTAAGATAGAAACTCGTTCTCCAGTCAATGAATATTTAAGCTGTTGCTCAAGCTGTTCATGTTTAAGCACACGTAAGTGAGTCTGGGAGTCTTTGAAATTAAAACGAATAAATACTTGAAAGACTGACCCAAGTTGTGTCTGGAGACTCCTGATGTTATCCTGATGGATAACAAAGGTGCCTGCTGTCATAGGCCCAGGAGCATTCTGTCTGTGTCTAAAACACATAAATGTTTTTCTGAGGAATGAGTAGAAAGATCTAGCTACATGGGAGTGTACTGTAATTTGTTGTTGTTGTTGTTGTTGTTGTTGTTGTTGTTTTGTGGCAGGTTTGACAGTAATATGAACTGTCTGTGGAGAGATACTTTGCATTTTTTGCTTCATGGCCACAGACATGAATCTGTCATAAAGACACCACCTTGGACCTCCAGTCATGTTGAAACAACCCAAGCTCCCTGCAAGAAAGCATTTAGAGCTTCTGGAAGATGGCTCCCAGGTAGAATGTGCACTAGTTACAACTCTCTCTAGACTTTACTTAATATGCAAGTGTTTTACTTTGATTTTTCCTGTGGATTATAGCACAAGTTCAATACTGACAAAATTTTTAACTCCAGGAGAACATGGCCAGCGGGTGATAAACAACAGGTTTTGCCTTGAGTTTCAACCACTTAAACAAATGAGGTGAAAGGTTATAAATAAGCCTCTAAAAAGAAAAAAAAATCCACCACTTCCATGTTACCACTACCAGGTGACTAAGGAGAGGGAGGAAAAAGGAGGAGGAGGAGGGAGGAGGAAGAAGATCCCCTCTCAAGGCTGTTCTTTTTATCCTTTAGTGGTTTTTTTTAATCTAGATTAGCTGAAATGTTACTGCCTTTAAATGACTATGTTTCCCTGTAGGTATAGTTCATTCGTTCACATAATGTATATTTTGCAACAGCAGTCAACCTCTCTTCCACTTGTTTAAAAGCCTCTTTGTGAACAATAATGGACAGACTTCTCTGAGCATTTTCTACTTTAAAGAGTCTAATTTGTACTATCTCTAAAACTTTAAATGCATCGTTTCCAAATCTGGTAAAATTACTTCCTCTCTGAAAAGGAAGAAATATTTCTGAACTTCTCCCACCCCCCCTTTTTTTCCTTATATAACCCATTTTATCAAACATTTATAAAATTTCAAACTTTACAACACACTTACAAGCTTTTGACTGGCTTGTTCCTGGGTGTCTGCAGTATTTGACTCCAGGGGCTCTCAACTTGAAAATTCCTCTGAGAGAAAATGTGTGGGTATGCGTAAGGTAAAGAAGAGAGGACTTCTTTTTAATTGTATAAATGTACTGGTTGATTAAAGCCAGGAGGGTGCCTTAGTAATTTTAGAGCATATTTTTCATTAAAAAAAAAAAACAAGAAAAATGCTGAATAACTCAACATTTTGAGTGAAACATAGCCAATCCACTTTAGCTGTAACTGACCTTCTTAGGCCCTCAGGTTCCCCACAGCGTAAGCAAGAATATGATAACCCAGCCTTCTTCAAGCAAAGCAGTGACCATTCTGGCTATTTCTAATGTAACTAATTTGATGAGTTCACTAGTTACTTCTTATTATCTTGATTCATTTCATTAAAGTGCATCTTAATGTGGAACTGATTCTCATTTTTCTGTTCATTAGTTAAATTGTGTGATTTGCCACGTCCATAGATCTCATTCACTGACATAGCAACCAAGATAATATTTTATTAACAACTACAATTTAAAACATTATTTCCCCTTTTGATCGTGCCTCTGGATTTTTACCAAGGTTTGGATTTTGAAAAGACACTCTAGAGATTCCACCAACAAATATACTAAGATATCATAAAATTCTCATTTTGAATTAAAATGTCTTAACTTTTAAGCTTGGTTGAAACATGAACATGAAATGTCTATGGTATTACACTGAGATTCCATCTGATTTCCTGATGACCTACCAAGTTTCTTGACAGTTTCTTGATCTACCATTAAGGATCTAAAGTATGATCATCAATGAGAGCTGTCTGGATTATCCTGACAGCCCCTTCAGTCAAGGTCTCCCATATCTGAAAGCATCGCTGATGTTCTTTTTTACAAAACTAACAAAAATTCAAAGAGAGGCACACAGCTCATCAGAAGACTGATGACTCTCAAATGAACTGCTGGTCGTTTAACAAAGACCATGGTTTCTCCAGCAGGATCATGCTCTGTCCGCCCAGCTGGCAAACGCCCGAAACTTTTGACTACAGGCGAGACAAACAAGCAAACAGCTCCCTCTGTTCTACATCACTAAACTGACAGTCCCACCCTTTGTTTTAGACCAAGACTTCAACATACTCGCAACGTGCGTGTCATATGAGTGTGAGTTACTTCTCATCTACACCCACTTATACTTCCTTCCTAATAGCAAGTTGTTCCAAAATATCTCGTCAGCAGCCCCTTTCCTGCTGCTTCAAGAAAAAAAAAGGAAAAAAAAAAGTTGAATCCGTGGTCCGTTGGTTCATTTTACCCAGTGAACTAAACTTGTTTGTTTTGCCCTTACAAAGCTAGATCTCCTTCCTGTTTGTGAATGAAACACTCATCAGCACAATGTAATGTGACTTCATTCAGTAGCAGCAGCTGCAGAAGCAGCCAAGAAGGGAGTTTTGGACATTCAGAGGAGGACTGTGCAAATATTTGGCTTTTGAGGTTTAGGAAGAGGAAAAGAAAATTATTTTTTTTTTTTTTTTGCTGGGAATGTTTTCATTTTGGCACAATTTTTTTTAGTTCAGTTTTCTGCATCAAATTAAAAAAAAGAAGAAAATATTTTGTTTGGGTTGAACAAAACATCATTTGACTAACAGGAGATGTCATCTGTTTTTAAATTTAAACTCACTTAAAATGCAATTTAGCTACTTTTTATGTAAGTTCAAAGAAAAAACCTGTTATACTTCATTTTGAAAAGATGCAGGTGTTTCCAAATTCTGTTCTTTCTCTTTTTCATTCTTTAATTTAAACAAACAATTGCATCTGCTGCAATACCACCCCAGTACTTCCTGGTAACACTGCATGGTGCTATATAATATTACATAGAGTCAATGTTGAAGTAAAGTATTTTCACTCATTCTTAACTTATGTTATTATCTAATTCAAATAACACACTGGAAAATATCTTTATCACACCAGTATTTTTATCCCAAGGTTTCTTAATTTCAAACTCACCTTATTACTACCTTCCTATTCTCTGTCTCTGCTTGCTTTGCCCTTTTAGTATTTTGACTCTAAGTATTTTTCTTTCCAATTCCTACCCCCACTTCCAACTTAAATAATCTGCATCAATGAATTAAATGACATATTCTGTCTTAACATTGTTCATATGGGTTACACCATGCCAGTATATCTGTTTTGTCTGCCTAGACCATACAGTTCCACTAATTAAGGTGTCTAATCCTGCAGTTAATCCTATGACTTCAGTGTGACTCAAATTCCTAAATTCATGAGGTTTTGTGTCTCAGGTCTTTGGACAAGGGCTATCTGAACTACTTTGTTTGTACAATGGTCCCAGCTGGTTCATTGACGTGAGCATAGAAACCGTGATTGATAATAATCGTCACTATTGTGTCATTGTTGTTAACATCATCACTTAGTGCAAGACTAAAGTTAAAATAAGGCTTTCTCATTTCATGAGATGACTCTATGGATAGACACAGCTGGAGAAAAGAGTTTCTTTCCAGATGTTTCTCATATCGTGATTTCTATAAAATGACCATACTGTACCGTAGAATGTAATTTGAATTTTCCTGAGAGTTGTGCCCTGAACCACTCAAAAGAGCTCTCTTTCTGCTGGATTTTAGATGGGGCTTCCACTGCTATTTCACTGCTGAGCCATGTGGACATACTGTCCACTAATTCTCTTTTCCAAACTAATGACAGCTGTCTGAATTCAGTGGTGAGAGCGGGGAATCAGCATTTTCCTTTCTGATTTGTTGTTTTGCTCCTTTAATAGTTCATGTAAGAGAACTGCCTTCACTGGGCAAATGTAGAAAACATATTCTGAAATCTCATATTGGGAAAAGTCATCTAATTTAGCCTTTCTTATAACCATACCAGTCACATTGCAGACTTTAAGCCCATTCCTGTCATCCTTATCCAGACAACCTTGACTTCATATTGATTTTGCCTGAATAAAATAGGCTTTAATATTGTCCAAATAATGCAATGAAACTAATGTGCAAGAGGAAAATAATTGTCCTACTTATATCATTCTCACACTCTTACAGATTTTGTGTATTTTCTCTTTTCTGTATTTTTGTCAAGATTCCCATTAATGCTTTTGAAATTCCTGTATTTATTAGACAAGCAATAGCTCAATAAATCACTTTAAAAAATCCCCCACGACCTTTAAAACTAGACAATCATGCAATCAAATTTCTGTATTCTGAACATTTATTCAGATCATGTTACAACCAGCACAGTGGAGAAGCATAAGTAAAACATTCAAGACTCTTTTCTCCAAATTATGTTTAAAATAATGTAAAAAATATCTATAAATCCACCTCGAATACAAGACCTCAGCAGAGCTTCTGAGATGCAGGCTCTCAGTTTCAGTCACACTACAGTTTCTCTCCCAGTGAAACTGTGTCTTTTTCAGCAGGCTGAGAAGCATTTTCTACTCTGATTGACTTTTTCCTCAGATGTATTCATCACATAATTGTAATCAGGAGAAGCCATTGTGTGTTGTTCCTACTGAAGTACAGCATTTATAGTATTGCAATTAAAGCTTCATTGCTAATACACTGGGCATTGCCTTTTCTGCAGATTTAATGGGACTTTGCTGTGTGATTGAGTTCAAGAAGGATGTGGAACACCTCTCAAAAAACAATGCTTTTCTTCAAGCTCTTCAAATATCTGCCGGCTTTAATGCAAGGGGCTGGACACCCACTTTCCTGTGGTGAAATTTAATGTCAGCTTTTTAATACAATCCTCTTAAGCTGCACTGTTTCAACAGATTTTTGCAGTCACCCTGGCAAAAGCAGGTTGCCTCTTTTTCCCATGCCATGTACTTGCAAAGCACAAATGTAGTGGCTTTCTCTGCTGAATGTAAAAGTTTTCCAGTTTTACAAGAATCACTGACATTTGGAAAACTCTTTGCATCCCAAATCATATTAAAAGGTAGAAAACTCTGGCAAATAGGGGAACAGTGGAAGCAGGGGAAAGCAGATTGTGCACAACGAAGTAGCTCATCTTGAGCTTATTTTGTGCATTCTCATTCTGTAAGAACTTTCATTTCAAAAAGAGTTGCTCTAATCTCTAAGAAAGCAACGTGTTTAAAAAATATTTAAAAATTAATCTCTGAATTATTTTTGAGACATTTTTAATGGCTTCCCCGTAGTGTTTTAAACAGGAAACATGTTGCTTCTCTGAAAACAGATTTATTTCAACAAATTGCCGTTTTCCTTCCTCCCTAAAATGTTTAATTGAATGATGTTACAAATGCTTCTAGTTGTGCAGTGTCATTACATAGGCAGGGAGCCACTTTAGGTTTCCTTACACTGAAAGGGAGCCCGGAGGTAGCTGGATGCCCCGCTCTTGGTTGCATTGAACAACGCTGCCGGTGGATTTGGTTCCCTGGCAGGATCATGTACCCATCAGAACCCAAAGTGTGACAAAAATGGCAATCAGATAAGTCAGCCCCTGTTCAGTACTCTGTATTTCCTCACACTCTGCACAGACATATATGCAATGCAGGCCTGTGTAATAGCTGCATGAACCTCCCTGAGTACGCTTTCCTTCAACGTAAGGGTGCCCCCAGAGAAGACAACCCATGTGAGCCCAGGCTACTCAGGCATATTGACTGCTTGATATTTGTCACTCCTACATAGCTGCACCATTTCTTGGTGCTAAACTCATTTGTGAAGATAGAGGTATGGTGGGAAATGACACCCACCGGTAGCAGCAAGTGGTAAAATTTGAAAGAGCTTTCTTTTACTCATTTTACAGTGTGATGTATTTGGGTTATGTTAAGTTATTGATATATTTTATTTGTCTCTTCTATTTTTAGAGTTCAGGGTTTTTTTTTTCTCTGCTGCTATGTAACTCCTTAGCCCCCTTCCAGATGATCTTTTCTCCTGTGACAAGCAAGTCATGGTAAAAAAAAAGCAGCTGGCATGAGTGCTTGTTTCCTCCCACCTTCCTCAGCCTGAAGTCGAGTTCGTTCTGGGTCATCAAGGTTCTTGCAAGGAAAGGTTTGTGAGCAAGCATCAGCAGGACTTTTGTGGCATTGGCTCATATCGTCACCTTTCCCTCCTGCGTTGTAACTGGTCTTCAATTTACCAAGAAAAATGATCTGGCCTGCCTTGCAAAAATGAGACCCAGAATTTACTGTAGCTGTTGTTTGATTTCAGCTTTCAATGCTGTATCCACGGCAAAGAAACCCAAAGAAAAAATATGTAGGCAATCTGCTATTTTGTACCATTTTTTTTTTTTAATTATGTGGCTATCACTTTAGTGACACATCCTTGTCCAGTGTATTCTGAGCGTTTACTATTGATGGGCAACTGGCAGGTTGAGTTCAGCAGCACAGTGCACAAGGACTGAAGAAATAAGGAATATGCTTATAGAGGGCTAGAATTAGGAAGATATTTTTGGGAAGATCAGTGCACTGAGTAGCACACAGGGAAGTAGGGAGAAAAAGTAGAAGACAGGCTGGTTGTATCATAGTGTCAACTACAGTTTAAGGATGTGCTTGTGTGACAGCAGCGGTTGTGAATCTGCTACAGTTCCTAACTCTACAGTCATCTGATGTGATATATCTCTGTATTGTGTTTCCAAAGCTCCTAGTTATAGGACCTTCTGAAACTGCAGTCATTTCATGACTACAGCACACAAACAGCTTTTTCCTCATGATTCACTATGGCATGGGGAAGTGCTTGTGCTCTGGTTTTGCAGACAGAGAAGACCCCTGAAGCACTGAGTGGCTAGAAGAAGTGAATGCGCAAAAGGCAGTAAAAATGATCTAACCATCCCGTTCTTACTCGACATCACAACTGGGATTCTCAAACTTCCTGCTCGTCTGCAGCCAACCCACAGGGAACATAACCTTTTTTTGCCAGCAAAAATCTGGGCGTGTTCAGAACTGCCCAAATCCTAACAATATTCGGCAACCAAAGAGCTGCCTCATGCCTCAACAAGAGATCTGTCTAGATTTTGCCTGATTACCTTCCATGGTCTGCTCTGGGTCCCGTCCAGTTAAAAGGTAGAGCAACAATCTCATTTTCTCAAGTAAGTTAGTGATAAGAACATTCGCCTACACAAACTGGGGAGAAAAATAATAATAAAAAAAGAATAAAATTGTTCCTTCTCCAGATATGTTTTACAAGAAAGGGCTGGCTCTACCATGTATTTTCAGGAGAAGAATCAGAACTGAAATCTTAGCAGAAGACCACTGCCTCCTCGAAGTCCCAAAAGAACACGCCTACCCTGCCAAAGTATCCCTGCTTGACATGCTCATTATGGTAGATGCCATTCATCGGTACCTTTTCCATCAAAAGCACCTGATCCACTGCAGCGATTTCCACTGGCAGCTAGACCAACTTCATTTTGCAGGCTTGTTGCTTGTCCAGGGTTATGCAAGCTGGTTATGATGGAGGTGTGAAATGAACCCAGCTCTTACAAGCACAATCCAAGCCCCAGAGCATCGTTGCTGTCTTTCCCTGCCTGGGCTGGAGCTGTGGTTACTCTGACTGCTCCAGAAAACCTTCCTGCCAACCTTGTCTTGGCGTTTTAAGTGCAACGAAAGCTCTTAAAAGAAGGCACAGACAGAGCTATATGGGCAGGAGGATTGAAATTTCAGCTGGAAAATGACGCAGGAAAATGTGTTTCAACTGGAAAATGACACTTCTCTTACAGTTTTTTGGCACAACTGGAAAAAAAAACATTAAGAAAAATTCCAGTGCAATGAGAAGCACTAGGATGCAGTAGCTGGTAACTCACTGGTTTCAGTGATGTCAGTGTTGTTACCCTTCAAAATGCCTGTTCTATTCAGAAAAAAAAGCTTCCAATTTTAAAAGACAGGAAACTTTTTCGTCTGCAGTTGCTACTATTTTGGGCAAAGGCTGATGACCAGGTACGTGTGTATTAAACAGCTTGGGGGTTATTACAATAAAACAGGAGCTACCACACTGGGAGATTTAAAAAAAATATGTATGGAAAAACGTTCTGCAGATTACCCTTGCCTGCATGTGTAAGTGCATGCATGTGGATAATCTTGATGTGGTTTTAAAATAGCAGTAACAAATACCAAATTCAAACCCCAAATCACTTCAGTTATTAACAAAAGAGCTGAGATTCATGTTTTTACACAATGACTTTTTTCTTGAGCAAATAAAGTCATTTCATTAGTTTAATATTATTCTAACTCTTAAGGATTTTCAAGCTTTCTAATTTGTTTGCTCTCTTCTTCCTCACATTTATAAACTGGCAAAAAAGCATGTAAAAAATTCAACTCAACCCCTTAGAAGAAATGGCTACCCTTGGAGCATTTCTCATCAATGATAGAAATTCAGTTTAGGACAGTGAAACTGACAAGTTACTCTCCGTGATGACAGATGAAGACTTTGAAAACGAGAAGAAAAAGAGCCATTTACCAAGCTGCTTTTTTTTTTTTTTTTTGATGTAAACAAGAGAGGTCATGTCTTTCTAGCCTATACAGGCATTCATTCCAGTTACGATCTCAGCTGTGAAAAGGTTACAGGGTAGTATGTATGGGCAAGAATACTCAGTCTGTTGCCAGGAGTATGGGAATAGTTGAGCTTACATTTGATCTTTTGTTGCCCATCACACTTCATACTTTTCATCTGTGTCATGCCATATCACACCAACATGACAGAGTAAGATGTCTGAGCACCTTGACCCAGCTATTGCTGTCCCTCTACGCTCCCCTACCCAGTCACTGACAGAGACTTTCCAGATGTACCATAAGCAGCAATCTTTTCAGACAATTCTTCGTGAGGCTATTTATAGAGCAAATTGTTACAAAAATAGCTCTAGACCTGACATGGATTTTTCTTCGCTAGGGTAGGAGATGACCTATCCCTCCCTGCAGCACTCACTGTGGGCTGATGCTTCTTGAACTGCTTCCATATAGTGCAGTCCCTGGACTCTAATCCAAGTTTTACTGTAATGAACACAAAAATGTGTATTTTACCCTCAACAAGCATCTCTGGGGCTGTTTGAGCAACTGGTCTCTGCACTTGATGGAGGCAGGACAGGCATGTGCTGCTCTATGACTGAAAGAGTCAATAGCTAGTCTCTCAGAGAAACAATTAGAAGGACAGCACTCTATAAGGATGTTTGTGACACTAGTCTGTGACTTTTCTGTTTGCTTCTATAGAAAATTTAAAGATTTCCCAACCTCTCCCTACATTCAAAGTCTGTTTATGGAGTCCATTTCTGAATGGGTGTGAAATGGCCATGAAAGGACTTAGATGTGAAAAAAAGTTACCTCAAGAAATAGACCTAGATAATTTTTCTGTTCAGGAAAGGCATATTGGGAGAGAGCAAGTCCTACCTTACTATTTGCTGATTGTACTTGCATGGTCCTTACTGAATGGTGGTATCTGAGGCAAACTATCGCCTGTTATGCAGTCTTCCATGTGCTAGATCTCATGGAAGATAAGCAACCCTTTCTTCCCAATATTTTTACCAGGCATCTGAGAACCTGTAAAACATTTGATAGCAGGAAATTTCCAGTGGAAGGCATACTAAGTCCAGAACTTCCTTTCTTCTGATGAATGGAGATCCACATACAACAGCTTCAGATCATATTGATTTGCTCAGATCTTAGCTGTTAGGAATAAGTCAAAGGGACTCTTCAATGCTCTGAGTCAGTAAATTAAATTAATCTCAGCTATGCTATGATCTTTTTTACTTTCTTAGACACAGAGAATCTTAGAAGCGTTGGTTGCATGGGACTTCTGAAGGTCGTCCAGCCTCCCCCTTGAAATGGGACTATTGCCAACACTAGATTGTGTCAGCGATGGATTTGTCTAGCTGAGTCTTGAAAATACCCAAGGACAAAGATTCCTCAGCCTCTCTGGGTCACTTCTTCTGACTTGCACTTACCGCTGGTAAAGAGTTTTTCTAATGTCCAGTACGAAGCCTCTGAGCCCACGATCTCTGGCCATTGCCCTCTGTTAGATAGCCTGGCACTACCTAGAAGAGTTTGGCTCTGCTGCCCTTGTAACAGCTCTTCACACAC
>JAVKLA010000074.1:4511678-4525649 GCA_034782735.1 Sagittarius serpentarius | reverse complement strand
CCACACCCTCTCTTTCTGCTGTTTTGCTACTCGTTAGGAAACACGGTTGTCCAAAATCCTGTCAGAAGCAGACTCTGCTAAGCACAGACTCTAAAAGTCTTGTGGCTTAATTTGCTGCAAAAATAAATCTAATTGGCTGACTCTAGATCCTGCTAATGACCATCAACACCTTAACACCAACTGCTTAGACTGGAAAAAATCATGCTAAGAGCTTTTTTTATTAAGTGAAAAGCACAGTGTGAATGACACCCAGGGGAGAATAGTCTTCATTTTATTTATTTGTACATTTTCAAACATTATTATTTTCTACTGTTTTGCACTGACAGACATCCTTCTAAAAGGAAACTGCTTTCTAATTGTTAGTTTCATCTACTGTGCCAAAATGTATTATTTCCAATGCAAGAAAATCAGAGAGGGACTCAGCCACAAACGTGATAACCTAGAAAATTATCCTAAACCATATCTGTTCAAAAGAACAATCACATACTGCAGAAAATTATCTCTTTTTTTTTTCCCTCTGAAAGCTCCCATGTTGCAGCAACTTCATCACCCCATGTTTATATAAAGTGCTGCAGTCTGGGGACCAAACTCCCAAAAGGTCATGTTCTGAACTGGACCTGCACAGAAAGATGTGTAAACTCGGCTTAAACACCTGCTTTGGATTCTGAGTATGCATACTGCACACTAAGAGCAATGAATTCAGACCGAAAAACAGCATCCAGGCTGATTTTCATACGTAAATGGAGCACATGGAAAGATGTTTCAACACGCTTTTTGCAAAAGAGAATCATGTTTAGAACAGTCACGACCTAAATAAAAGATCTGAAATGTAGGCTTTTCTCAGGCTAAGAAAATTCCACCCCACCTTCTTCATTGTCAGATGATGATATAACCTTAAGAGCAAACATTTAGAACAGACTACATGGAAAAAACCCGAATATTTAAACCCTCTCCTGTTTCAGCAGGGGAACTCACGCAGCTGAGAATGTAAGAATGATGGTATCGGAGGAACGGGAAGAAATATGACTGTGTACCTTTGCAGTCAGGGTATTCATACAAGTAAGAAGAGTTCATCCGTGCTTTTTTCTTACGTGGTTTTCCGTTCATCAGGTGGGCTTTTTAGTTAATTCTTCAAAAGTACATAGCTCTTCACACAGATGGCAGGGGGAAACAAAAAACTTAAAGAAGGTGCTTTGAAACAACAGCTTCCTAAGCATTATAGCCTCCAAGTCAGAGCCACCCAATTCAGTCCCAAAACATCATAGGGGTTTCTCCCCAAACTCTCTGGCGGCTATATAAGGGGCAGACTGACAGTCCTTGTCTTCAGACGAACACATGTACTGTTTTCCCAGGATTCCCAAGAAAACAGAAGGCATCACAGCTGGGATTCGCCTACTCCTTTGCTGGGAGCTCCTGTATTCCCCTGCTCCATCACTGAGCAAGTACCAGAAAACGAGGAGGTAATTCACTGCATCCACGAAAGGCAGTGACAGCATGTCTGCTAAACACTGGTGAGTTCTCCTGGAAGCATTCGTCCCCTTGCTGTAGAAGCATTTTGTCCTGTGCCTCTTTTGCAAATATGTGGTACAGGACACAGGCCTAAACCGTTAAATACCTGGTAAGCAGAAGAAATACCAATCTCTATTGTACTCCCACAGAAATACTGTGTGACCTTGGATAAGTAATTTGATATGTCCATGCCGCAAATATTTTTCGTAAACTGAGGGTAATACTACCAATCTAGTCATTTTAAAGTGATGTGCCAGTGATAAGCACTATATACTGACTTTCTAAACAGAAATAATACCACTATGAGTCATTGCCTTTGGAAGCCTGAGTGGAAATAAGAAATCTTACTTGTACGTAACAAAAACAAGAGGTATGATTGTATTTTCTAAAGAACAAAGTTGCTGAATCTCAGTTTCATTAAAATTCTTTTAAGGTTCGCTTAAAAGATGTCAAGGTTTGTGGGCAGAAACATGCTCATCCCTCACTCACAATATTGTTGTGTGAAATCCCTGCAGCGCTAGGGAGAGAGCACTTTATCTGCCCCTCTGAGTCTCAGACTTGCCAGTGGGCAGATCAGATCAGGTTTAGAGCTTTGGGAGCTCAAATGGTGTGGAAAGTAAAACATTATTTAGAGCAGCCTTCACGCTGCTTTAATTTAAAGCAGAGGGTGGGAAATTAAAATTAAGGGAAATACAAATGGTATCAAGACTTTTTGTATCTGTGTCTGTCCCAAACACAGAAGCAAAGTACTTGATACCCAGGCTTAAACAGTAAGAGCTTCTCCTTTAAAAAGTAAAGCTTTTTCAGCAGCAGCACAGACTCTCCAAGACAGAGAATTACAATAGACTGTAAGGCAAGCACAGCAGGCTGTTGTACAACACTTAACTTGTAGTAGACTCGCACCCTAAACGAAAGTAGATATAGGACCAGTTCTAGCTGCCATTCACTTCTTTCTCCCACACACTCGCACTGGCAGTTTGTCTTTGTTCCTGTTCAGCTGCTTCCTTTAGCTGTCTTTACTGCCCAAATGAGGGCGTCGGGAAAATATCCTTCTTCCTAATAATTTTGCTTCTTACATGTCAAGTTGGTCATTTTTTAACCTGAATTAAAAAAGATGTATTTAAAGCAAAACAGAGGGTTTTGCGTTTTTCTTGGGGGTTTTTTTTGTTGTTTTTTTTTTTCCTTCCAAACAAAATATTTGTATAGCTTAGCACTGAAATAATTTCAGCAAAGTGTGCCAGCTCTATTCTAGCCAGGTGTCCTTTCTTTTGAGAGGAATCACCTCTGAGGCCAGCGTACTCGTGAAACCCAAATAATGCACTGGCCACCACAGCGAGAATCACTTTTTCTAAAAAGTCAGAGCAGGGAAGCCAGAAAGAAGCACAAGCTTGTTGGTAAAATGACCATTGTTAGTAGATGACCACAGCCATGTCCTGCTTTCCCCAGTTACTCCCTATGTCCTAGGCAGCTCACTGCGTTCCCCTGTCTTTGACACTATATTCAGCAGGCAACCTGCTTTATCAGACAGCTTAAAGGGATAAAGACATTGAGTTGGTTGATGTATGGAAGCTGTCTCCTAATAAAAGCGCACCCACCTTTCCAAAAGAGGTGCATTGGGGGATAATTTGAAGACATCTGTTACGACAGAAGCTGTGTAATAACTTACCCTGGTTAGCTTGGTGCCTAGGAATTCACTCATGGATTCCTGCCCTTGTAGTAGCTGCCCTACCAACACAGAACAGAAAGGGAACTGCTGCCTTTTTACAGAGCTTCATGGAGAGTAAAGAGAGGGTCAGAAGGACAGAACAGGCAGTGAGATACTGGTCAGCACGATGGAGACTAGATCCCATGATCAACAGGGTGGGTAACTTCTTTGGGAAACATACCTTTCCCATAAAAAAAGAAATATCAAGTTTAGGCAACTTGATGTTATGGGTAACTGGAATCTGGATACAGCCCTACGTTTACGTAGAAGCACTTTGAAAAGGTCCTAGAAGAAATGCAAGTATTTTAGAAAAGTGGATTACTTTGTACTCGCCCTCTACACAGGAAGGTAACGAGTGTCTTTAAACAAGAAATATTTGCATTTGCAGGTGAAAACTTGAAGCAGAATTTCATAATTTGAAAATCTGTAGCCAGTGCCTGCTATCAATCAATGAAAAATCTGCAAGTCTATTTTTTAAGCATAGTTTTGGCTCACATTTCTAAATCACATATTGTTTGTATTTCCATATTTTTTTAAGAATATTTTCAATATTCTGAAGCTTTATTTAATCATTGTCTTGGTTTTTTCCATTTGTTTCAAAGTGAGAACACACAGCAGGAGAACTATTTTTTTGGTCCCTCTAAAATACTCTACGTATCTTTTTTCCTTTTCAGACTAAGGAGTTGTAGGATTCGAATAAATTCAACTTTTTCTGTTCAAAATGCTCTCTGTAGGATTATGTGCTGTGTGTTTCTGGCTGTAGTCTTTCTTGCTAAAAGGGAACGGATAGGTGTAAATGATATTCACACCTCTTAATTGGAGTCATTAACAGTTCTCTGGGTTATCTTCCAGCGTAAGACCTTGGGCTTCCTAAGGAATAACTATAAATAAGAGCCAGGAGTTGCTGCAAACTTTTCCTCATATAGGAATGTCAGTGAAGAGTCTGATTTTTGTGCCTGTTTTTTTTTGCAACATTTCTTTTCTGGCAACGTCTCTACTGTAGACAAGATTTTATGAGCAGGAAAGTGCATTTGTTGGTATAGCTGTTTCATTTGAGCTGATATAAGCAAGACCATCACGAAGGCTTTTTTCCCTTGTACATTCTGTATCTATTAGGAGATATTCCTGGTGTACCAACACGAGCTGCAGGCAGGAGTTTGTCTTCCTTTCTTGAAAGTTTTTTGTTTGTTTGTTCCTGTTTAGCATTGTGCAATCCTTTTTGAGAGTAAGGAGAAAAAAAATCAATTATTTACCTTGTTTTGCAGAACAGACACAAAACTGATGGAAGCAATATCAACAGCTTGATAAAATACACTAACAATTCATGAAAAATTCAGGTACAAGCCAAATATAGTTTATTCATGAAACCGAACCAATTTACACTGCTTAACTGCAGTGAACATCAAAACGTCCTTTCATGGCCTCTTAAAAAACATGTAACAACTCCGCATATTTTTCTTGTATTTGCCCTTGCATGTGCCTGCCCAAAATCAACAGCCTGATTTCTCATCCTGCACTAACAGCCATTCATGTTGTGTTCACAGGTACAAATATAGCAAATGCCACACTCAGTTTTTGCCTCTAAACTCCAGTCTAAGCAGAAGAGATCACAACAAAAAATTATCAAGATAAGTAGGAAACTTGCTGATGAGCCCACACTGCCTTTTGCTGTATTAATTCTTACTATTAGGTCAATTTGAACCCATGAAAACACCTAAGTAAGAAAAGTCTCATGAAATAATAATATTGGTAACTGAAAACCAACAAACCAACAGTCAGGAAAGATTAGATGTGCATGTAAAGGTGGAATGTACCTCTGCGACTTTCTTTAAATTGACCACACAAACTCTTTAGATCTCTTTTAAATCTGGATAAAACAGCAGGAGATGCTAAATAAAATGGCAGTTTAAGTGTCACCTAGAGAAAATTTGAGAGTGGCAAGTGACCTTTCTCCTTTCTTTAAGTTCAAAAGACTGCGGGAACATTTAAGACTCAGAGAGGCATGAGGTGGACAAAGCAAAATAAACCTTCCGTATAGACAGATGAAGTAGAGATAGATTTTCTTAGACATAAATAAATTTAGGGACGGCTTCTACAAGTATAGAAACTGGCCATCAAAAAATATGCAAGGTTGGGTTTGCAAATGAGGTGGACTTTTTGGAAACCTCAAAGTCTTGCAAACTTGCCACCTCAAAGATTTCACAGGAGCCAGCTGGGATCCCAGGTGCCCTTTAAGACGCACAAGAAAGACCTCAAAAATAAGACAGGCAGCCCATCATCCTAAGTTGATAATCATCTTAGATCGTTGTAGGGAAGTACTGAGCAAGGACCAGAGTTTAACCTTGTCTGCCAGAGGGTCTGAAGCTTAGTTTTGGGTCACACCTTTGCTCATCATTGGGCTCCAATTCCAGGTTACCCTCTCTTCTTCAGAAAAATAGTATAAAAGGGAGTTAATGGTACAGTCTTCCCTCCACTCTATGAATAAAGCATTGTCACATACAAATTTCCCCAGTAAATACCTTGAAATACTAAGTTACTGGATATTTAGAGGAAAAATTTTCTCAGACTATTCTCTATCTGTCCAATTTGGTATAAAAGGCATAGCCGTAAATGGGGGAAAGAACTTGAATATGGGTCTTTGAAGTGAGTGCCCCATATAGTGGCATATAGAACCCCATCCTTTTGAGCTCTCTATCTAGTTGGATGCACATTTTACAGTTGAGCCCCAGTTAATTCCAAGAACAAATGCCTACCCATCATCTCAGCTTTTATTGAATTCCTTTTTATTTTAGTAGACAAGAATTTAAAGAGCTTTTTTCATTTTTTCTTTATTTTTTCTTCTTTTTCTTTTTTAAATCTGAGAACATACTGTGCTATGAGGACCCTTGGAGCTGTACAAGCCAAATAAACTCTGCAATGACATTTTAAAAGTTGTTTTGCATTTGTATAACCTAGCTGTAATCCTTCTGTGTCTCAGAATTCACCACACTACCAATCACTTAAATTATTGAACTGGATTTCACATAAAATCCATTTGGTTTTGGAATATATATATATGTTCAAAATTTAGTGAAGCTTCTTCCCCCGAACCCATGGAACAGATAGAAAAAGTAAAGCCAAGATGAACTGTCCTGGGAAAAGGAGGCTGAGGTAATGCAAGCAGAATCACTGCTTCAGAAAACATTTTTAAACATAGCTGAACAACACCCCCGCCAAAAAAAATTTCTCTTTTGTCACTTAAAGGCATATGAATCCTCATGGCAAGGGCAGCAATACATAACAATGATGATAATACATCAATACATAACTAATATCACAGTACTACAAAGCAATTGAAAAATCAAGAAAGAAATGCAACACAAATAATTTAGTTTTTTAAAACCGTATATGTCACAGGTACTTCTCCCATTCTGTTTCAGTTGTTTTTTCCATAATACTGGATACCATTGGCTTAAATGCGCAAGAAATTAACTTCTGTTATCTCAGAGTTGGCATGTAAATGCTAAATTTGACTTCTTACTGTCTGCCTATTTTTGCTTTTCTATATACATAAAAAAGATGTAAAAATATATTTTTATACTTGATTTAGAGAACTTCAGCAATGTTCAGCTCCCAATAGTAAGCTGTCTTTCTAAATGTAAGAGCTATTTTTCCTATGATTTTGTTTTCTCCCATGAATTTTTTAAAAATGTAATTTATTCATGAGCAGAAGTGAGTAAAACCACTGGTTTCCCAGTGGAGTCATATTGTTAAGACGAACCACATCTTTCCTGACCTTGCATAGCAATTGTAGGGGCTGCACTCCATAATTGGTCCAAATACAAATACACTTGTAAATCAGGTAGGTTTCCTGGAACTTTGGAACAACACCAGTGCGTCTGGTTTTATTCAGCCCCAAGTCTGAATTGCAACTGACCAAAAAATTACACGCCAGCTAAACCTATCAGACCTTTCATGCCTGAGCTTTCCACCCCCATTCTCTTCTACACAAATTAAAATGAGGTTCTTTGCTGAAGCCAAAATCTTCCAATATGCTTGTCATGAACTGCTGAATTTACTGTTCACATCTTTTTTACAATACAGATTAAGTGTGGATCCAGAGCTCTGCTTCAAAGGGGCCCTCCAACTGCCATATTTTCATCATAGCATGCATTCACGATGCAAATATAATATCCATCTGGGCCTTTTATAGGCTTAATTTATCCCTGCTTATTTATCATAATTAAGTGCACCATATGATAGGAATCCTTGTGGTATTTCTACTGATCTGGAGTAGGGAGAGATCACTAACCCTACTTATGAAATCCAGCAATTAAATTACATGATATCACTCATCATAAAAAAACAAACCCTCTACTAATGACATAAATGTGTTGGACTAACCAGTTCTGTTCTAGCACATATGTAAAATAAGGGGGGGAAATGACAGAACATCAAAGATGAGAGAGCCCTGCAGAAGCCCCAAGGAAAGTTCCCAAGCCACTGGATTTGAAAATATGGTGCACCACGGATTAGTTCTGCAGTGATAGAGATGTGACCAGGGGACACGAGCTGCATCAAGAATCCCAGGTCAGGGGATCTGGAGAAGCTTTTCTGAAATCAAGTTTACGTGACCCCAGGGAAGTTGCTTTAAGATACCGCGAGTGCAGTCTGATTTGGGGCGGACCCACCTTCACATCTCTTCCCACCTCTTCCCACAAAAATAATAAACACACACATACATGTGCCTATCTTTTACGAGGTGTTGGGGTTTTTTAAACAAGTACCTTCCATAACCTCCTGAAGCAATATCTCATTAAAATATTTAAGACGACTGGTAACACTTCTAACGGCACTTAAGATTATTGTGGAGACCGTGTTCAGCGTCCGCAATGGGGTGCGGTGCAAAATGTTCTAGGCTAGCTCTAAGGGAGCTAGTGTGTAACTGTGACAAAGCATGGTGCAGATATACTGTCAGCTCCAAATCCAGGTGTGCAATCATGCTGTCACAACAAGAGGACGGAGACTGCTGTAGATCGTAGACTTCAGCTGGTCAGTCTTATATCACACTCCCTTATAGTCATGGCCTAAGATACTTAGAGCTGCGTTTGTTCAAAGAAGCTAGGAGTAAATGTCTATACTAAAGGAAATATTTAATAGTAGCAAGATGCCTTGCTCCCTTTGAAACTGGTATGAAATCTCTGCATACTAAAGGCATGCCACAAGACCCAGGCCAAAAAAAAAAGGCCAAGAGCATCCATATTTGTGTTTGGAGGAGGTGTTCTTCCAAGACACAGCAGTCAGTGGGTGATGCTGCCTCCTTCTCAGACCAGACTCTGGCTGTAAGAACGGTCTCCATACGTGAAGAAGTCACAGTAACACCATCCTCTTTCCTCTTTTCCATCCTTTGATCCGGCTCAAATCCCCAGTCCCTGCATCATATACGGAAGACCTTCAGGTCCTCTTGCTGCAGATTGTCTACACAGGAGAAGACAAAAAGTAAGAAGACATCATTAGAAAGGACAGGTCTGTCTTCTAGTCTGTTCCCGTCTCTCACATGCTCTTCATTGCTTTTTATCCAAAGGATCCTTGCTGCAAAACAGTCAGCATCTGCCTAGGCAGACCCTTCAGCCCCTCAGAAACCTGGCAGGTCCCAGGTAGGTGCCAAATCTAGGGCTGACCTAGAGGTGTCCCAACACAGAAATATTTGGGCTGAAAGAATTTTCAGTTTAAACAGGGAAGCCCACAGTGACATTAAGCGGCTATGAACCACAGGCTTTTGTTTGTTTAAATGCATTCAGTTGTTTAAAGTATTTCTGTGTTTTCTATATGGGCCCTTGTGGGATTTCCCGAAGTGCCTAAGAATTTCACGTACCTAATTCCCATTGAAATTTGGACCTTAGGAGTCACTGGCTTTCAGTAAGACTTTCAGAAATCTTACCATGTCTTTAATGAACTTGCAAGTTTTAATGAACAGTCATGCAATTTTGGAGTCTTCTTGTCTGGAAGCAAAGCTGGGCTGTAAATCATTACACCATTAATAGCTGCTCCTTCGCCTTTCATTCCTAAGTATGGTAGTAATTATCTGTTTTGCAAAGCATAATAAAATATGTGTCTTCATATTCAGAATATTCATGTAGCGACAATTCTAAAGTTATCATAGATGATGTATAGGCAGCAGTGTGTCCACGGTTAACCAGATTTCTTAGAGAGCTTCTTTTCTAAGCCCAGGGCCATAAACTTGTTTTGGGAAACCACAGTGGCCTGCAAATCACCAGAAAAGAAGGGGAGAGATTTCTCCAGTGCTGGAAAAATGCTAGATCCCGCCTGAACTTCAGATCCTTAAAACTTAACCTGATTTCACATTCTTGACCAACTCTGCTTCTATGTGTTTGCTCAGCTCAAAAATGTTTCTTGTCTCTGCAGTTAAATATGTGTGGGAATTAATGCGCTTGCAGTATTTGAAGACAAAAAGCGCTAAAACCCCTATGAATGGTTTTAGATAAGCTGTAGTTTGTTACTGTTCTTAATAATTTTGCCACTCGTTGCCACAGGAGACTGACCCTTCGGAGAGAGCAGCTTAGACCAGCTACCCCTTCCAGGCACCAGAAGGATGGTGAACGGCGCACACCTACTGCCACCCTCCAGCTCTGTGCTCGCTCATCCCTGCTGGCACATACCTCCAGGGAAAGTCTTGGTACGACTGCTCTGTGTGCTCTCCCTCTGCTTCCTTGTCCTGAACGTGTGACTTCTAAGCTCCCACATTTTCCCTTGTGGCTTCTCAAACTTATAGTGATGGTTTTATTCCAGCCTGTGCCCCTGCTGTTTTATGTCACCCTAAACTTTACCTCCATCTTTGCACTAGTTCAGATAGTATTATTCCACATTCGAAACATAGGTTTGACATTTGGTCTTGCTAGAGACTTTTTTTTTTAAGAATGTGAATAGTAAAATATTTATGAAACTCTTATGGCTTGAAAACTACATGTGGGATTAAAATAGAAGCTAATAGAGGAAGAAAGATCACAGCAGAGATGGTTTCCAACATTAACTGTGAACTTCCTTTGGTGCCAGGAACTGGTTGAGTTAGATTGCGTTCTCCACCAAAATTGCATAGAGTGAGACTGTTGAACTGTGCATGAAAGGGGCAGCTTAAGAAATTGCAGAAACATTACATGGGAAGCTAGAGGCACAAGAGGTACAAGCATTCTTCAAGACGGTGCAGTGTGTTCATAAAGGTTAGATGAAATCTCTGCACTTCTCTAGCACAACCAGAACATGAACATTATAGCACAGTTCAAAAAAACACGAAAACCCAACAAGCCCTAAGGTAAGAACAAACCTGCAAAGATTCTGTTGCCATGACTGTGCCACGGTAAGCAAGCTCATCAGAGCCTTTCAGACCACATACAGAATATTCTCACAAGAAGAGTTTTCCTGCCAACAGTTACAAGAACCCTTGTCTGTCGGTGCTGGGAGCCGACAAATGCCAGCCTGGAACACAAGAGGCTGTGGCAGAGGGGGGTCTCCGCAGATGGGCACATGCAAGGAGGTAGAGTTTGTAGTGTAAGTCTGTCCTCCAGCACACTGCATTTAGAAACAGCTTCATAGTGGTGGTAAAATCTACAAAAATACCTGTTTTTTCATAGACCCAAGAACCAGCACTAAGCTGTGCAAAGCTTGGTGGCTGTGCCCTGCTCCAAGAACCAGCACTAAGCTGTGCAAAGCTTGGTGGCTGTGCCCTGCTCTAGCAGTGTGCTTGGCTAATTGAAAATACTTTGCCTATGTGAGGCAGCATCTAGTGGGACATTGCCTCTGTTCATTTACTAGGTTCTTGACTTCTTAATTCAGTTTATCTGTGAGTTTCTTCTTCAGGTCGGGGGTAGGTGTGAAGTCAGGCAAGGGATTTTTTTGTTTTACAACTGCTAAATCATGTTTAAGAATGTGTCTTGGCTTTGTGAATCCCCTAGACTTTTTTTTTTTCCCCCTCCAAAATTTATTTCGGAATATGCTTTAGCCATTTGTAACCTTTTCTCCAAACCATGGGAATCTGTGATGGGGTACCTTGTGCAGTTCCTGTTGATTTTAAAATCACGCAAACAGACTTAAGGGAAGGCTGGATATGCTCAGCAGTTTCAGAAGAAAATTAAGTAATCTAAAATGTGGATTTCCAATCATATTGGAAGGACAGGATGGCTTCAACAGTAGCCCTGATAGGGCTGAAATGGGTAAACTAATGCTGCCTGCTTTTGGCTTAAGTTAGTCCTGAGAAAGTCTGAGATTGAAACAGCAGTTTTGGCCCCCCATTTATTTAGAAACAAGCAAGAACACCTCAGTCTTTTTTGAATATTTAGCAAAATTCCTTTTCTGTGTATATGAAAGAAATGGTCACCTGAATTTTTCTTTATTCTTCAGTTTTCTTTTTCTTTTTCTCTCATACTCGTCTTTCTTCCCATCACATGAGCTTCCTTCAGAAACCTGCTAGCAGATGGGGATGAAATAAATGGACTTCTAAACAGGTTTCTGGTTACCAAAAAGGCAGTGCTCAGACAAAGAAATCTGGCTAGAGAGACTAAAGAAAACACCTTCCTCACCTGTTGAACTGACTGTGGTGAACAGTAAAACCTTGCTGTTGACGGCATTGTCATCAGAGTACAGGTCATTTCGCATTTGCCCTGTCAAAGAAACCAACTGCACAAGGACAGTTACTGGCCCGTGATTCAGCTTCTCTGAAAACGCCATTTAAGTGGAGTCTACTCCTGGCTTGCTGCTCCCAAGCACGAGAAAGAGCTTGCCCCTCTCCCAAGGGTTTGGACCCCCAAAGAGGAGTTGGGTGAGCCGTGTTCACACGCAGACTGCTAGCGCTGCCCTCCAGAGCAGCCCTTCCTAATTATAGGGGACATGACATGATGATGCTGAAGCCTATCTCGATAATAGACCCTCGTGCAGGAGACTTTCTAAGTACCATGTTGTCGTCCACCAAACCCTGAGATTTATAGTTCAGCTGACGCACCTAAGAGAGTCCCAGGAAGTCTTTTTCTCCCATATTCAGGAATGTTGTGGACCTAAGGGACAGCAAAATCATTCTTTTCTGGGGATTTTGTTTCCCCTTGGAAACGTGGAGTGCTCTGAGGTGTCAGAAAGGAGTTGCTCTCCACTTTCACCTTCAAGGTGTTTAGGGCTAAGGGGTCTCACTGCTGCTCATTTCTCCAAGGGCATTGCAGCAGACTTTGCATGTAACACAAAATCCAGGATGGCCAAGATGGCTCTGAAAGAGGTAAGTATAGTAAGTAAAATAACATCATTACACGGAGTGCAGCCCAGCTGCTTTCCAAGGGGTCTTTTATGGGACTTGAAGTTTCCAAGAGAAAGGAAGAAACAAAGCATTGAAAAAGTGGAGGAGCGGTAAGTGGCGTTAGGCAGGACAGGCAACCGATCTTCAGGAGCTTTGGTTAGCCAGAGGAGATTACCCCAGTCTAACCCTCAGTTGCTGATTCTTGTGAAGAATTCTGAGGTTCGTTAGTTTTCACATCTATTTTTTTCTGCAGGCAGAAAGAATAAGATTTTTTCTTTTCTGTATACTCTTCCCTTCCGCTGCCTTTGTATTCCCTCCTTCTTTTTGCAGCAGAACCTCCCTGAAAGCAGTGCTGAGCAGCTCCTGCCGGATTGCCCGCTCCCCGCTTCCTTTCCCACTCTGAGAAGCAAATAACGGGACTTAACAAGGGCAAAGAAAACCAGTACCCCAGGTTCACCGTGTGGACAGATAGTTCATCTGAACTGCTAGGTCTGCACACCAGTCTCTGTTTTGCGTGCCAGCAGATTTTGATTAAGGCAGTGAGAATAGAAAGAAGAGTTTAAAGGAAGGAGACTGTATCCAGGAAACCAGCATTAATTAACCCCTGCTCAATCCGAGTCTGAAACCTGAGTTCGTTCTACATTATTCATAATTTACCTAAAAGCTTTACAGCTGTATAGCTATCTGAGCCATTTTTCCATAACTATTAGTTAAAGGTGGAAAACTTCCACCTAAATTCCAGGAACTGTCAAGCCAAACAGTGAGATGAGAATTTTATCTCATGTTAACGGACAAAGCTCCATTATGACCTTGCCTCCTGCTGCTTATCTTGGTCTTATTTGTATTCCTAAAAAGGCACAAAAATGTGTCTTTGCATAGAAGAAGGCCAGGGGGTGGGAAAACTTTTATTTCAAAATTCTAATCCCCTGGATACACTCCATGATGGATGTGATAAATTTGTTGACAGAGGACCCTCTATATCAAATCTCAGAACCTAATATAACTGCCAAGAGCTGAGAATTTCACAAGATTTGGTTCATCTGCTTTCAAGTAGTGGCTATGTGATTTAAGACTTGGTTTTGGTTGTGGTTTTTTTCAAAAGCAACCAAAAAGATATCACCTTTCCCTCCCCCATATGCAAATGTCTCAGTGCTAAGTATTGCACTATCCAGCTTCTGGCCTCAAAGGAAGGTTCTGGAGTCTGAATATTACACGGCTAAGTTCCCAAGATAAGTAGACAAGGAGGCTTAGGTGCCACCACGTGAGATACATCACACACAAAGTGGTACGCGGAAGGGACAGCCCTCTGGGTAAAAAACCTCATCTTTCTGGTGTTTCAGTACCTTACACAAGGATCCAGTAACATTTGGGAACCTGCCACATTGAATACTCCCTGATTTTAATACTGAAGAGCTACCAGGAATCATCTTCCTTTTCTTTCAAGAAATTTAAGCTTGCCCTTTTTCTTTCTCTTCTCTGATGT
>JAVKLA010000074.1:4454580-4465337 GCA_034782735.1 Sagittarius serpentarius | reverse complement strand
CTTTTCAGGCAGGATTTTGTTGAATGCGTGGGGGTGATGGCATCCTTGCACCACAGAGCTCCGGCTGCCGTGCAGCAGCAGGGTCCCCGGAGGCATCGCGCGCAGGTTTGGGGAGCCTTGTATGAACAGGACTATTAAGTACACGCTCTATTTGAGCGGGCGTGCACTCTGGATCTCTTTTCTCTCAACTCATTATTAATGGTGTGTGTGTGTTGGGATGGGGGGACTGCCTGAAATTACAAATGAGCTAATTTCCTTTTGCAACTGTACATCAAGAACTGGGAAGTTTGTAACACTTCTTTCTTCCCAGGCAGACTCCACACCCCAAGGAGCATTTTTAAGGGTTTCCCCCCACCCCCCCACCCCCAACACACACACATGCTCTTTTTGTATCTCTCCTAATTCAAAATTTCAACAGCACGACTGTGGAGGGAAATACTTGCTAAAATAAAACGTGATGCCTGGAAGAGAAAGAATTATCCAAATCTAATTATTAGACACTGCAAGCATTTTGAGAGTCAGAGATCCTACTGAGATGGCAGAATGCCTCACAAGTAATGCAGCAGGCAGGTTTTATTCCATTTCTAGGAGGCTATTCATCTGTGGATACAAAGAATCTTTGATAAGTCTGCGCATGAAGAACAACCACTATCATTTTGGTGACACTATCAATTACTAGTTAGCAAGTACCACTGATACACCACACTACACAACATATGAAGGGGGCCCAGCTTGTAACTGGTATAATCAGGGAGTAAATAGCATGCTGATTATTGGCATGTCGGCAAGTACATGGAAGAAGAGTATGATAGAAAACAGTTTTAACCCAAAATTATTCACAGAGGTTTTCCACAGTTCTTGAGGAGGAGAGGAGCAACATTGCGCGGAGTGAACTTACCAACACGACCCTGCTGACATCGGTAGTCTCAAGATAAGGTCTTTTGAGACTAGTGCTGCAAAATCATTGCTGAACTTTTTTAACGGTGGCCACTGGACTATGACTCACATTCAGCAAAGGCCCAAAGACCTTAACATGGGTGAACCAATTTAACATTTTAAGGCAGTTCTTTTTAGCCTTTAGATGATTTTAGACTGAGACTTGCGCTGTTAATTGGTCGATGGGAAGACAGCATGTACATGTTCTCATGCATGGAAACGTGTAAAGGTTTGTTTGAATGTGATACAATTTCTTTAATTGATTTGGACATCTTTGGTTTTAATACTAACAAAAGTTTACTTGTGCAAGATGTGCCATTTGAACTCAATTACCGTAAGCAAAGTGGCTTCCATTTATTCTGATCCAACCCTTTATCCAGCTCTGCCTTCCTCCTGTAATATTCCTTCATTACAGGTATTGCATTGTCAAGAGGGGACTTGCCAGTGTTCTGATATCTGCTCTCACTGCTGTTTTGTGTTTTCGTGATGTCCTACGTCACTTGTTTTGGATTTTTGGAGGACAGTCACATGCTCTGCTCCCACACCCACCACTCCTGGAAGACACAGCAGTAGGCTAACAAGACACACTCATTCCTGGTGCTGCTATAGACAGGAAAGACTTAATGGGTGATGTGGTCTCTTGAGGAAACAAGGCAGACACCGTCAAACTCTAGATGATATATATACTACCAAGTTAAACAAATTTCGTGAGAATAGAGGAGTGGGGGAGAGGACTCCTTTCTCTCTCCTCACTGCCCTCACTCCAGGGGATGCTCTTTGAGCTCACTCCTTCAGGGATGCTGGAAAATGCACAGCTGCCCCGAATGCTCCAGCTCAGGGAAGAGCTTACAGCATGTCAGGCACAGGGATAGCTATCTGCTAGACAGAAATCCGTAGGAAACCAGGCGGTATTGGCTCTCAGAGCTGCTCAGCCTGCATTCAGCTGCTGCCTTCAAGATCTTTGCGGTGTCAGATTCCCAAAGTACACTTTTCTGGGGAGAGCTTTTGGGTTACGGAAGGAGTTCTGGAAGGATGCTTGGATTAGTGATAGAGGGGTCTAACAATATACTTCTAGTTCATACTAATACTGATAAATAGCAATATTCGATGCAATTACATAGTATCACTGTGAGTTAAAGTGCTCTCAATAACATAAAAATTACCAAAGTGCACCTTCACAAAACATACTATCCATAATTTTTCAGTCAATTAATATGGAAAATGTAAAGGAGAGCAGATTGTTTTCTATATCAACAGTTCACTGAGAAGATTGTTTTAATTACAAGGCTCTCACGTCTTTTTATATTAGGTGTCTTGTTGAGGTTGAAAAGCCATTAGTGTCTCAATGTCTTGCAAAGCTTTCTCTACAATTGTATAACAGCTACTTAGCAGTTATATGAAGCATACCATTTAAACAAAATTTAAGTCCACAATTACTCTGTTAATAAAATGTAAATTTAAAAATACATGCAACTATCATGAAGATGGAACATTTAATTCTCACTTAGCTTCCCACAGAATGAAGGGTTAATTTGGTAAAAGAGATAAGAAGACTGCAGTAATTGCTCTTATCTGCCGTTTCGTGGGTGAAAATAACTTCTAAGACTTTGAATTCTGAGGCCTAAATCAAGTGTTCATTTTACCTAGCTATAACTCCCCTGGAACATTAGAAGGAACAATTAGCATAGATCTACCTGTGTATCTTAAGTTATGGTTAATGCATGGGAATGGTGTTCTTAATTTTACTGCTTTGAAAATATACCCCTGGAGAATAAAAGAAAGACTTTGGAGTTCTCAATAACAGTAAAAAGGGAAGAGTTTGATTTATTTACTTTTTCTTTGTGATAACCTTGCTCTTTCTGGTCCTAATCCTCTGCAATGGATGTAAAAATAAGAAAAAGTGACGAAGAGGATTTTCGAGCACTGTGGGGCTCAGTGGAAATACTGCTCCGGCATGTCTCAGCCAGAAGACAGCAGAGACACTGTCAGTTTCTTCTTAAAAAATTGATGTTTGATGACTATATTATGCAATGAGCCTTTCTGTGATCATGGCTATTATGAACAGGAAGCATAAGTGGGTCGGTCCAGGAGAAGCAGCAGTGCCAGCCAGCATTTAATACAAGTAAGGTCTGATGCTGGAGCAGTCGGAGAAGTGGTTGCAGAAGGAAAATCAAGAGCAGATTTATAACAAGGAAGATAGGTGACGTTGGTGAGAAAATGAAGGTCCAGTACCTCCAGGAGTAGCTGTCAGGAACCAGTGAGCAGTATTTAAGAAAAGAGGTAGCCTTCACCACTCCTGAACCCCACACTGTCATCTGGGAGTATTCCTCAGTAGGGAGACAAGCAACGAATTTCCAAACAAAGGGAGAAAGAACAGAAAAGGGAGTTTGAAAAGTTAAGCTTCAGGGAACAAGGTCACTCTTGTAACCCAGAATTAGATGAGCCTGAGGGACTTTCACAGCCAAACCCCATCAAATGCCAAAGGTAGATGGCTGAAGTAAAGAGTACAAACTCTTTTAAACCTGCCGGAAAATCTTAGCCATACGTGCCCGTTAAATCCCTCCTTAGAGGGTTCCTGCTTAAGAACCAGTAATTTGAATATTTGTTGTTAACTTTGAACACCACATATACTGGGAAGTCACTTCTCCTTTGAGGGACAGAAACTGCTCCCTTTATTCCTTTTGTAATTAATGAAGCTGAATTTTTCACAAGGTGCACAGTCCAGATCAGAAAAACATTTAGGAACCTAACTTCTATCATGCACTTAAATAGGATTTAGGAACCTAAATCATAATTGAGTTGGTCCTGTACGGTGTGACTGGGAAATGCTGAAGGTGACTGAGCCACTCACACAGCCAAGGGAGCTCCATTTTCACTCCAGTTCTGCCTTTACCATTGTCTGACCTTGCCTATAAAGATCAGGCCAGTTATTCACATCTCCTAAGGAGCTCACACCTCAAATTTTGAGGAAGAATCCTTTCTTCAGCATTTCACTGGCTGAAATTTTACGGTGAGGGGCATTTCCCATTATCTTTCCCTGCTGATCAGTAAATTATTAAATTCTGTCTCCTAATAAACCATAGTCAGAATGTGAATCAAAACCTGAATTTTCATGTGGATAGTTTCACTTGTCCATCCCATTTTTAATGCTCACTATCCACTCTGAAGGAGTTTGCATCTAGAAAGGAAAGCTGGTGTGGTTTTGCAGTATCTTGTAATTTTACCATTAAAGGCTACATCAAAACAATTCTGTAAAAATGAATTTTAAAAAAGTGCTAAGCCGTATTATTTCCTGTGTCGTCTGTATTATGGAACCTCACCCACAAAAAAAAAATTAGCCATTGCTATTTATTATGCATCACCATAGCCTATATTCCTGATCAGGGTAAACTCAGTGGGAAGAAAAGGAGTGACTGAACACTGTACGTGGAAAAAATAGAAACAGTGAAAACAAAAAGTTTACTGCAGTAGCTGGTCTGCAGTAACTTACAAATTACTAACAACTTATGTAAGTTTTACATGCCTATTCCATCTGCTATTCATTAAAAAAACACGTTGCCATGGTAACTGCCACATGCCATGGTATTTATGCTGCTTCTGATGTACAAAGCATAGTTTGTGTAGGAGTGTGTGTATGTATATGATGTGGCAGCTGTCGTCTCTGCCATTTTGTTGCTGCTCTAGAAAAAAATAAAGCAAGTAGTGGCTATGAATACTCATTTGAGTAACGATACTCGCGCCCATTTGACTAAGGGCCCACACAAAGCTCCACATGGTTATCATCTGACCAACCCACACACGGGGTGTTCTCGCAAGGGGGCAGAGATGGGTGGGCTAACTTTAAAAATAACACCGCTATCTGTCACAGAATTAACAGGCTGGAAGGCAAAAAGATACCCATATTTTTAGTGGCACACAGAAAACAAAGGCTTTCAGAATGACCCTCTTCATCTTTCTTTTAAAAATATAAATGGGAAACAGCACGAACGGCTATGCCATTTAGAGTGATGTAAATTTTCTGCACAATGGAAAAGGAGGCAACTCAAAGCACGTCCCAATAGTCCTCTTCCTGGCCATTATTTAAAAAAGAGTACTTGCTGAAGATGGACAAGTAGGTAAGAATAAAACAGAAACAAAATTTTGTCCAGTGCTCAATTCGTACTGAACTTCTTTTGAGGTTTAATAGTAATGTGATTTTTTTTTTGCTGTTTGCCATCTATTTAACTTTGACATTTCACAAGAAAAATATCATTCAAAAGGCTATTTGCATACCATTTTAACTTCATTTAACATAAATTGGTTCTACTACAAACTTTAGAGAAGTGTTCTTATGAGATGACTCGTTTGCTACCTGCCTGAAGAGATGCTTAGTTTCACATTTGTATTCTAAACTTTCAGATAACTACGTAGTTTTCCAGCTTAAGCCAGCTATGTTCATTTTTACTGAGCTTGCTTGCCACAAGCAATTAGCAAATAGATATTTCAAGGTTCATGAATATGATCTGCCCTCAATGGTGACCCGTGCCAGTAGAAAAATAGACCCCCAAAAACCCTGAACTTCTGTTGATTCTGTTTTCTTGTGCAGTTAAAAAAAAAAAAGAGAGAGAAGCAAAGGAAATTGGTTGCTGTACCTTCACCTACAATAATTTAAATAGTTCAGTAGCTAAGGGGAAACTGCTGCTTTGTATAATATGCGGACTTGCATAAAATCAGAAAGCTGAGAACCTATCTATTCTCAGTGCCATGGAATAACTTGTTTTCATGAAAACATACCTGAAAACTGATTAATAACATGAGATGGAAGGAAGGGGCAATACTGATGACACTGGAGATTAGAGAAGCAGCCTAGCTGTATTTATTAGCCTTCTTGCACACTTCTTGACAATGACAAATCAACAAACCATATCAGAGTCCTGTATTACAGGAAATGAACCAAAGCAGCCCGTGCAGAGCCGTTGCCTACACATCTTCAGCTGACTTTCAGGTGTCCCAGATTCATCCATTTCAGAAGAACTCTACAGATCAGAAATCACGATATACAGCTGTGAAAAGATTACAAGGATGCAAATAGATGGTTTTCTTCAGCAGAATGTGTTTGCTCCTTACTGAAAATATCTCAAATGTGTATGCTGAGCAGAATAAAAAGCAAGAATCACTTATTCATGTGAAGGAGATATCAGGCCTCAGTCTGCATGGCTTTGCACATTATGGAATCATTTATAGCCTTAATCATAAGTGCTTATAAAATGCTCTTCCTCATCAGAATTCTCTTTTCATACTTGCATACAAGGCTTCAGGCACTTGCACAGGTGTAAATGACCATACAGCGGCCTGACTGTGCACTAACATAAAGTATTAGACCCTGAAGTCTTTTTTCTCTCACATGTATTCCAAAATGTCTCTCTTTGCTTTCCAGAACAGAGGAATAAAAGTGCAACACCTACGAATGGCCAAATGCCATAGGAAGAAACAAAAGGGACTATTACAAAACCCCCTTTCCCTCCACCAGTGATACTTGGCGGGAATCACAGCAGCCTCAGCTCCTCTCATTTTACCATGCCTTTGACCCCAGAAGGCTATTCTAGCAGGCAGGGAATTAGCAGAAAGTCAACATGTCATACTCTGACCCTGAGACAACAGCCAGAGCAGGTTATCATAGGAGTCATTATAGCCTTAAAAATGGAACCCTCAATTGGCCAGTTAAGCCTGCTTCAAGCTGTCAGAATGATGCAAAGCAGCATCACCAGGTCAGAGAAACTGGCATTTTCAGGTTTTAGAGTAAAAGAGTGAATAGCAATCCTCTGCTAAAGAATTTTAGGATTCATCAGGCATAGACCCAGTTCTGCATGCTTTTGGATTTTTCCTAGAGAGATGTTAGCATTCATAACTAAATCCATCACACAAACAGTATCTCAAAAAAAACCCAGTAAACAACTAAACAGAACAATTGAGTCCTGGGCATTTTGCATTCCCAGTTGGAACTAGCCTTTCACACAGCTGTTGGGGCAATGTTCTCCCAGACCGAAACATACCACTTTACCCAACCCACATTTGCTTTTCAGCTCATGTCCAGTGTCAGGTATTTTAAGACTTGCAAAATCCAGGGTCGGAAGGTTTCGTTCCAAACGAAATATCTATTGTATTTGTTAAACTAGATTAAACTCACAGCACTATGTGCATCTAAATAATAAGAAAGGAGCTGGTAGAAATAGCTCTGTAATTCCAGGAGGTCGATGACATTAACCGCTGCTATTTGGCCCAGATTGCTCCACATACTTAAACAGTTATATTTTATCTACCACTGCATTCCTTCCCTCTGTATATTCAGCTGTAATTACCCTATCTTTCAGGATGATACCTCAGGTAGTCGTGACTGTTATACTACAGGGAGCTAGGGAAACATCTTCAGCTTTAAAAGCTGTTACAGGTTTTTGCAGGTGTGTTTGAGACTAGCATAGCACAAATGAAGTTATCTAGTGCAAGAGTTAGACAATATGGACCACATGCACAGAGGGGCAATTAGCACAAACAGGGGAATAATCTACGATAGTGGAAAAATAAACAGAGCTCTTTCACGTTGAACCTGAAATCCCAATTACATCGCAGAACACAGATGTTAGTCCCATAAAATAAATACAATTGGCACCTATGGGTTATGATTAAATCCTGCAGGCACTGAACAAAACATACATCTTTTCCCTTTATAACACATTTTCCTTTTCACTCGGAAGCAAACATTCTTTTGCACCCAATTCCCATCTTAGTTACTTATATAAAGAAAATGATATTTAGTATCATACCTTTTCTAGCTTATAACGTACAAGAATGTCCTCTTTCCCTCTCAGGAGAGGGACAGCAAAACTAAGATCAATGATTCTGACAATATAATCATCCAAGTCAGGATTTCCCAGGAGTGCAATTAGTCTTTCTTGTCTTATCCTCATGTATAGACCTTATTCCCTTGCCCCTGGCTAACTCCAGACCATTTCAACAAAATATGCTTCAACACAGTCCTTGGAACAAAACCAATTCTTCAAGATGCCTCTGAAGATGTTAAGTGATACTCAAAACTCCTTCTCTGAAGGTGTCTCCTTCACATATTCCACCTCCAGAAAGTGACGGTAGAAACAATAAAAGCATTTTAGATTGTCATGCATGCATTTTAGGAAGGCTGGTGTTGGGATTACAGTGGTTTACGGGCTTATAATGGAATCACGCTATGCAAAACACTGGGTGTCTACTCTGCTGTGCACAGAAAACACAGCACAATATACCTCCTGTTGCAGAGGAATGAGGTCTAACCTTATAAGATATTTCACATATGTATTTCTAAGAAGAAAAACAATCAATTGCTATGAACTCCAAGGATAAAGCAAAGTGTTTAGCATGTAACACTAACAAGAAATCAGAGCTTTTTTGATTCCTGTCAACCATACTGCACAAAGACCAAGATAAACAAAAGGGCTCAGTACAGAAAATGGTTGTTTTCATTTTCTTTTCTTCTTTTTTTTTTTTAAATCTAATTAATATCAACCATCCCTTCCACTTCTGGGACTCATTTTCACAGCGGGGTTCCTATTTAGCGCTAATGCTCCAGTCTTTATAAAAATGATGAGAATCACTTCCCTTGGATTTAGTGGGAATACCAAGACCTCTGAAATTCAGGTCTTTAATGCAATGTTTAAGCTTCTAACCACCCAAGAGAACTTCAACTCTCATTTGGAAACCAAACTGTTTATCACTGCTAATACATTCATGTAATGAACAAGGGCGTTCAGGACAGGCGACGTGGCAGGTTTCTGTGCTTTGTGATATTTTAATCTCTAACACTTAAAATGTGTCAGCCAGCTCCGTGAATGAACAGCATTGCCCGAAATTCTGCTTGTATAGCAAGCAGAATTAGGAGGCTTGGACAGGGAGTCAGTGCATCATCCACTAAGGGTCTAAACCGCAGACCCCGAAAGGCCCAGAAGAAGGTGTTCTGTGAGCGGTGCTGTCTGCAGGTGAAAGTTAGGTCTCAGTGAAGGTGGTGCTCAAGGTGTGAAACTACTCACTTAGACTTCTTCCTATGGGGATGGAAGTAAAGCAGGTAAAAGAACATTTCCCACTCTTTCTGCAATAGCTCCTGGGAACTCATGCAACCAAGAACATAATTCTTGGAGTTACCAGGACAGGAAGCAAAAGGCAGTTTGGCTCCAGGCAGGCACCAGGGTGTGCTTCTGGGAAAAGAGAGGTGGAGAAGCCAGTTCCCTGTCGATAACTGCCTTCATGTACTATGTACAAGCCCTTCAAAAGCCAGCAGCCATCTTTCAATGGGAAGGAAAAGTGAGGACTCCCCCACAGACCCCTGGGCAAATGGTGCTCCCTCCGGGCTGATGGGAGCTGCAGGCATGCAGCTCCCTGGAGATCGGACCTCCCGGGAACTTCGGGGCTTTCCAAGCCGCCCTGGGAGCAGCCAGGCTCGAGCTGCGGGGGGATGTCCTGCCCGGCTTTTCGGAAGTGTATGCTGGATGAGGACGGACCTTACTTGTTGACCTCGCTAAAGCACAGATGTGACACAAGGATTTTAGGAGTGCAGGAATCAATACGTCTTCATGATAAAGGCAGGGGGCAAACAGCATTCCTCCACCACCACATGGGCTAAATTGTAGGCTCAGTCCGATCCACCAGCTTGGTCCAGCCTCACTGTTAAGAAGGAACCATAGCTGGGATTGGGGAACCACAATGTCTTTTTCACCCTGCCAGACTTCTGTTATAACATCTGCTTTCTGCTTGTCTTCCCTATGTGGCCTTTTTACTCTCTGTTTGTTTGGGATGAAATCCTGTCTCGGGTCCTGTGAAGCAACATGGGACAGGGAAGATGGTCACTGATGTCAACAGGACACAGCTTTTCTTCTTCACTTAGGTCAGACAACCAACAGACAAGGAGACGTGGATTTTCTGTAAGCTGGTCAGAGGCAAGCACTTGAACCCTTTCCTCCAAAACCGGCTTAGCAGGAGGTCTCAGTTGAGGGAAAAGACACATGAAGTTAAAATAAAAATACAACCTCATACTCTCACAGACAGTTTAACCTCCCAGTGTAAGACAGATCCAACTACCCCTGCCCTCACACTGGGAAGCTTTTTAATGACCAGGCTACTGTGTAAAAGATTAGTACCATACACTAATCAGTGCAGGATAATTAGACATCTCAGGTCAGGACTAGACAACAGAGCTCATGAGAGGGCCTAGTATTTGGATGCTTGGTCTTCTGATCCCAAAAGAAGGAGATACTTCATTGCTGAGCTGACTCTGCTGAGCAGGAAAACCGCTAAGTAAGCCCAAAAGACAACGTTGCAGGTAGTTTTTGCCTGAAACCTAGATTCTTAAGGTGTCTCAGTCTGAATTGGATTAGACTTTGTTTTTTTGAACTGTTGCCATGCAATAAGCACCTATGCTGTTAATCAGGTGACGGCTATAACACAACCGAAATGGAAACTGACTAAGCAGTGGAAAATCAAGGCTTAAGACTAACTTTATACTTAAAATTTATTAATGTTGCATGAGGATGCAAGGTTCTGACTCATGAACCTAAGTCTCACAAGGCTAGGAATGATACAAACGTGTAGCTGTCTGACAAGAGCTTGCAGTCTTGTGTTTCTCATTTCCTACTTTATAGAATCATAGAATCATTTAGGTTGGAAAGGACCTTTAAGATCATTGTGTCCAACCGTTAACCTAGCACTGCCAAGTCCACCCCTAAACCATGTCCCTAAGCACCACATCTACACATCTTTTAAATACCTCCATGGATGGGGACTCGACCACATCCCTGGGGACA
>JAVKLA010000074.1:4441989-4453932 GCA_034782735.1 Sagittarius serpentarius | reverse complement strand
TCGACCAACACCCCCAGGTCCTTTTCCTCCGGGCGGCTTTCCAGCCGCTCTTCCCCACGCCTGTAGCGTTGCAGGGGTTTGTTGTGACCCACATGCAGGACCCGGCGCTTGGCCCTGTTGAACCTCTTACAGCTGGCCTTGGCCCATCGATCCAGCCTCTCCAGATCCCTCTGCAGGCCCTCCCTGCCCTCAAGCACATCAACGCTCCCACCCAGCTTGGTGGTGTCTGCAAACTTACTGAGGGTGCACTCGATCCCCTTGTCCGGATTGGTGATAAAGATATTAAACTGAACTGGAATTATGATCAATAAAGGGCTCAGGGCAAATTGAGGATTCACAAAATTAGGTTTATCCAGATATAAGGAATGCGGGAATCTGCATCTGTGGGGTTTGACCTCTTGTTCTTTTCCATTAATTCACTTTCTCTCGTCTTCCCTTGTCACTGTCTTGCTGGAGTCTTTAGGCTATTCCATGCTTAATTTTAGCCTTGTGTTTCACTGAGACTATTCAGGTTCAGGAAAAAATAAACTAATTATCAGCAAGGAAGCGTGATGCACTGTGAACTGGCAGGTGTTCATTTCCAGAATTTAAACCTTCATCTGAATGGTCTGCCCCTCTACCAGTAATAATGCAAATGTGCCGTGAAGGCCAGGATTCTCGCTGCTCAGAAACAATCTAAAGTGGGGTGCAAAAGTTACCTGACCCCTGGACCACCGAATGAGCACATCAGCACAAAATTATGAAACACAGGTGCTTCTTTTCAATGTGCTGCACTGCTGAAATGTAGAACTTCAGTAGCCCTTAGACCTTTGCTCCCACCTGTGCAATGGTCTGGATTTTATACTCGAGGGAGGCTTGTAAACATTGTAGGAATAATGGCTTTTTTGAGACCTCCTGGAGCTTTTCCCTTACAGTGACATCCTTGCTTGCATAAGTAGCAAGAAAGGAATGAAGAAACATGACGGGAGTCTGTTTTGTTCTTAGTTCTTTCTTTGCTTTTCTTTTGCAAAATATATTCAGAAGAATGACAGAAGCCTCATAATAAAAGATCATTACTGAAGATATCCTCTCTTATTTGCAGTTCCTGGAGTTGAATCAAGAGCATTGGCAGGCTACACTGGCTTAAAATTGTGCTATTTGACAGGTAAAGATTTTATTGAGAGAGTTTTAATTTTATTTCTGCATCCTTTACATAAAGGCGGGGGGGTGGGGAGAAGGAGAGAAGAAGATGAAGTGAGGAGGCATTTATGCCCTACGCGAAAAATCACAACAGCATGGTGGTTTTGCAGGGGAATTCCACACTCCATATACTGTTCATTTAAACTCCTGGGTTAACACAGTGTCTATAAAAATAGAGGGTCTGTGGGATCACATAGGAAAGGGACCAAAGACTAATAAAAGGTAAGGAAAGGAATGGCAGCCGTTAAGTTGGAACAACAACAGAAACAACTATGTCACATAAATGAAAGGAATTACAATGGAAAATGTATAATATGGAACAGCAAAGCAGACAGGATAATGATTTACTGAAACTTCTGTGCCTCATACTTTGGAGTAACAATGTGAAATTTGGCAGAGAAGAGTATGCCCTTCGCATGAACCCTTTATCCCCACATCCCAGAATCTGCCTTCAGTAAAACGGCTTCCATCCATACATACACAAGCAAAGGTTTGGATTTAGCTCGGCCACGAATTGGCAGTAAAACTCGTTAGCTTTAGGAAAAAAGGAAAAGGGGGCCCCTAAGGAGGACAGAACGGTCCATTTTCAAATCTGGAACACACCCAGTCTTGAGTGCCCCTTCTGTTTTTATGCACCCTTTAAAGCCCACCAGTTGTGTCTAGATCTGCCATAGGTCCTTGTCCCATGGGTGATGATGACCTACTACTTCTTTCTGGTATTACATTAGTTTAAGTGACAGTAGGCAATTGCATAACTAAAGCTTGTACCATAATGGTAATGCTCAAAATGAGACCAGAAATCCTCTTTTTGGCATTTTTTGCCTTTTACACGCTTGACATCAAAACTTTGACATTCTTTCAAGCACACTAAATTTCAGGCATTTTCAAATAGCGGACAGCAGTATTTTTTTTTTCTAAGTCCTTCCCCTTGAATATAAGCCCTAATATAATCCTTAGTAAACTACAGCTTTTTTTTTCTTTTTTCCCCCAAGGCTGGAGGAAGCATCTGTATTCAGCAAACACTTCAGTCCTTAAGGGAAGGACGGTAATTTAAAAAGGGCAGGGAAAATGGAGGTAAGGGATTGTAGGGTTACTGGAAGTGGAACAGGAAGTAATAAGGAGCAGTATAGGAAGAATGGTGTTCAGTAAAAATGATAAACAAATGCACTGCTACTTTGCCCATTATCCTACACTTTCATTTCTCTCCCCCTCTTTCTCCTAAATTATGGTCATGTCAATGTCTCTGACTAGTCACTTAGAGCCATTATAAGGATCCTGTATGTGTGACTCCATGAAGACTGTCAAATAAATGATCAGTTGTAAGCCATACTAAAAGATGGGGGGGAGGGGGAAAAGAAGTCTATCCCATATATTAATCTATCCCACAGGGACTTATTGTTCAAATAAGCTGTTTTTTTCACAGCTACTATGAAAAGCCAGATCCTGCAGAAAGCGAAGCAGAATATTACATGATTAGGAAAAAAAATTGAAAAGTTGTATCACGGTAATTGTCACATTTTGGACCAGGTTCAGTAAAGGGATGTTTGTTTTGTTCACTTGTTTACTTTTAGGAAATGCCATGCCTATTTGCTATGATTTGAAAGTCCATACATAAATAATTCTAGGAGCAATTACCAAATGTTGTGATTTTAGAAAGATATTTCTATGTATTTATGTGCACAAGCCACTGAACAGTTTTAAATATTATATTTCACTGAATTCTCTGTCTTCCTGGTTGTTATTCTATCACAAATATCTGTGCCCTGTATTGTCCCTAGGACATTAATTTTAATTTTGATAAATGTAAATGCCAGTGAATTATGAAAGCTGAAATCTACCAGCATGAAATGTTTTGAGGACAGATCATCGCGAGGCAAATCAAAAAAATGTAGTCAAGAAATTCCCTTCTCCCTCCTCTTATAAACAACGGTTTGATGTGTGAATGACTTGAAGGAAGAGTGCCTCCAGTATGCTGCTCCCTGCGGTTTGGTTCTGAGAGTCTCGGTTTAGGTCAAGAATTGCAGCTGCTGTTTGAGGGATTTTCCCAGATCTGGTTGTATCAGGTGTTGGCTGACGCTTCGAGCAGTAAGACCTGTCATCACACTGACAGGGTGTGACATAAGGGGAAGTTACAAGAAGCAGCAAGGCAGAAACGTGAAAGAAAACTCGTGCAGATATCAACTAACATTTCAAGCAGAAATTGTTAAAAAAGGTTTAGAGTTCCCTGAATAAGAGAGAAGCCTTTTTGTCCCAAGCTTGTAATATATTACTATGCCATCTACTATATAAAACTCCAGCTGAAAAAAAGAAAAAAAGCAATAGAAAGGATTTTAGAACTAAGTTGTCATCCTGTGCTACGCCATTAACTCAGGGGTGGCTCTGCCAAGGGGGTGCTTAGTACTGCATGAGTATTCCAGCTTGAAAAATGAGAAAATTTAATCCTTGTAGAATACATTAATCTTCACCCCAATTCTGTGTGACATTGTCAGCAGTTAATTTAACAGCAGAGCTTCACAAATGAAAGACCAGTGCAGGGGAAGTTCCTTTGAAATCTTAGTTTATGCAATGAACGTGGTCTAAAACCTAGAGCCCAGACAGAAAGGTGTCTGCCATTCACTGAACCAGCCACCAACTAGAGCAAAAAGGTGAAATTACAGATGTTCATGAACAAGTCACAAATCCTTTACAGATCTCTTGTTCCCAGACACCGACAGATTTCCACAGGAGGAAAATCTGACCAAACCACCAACGTTTTCTCCTTCTCGTAACGAGCACCATACCTCCTCCTCACCCTCGCACGCTCAGTAATGCACTAAGTCAGAGCTGAGTCTGAAAGAAGTAGTTAAAAACCAGCAACAACAACAAAACAACCCCCAGAAAAAGATATAAACATAAATAACTTTCTCAAACTTAGACTCCAAGAACTGAGAGTGGGGCAATGACATCCACAATTTATAAAGGCAGATTTTAGAGATACAGTGCTTGGCCCGGGGTCTGTCAGGCACAATTGGTGCACCAGACCTGAAGGAGAAAGGCACCAATGGCAGAACATTTGCACACATCCATATTTTTGCCTCTGGCACCCTAGAGAGGAGGATGGAAGATCCACTGTACAAAAAAATCACTGTTCTCACTTCATAAATTTAAAGGTGTTAAACAATGAAAGACCTCTCTGACAGAAGGGTCATTCACTGCTTACAGGATTTCAAAAAAAAAAAAAACAAACAAAAAAAAAGAGAAGTCAGGCTTCCCACTTCCCGAACATACCGTTAACTCTTCTAGGTTATAAAATACAACATAAAATGAAGTTTTGTCACCAAAATCAACTCTTGGTCGTATTCCATCTGATTTCTACAAAACCAGAACAGTTTTATTTATGGCGTCGTTTCCTTTAAAGCAGTTGCTTCACCCACTGGATCTTTCCAAGTCACTCAGCAGGAATTAATGTGGGGAAGCATAAGTATATTTAAAGCTCTCAGTGCCGCTACACTGCTGGAAGTACACTTCAGCAGGTTCATTGATTTTTTCGCTCTGGAAAAGAGAGGGTCTCATAAAACCCATCCTGTGGATGACAACTATCTCGTTCCAGTCCTAGTTTACACCTGATAAATACCATTGCACTGTCCACTACATTAAATCCCATATCCTACACTCTGTGCTGTACAGGCAAAAATAAAACTTTGGAGGTTCTTATATTCGGGCACAAAGCAATAAAGCAGAAAGTAGCTCAGGTCAGATTTGGTGAAGATGCAATTAGCAGAGGACTGCAGGAAGGTACTAATGGTGGCTGGAAACCACCTTTCTGCTCCTCTGACACCAACTGGCAAAAATGCCATGGAGAGAATTCGCACGTGGGCTTCGGTCACGTGCAGTGCAGCAATCAATTTCCAAACACTGCTGTTGTCTCTAGTGGTTTGCACAGCCTCCGTTTTTTCTGGTATAAATTTGCAAGATTCTGCCTGATCATGAGTACTATGAATTATGCACAGAGCAAAAAGTCCATATCCAGTACAATTCCACCTCTTAATAAGAGTGAGACTACTGCAAAAACAGCTTTAACAAATGCATAAGTAAGAGTGATGAGCATTTATATTTGCATTTCCAGCAACCCTTGTCTCACAATAATGAGGATGTGTGTTGATTCTTCTGATTCTTTAATTTCCTTTTTAAAAATTAAAAAAAGAAAAGGTTGGTCTGTCTGATTAATAGTCAATATTTTCCACGCACTCAAGCTTTCATCTGTCAAGAACTGCAAGACATAGTTTTTGGATATTGCTGAGGATGCAACATGTGGAATTAACTAGAATAATAATCCACAAAGAAAGAATCTGTGACATTGATTGTCATGTCATTTGTATTAAGTAAGGTGGGAAGGACAGCTGTGAGGAATTAGGATGATGTTATGACTTGCTACGAGAACACTGCACTGCGAAAGATTTGCGAAAGAGCAGGGTGTTTTATTCTTAGTTTGCTTCAATACAACGCATTCAGTGGCCAGTAATAACTATCACCTGGTAATTATTTGGTGCCCTGAGCCAGATGTATCAACATTGTCAGCTGAATTTAAATCAACTATTACTCATGATACAGAATTGTCATGGATAGTGATAAATGATAATTAGTGCTCCTTTGCAGAGGGGTATCAAAAATATATGCCAGGCTTACACCTGCACAGAAATTAAGACACGCTGCTGTATTTTTTTGATGCAGTCAAGGAGCAGAACTATTTCTGCATTTTGAGGGAGCCAAAAGTGGACTGAAAATTCAGATAAAATGAAACATATTGAATTTAAGCAGTTTTCTGCCTGTTTTGACTGTTTTGCCAATAACTGTGATGGTGATGTTGTTATCAACAGGGAAATTACAATTTCTGAACAAAATCAAATGCGATTACTTGAAAAAGTATTCGTCCATATATGCTTTATACTTTTAATACAAAAATATGGCTGCTGTATCTGTAAGTAGATTTGAAAGCAGATATATGGCATTAGTGAAATTATACTGTCTAACTTTCCTATGGGAAAACAAAAGAAAATAAACTGGGAAAAAAAAAAATGAAGCCTGAGAATATCATTTAATAAAGTCCAGACATGAATCATGGTGTTTAAAATCATTAGTATCTTTGATCCAAGTAAAATAGAAAGCTGAGCTAATTCAGGTGCTCTACAAATAAAAACTTTCTAGCTGTATTTATGACAGACTCTGAGAGAGAGAGAGAGAGAAAGAAATATCAGCTTATACCAGCAAGATAACAGAACAGCACTGTTCATTTTGATAGCAGACAAAGATATACATGGTACATCAAAAGACTACAAGGGACATTTAACTACTCCATTTTAATCATTCATTATACATAGCCAGGAAATCACTGCATTTTTTCTTAACTGAATTACAAAAAAATGATCACACAGCATTCCCTCTGCTTCTTACAGAAGACTATTTTTTAAATCTTCTGCATTGGCTCAATCTGCTATTGATGATACAATATCAATATCAAAATGTCGTATTTGCAAAAGCAACCTGTCAGACACACAATCCACTGAGCTGAAAAACAGGGCGGTCCCTAGGGCAAATATAAAAACATCTTGTCCCCATCGGAAACAGGTGTTTGAGTCATAAACAGGGCATGAACCACTGGACAAACATGTCTGGTGTTGTGCCGCTCCCAGCCCTGCCCAGGTGCCGAGCAGGGTCCTTCAGCCACAGCATCTTGCATTTGCAAGCTCAAGCTCTGCACATGCAGGGAAGGTAAGTGAAGATTTACGGGCAATCTTGCAGCCATCTTCAGCTCGTGATTCAAACGCAGTCTTGGAGGCTTCCCATCATCACTGCAGTGTGAAGAAGTGTGGTGGTACAGCTACAGGTCACATCTTCCCTCTACCAAACCAACGGGAAGAAAATTATTTTAAGACAAGCACCTCTTCACGCTGATCCTCTTGAATTTTCTTCCACACGTGCTGCGTGTTTGTTGCAAGACACAAAAAAGCACAGAAAACTCTATCTTAAAATTTAAATCAACAGCCAAGTGATACAAAATGTATTATGAATTAGCCTGTAGCAGCGCTCCTCTGAGATGATTAGCTTTCAAAGGCCATCATCTAACTATAGAATATTTGGTGAAAAGCAAGTCAAGATTAATCAGTCTCATTTAATGGAATTATAAATATTTCCTACAATCATATCAGGATAGCAGTTGGCCATATTGCCAAAAAGAGTCTTGTAAATGGAAAAGTTATAAATAAATAGATAAGCCTTTTGGTTGGTTTGCTTCTTGCGTAGAAAAAGAGCATGATTTTTTCATCAGGTTAAAGAAAGTTCAGTAATGTTTTTAGGCACTGAAATGAAAGAGTAAATTGAGACTAGAAGCAGGAAAAACTAAAAAGACTGATTACCTATTTGACCACGAGAATCAATTTAGTGAATGCTAGGGGCTGAGATTTTTTACTGATTATTGTCAGCAATGACACTTTTTAGATCCTGATTGAAGGCTCCATGAGGTAAGGAAGTGCAGCCATCTCCATTTGTGGAAGAGGAACTGGTGCAAAGACCGTCTTTAATGAGCGCTGGCTAAACCACAAGTCTATGACCATGACAGTCCAAGCTCAAAACCTTGCCATTATTTTCCCAGTTTTTCTGGAAACATGGGGTCAGTTTGGGTTGGTTTTAGTAGGCTCCTTTGCGCATTATGGCGCCCACTCTCCAAATAACACTTGGTCTGCAGAACAGGCATAGCCAGAGAGACCAGACATCTGCAGTACGGTGCCAGGGAAAGGTCAACATACGAGCTTATCTAAGGTCTGGTTACCTCTGCATGGCATTGTAGAATTATTCTGTCTTTTCAGACCTCAATATATTTCCTCCCCCAGCCCAACAGAGCTTCATTTCCACGTCTGTCAGGAACAGAGAATGAAACAAATGTCAATGGTTGTTTCTTTTCCAGAGGAATTTTGTCTTTCCCCTTGGTTTGCAATTTTTCCCATTGCAATTACTTTCCCATTTTGTGTTTGTGCTTTCACAGGGAAAATGCTTGTGTCTTCTTTTTTACACAGTTCTTTAAAAATTTATTTTTCATGTTTTAATTAAAACTTCATCAATAATTTTTTTCTCTGAAGTTGAAAAGTAGAGTTTCAGGGAGTGATTAGATCCATTCGCCTAAAAATGTCCATGTTTTTTACAATCCATCAAAGAAACAAACATTGACAATCTAAAATATGAAGAAATATGGTTACTTCAGCTGCCAGCAATTGTACCAAAATGACAACACAAAGAAGAAAAAAATCATTGCACTTTTAAGCATTCTCAGATGAGGTAGACTTATATCCTTAGAACTCCAAAACTGTGGATACACAACATTTTGAACATCTCCTTAATTTTCCTGCTCTAGGCCCTCATTTGTTTATCACGAACCTGCATAAAAGGGAACTGGATTAAACACCAACATAAGGAAAAAAAATGACGTGCGTTATTCCTACACTTGCAATACTGTATCTTAATATTTTATCACAAGAGAGTTTGTAAAGTTGGCTTTAAAGTGCCATGCCAACTAAAAACACATACATCCTGTATGAACAGGAGAAAATCTCATCTCTCTCTCTGCTTTCCCAGCTGACAGTTCTTGTCATCAGAACTATGCTCTGTGGCTGTGATGGATTCACGCTGAAGGGAGGGACATCAGTGTCGTGCAAACGAGGGCTACTAAAACATATCAGCGTACTCAACTTAGACATGTGCTGACTGTTCAGGCCAGTTATCCAAAGCACTACACCCGGTGGTATTTTCCAGTAGCTCCCTTAGGGGATGGAGGCTGGATGACTGCTTCGAGTGGCATTGCTCTCAACAGGCCAGGACTCAATGAGGTCGTCTAGGAGGCCCATGGTGCACAAGGTGGATTGCTGGAGAAGGAATGGAGGAGAAAGGCTGGTAGGTTGTGCCCAAGGGATGAGGGAAGGTAGGACCCTTGAAACAACTTTTTTCTGTTTGTTTGTTTGGATCTCAGAGGGACTGGCAGGTCCCTCTACCACAGCTTCTGTTTAAGTTCTCAAAAATCTGTCTGGAGCATCTCAAGAAGCAAAATGAAAAATGCCTTCTGGTTGCAGATAGTAACCTTTTGCCCATACTGTCACAGGTAACAGCCTTAAACGTTGCAGGTACAGAGAGGGAGAAATAGAAGAGAAACAGTTTGCAATTCTCCCCCGCTTTGGAATCACTTAAAATAAATGTCAGGGGCCTTGAAAAGGCTTTTCTGGAAGTAGAATATCTCAATATAAAACTGAAAAACCATTTTTAAAACTCAGAGAGGAATTGTGGTCCAATTGGATCAATAATTTGGAGCACAGGACCCAACCATTGTGACCACACAACAGAAATAATTGCAATCACTGCTAAAAAAAGTAACATATCTCAACACAGCTGAGATCAGGCTAATGATTCACTTTGTTTTAAATGTGAATTATTGAAAGCAGGAATCAGAAAGTTCAAGGATGAAATTAGCCTCAAAACAAATTAATCTATTTTAAAAGTTTTGGAAAAAAAGATCCCAACTTGTACAGTACTGGGAAAAAAACCCCTACAGAATACAACTCCAAGCTTCCAAGCTCAAAGTTAATGTGATGATATATCTGAATACTGATAACCCGGGCACAGATCCATCTCCAGAGAGAGATATGCCTGCTATGATTATCTCTCTGGTAGCTGTCAAACAAAGAGATGTCATTCTGTCTACAGTTAAACAACAACAGATGGAACAGACCCTCAGCCAAGGTAAGTAGCATCACTCCACTGCTTTCAAATGGAGCCTTACTGTGGTTTGCACCAGTTGAAGATCTGTTCCAGATCTCTGTTCCTAGGCTAGGGTTAATCTCATCTCTAATGTAAGCTGAGATCATCACTGAAGAAGCTACAGAAGAAACTGTGTCTTTAAGGCACAGCCTTATATTTGTGGTATTATTATGACAGGTACCCTCGTCAGTTCGGCTTCCCACTTGCTTCAGAGGACAGTTAACATGTAAAACCCCTCAACTTCATAAATTCATGAGCTGCAGCATCCTGCCAAAGCACAAAGTTCTTGGGATAGGTGTCCCATCTTACCTGATTTTGCATATTGCATCTGACCAGTTGAGTGAACAGCTTTTACAGCCTCCACTGAAAGAAACAACGAATTTTTAGACAGCATCTCATTAGTTGTAAGGTGGTTGCTTAAAATTGGGCAGATGATCCAAGCCCCCTGCAAATACATTTCTCCCTCTGTTGAGTATACTCTGTTGAGTATAAAGACACAAAAACAACTTGCACTGAGGCTGATATCTATTCTGCAATTGTTTACATGTAGGTAAGATAAGATCTAGACATTGTGCCCAACCCTTTTTTAGCTGTAGCAGTGAGAATTAATGGATAGAGCAAACTAGTCACAATTTTGCTAAATCACAGTTCTCATGCTTTCTGTAATATTATAGATAAATTAGGGATCCAAAATGATAAGAAATATGGTTTCTAAAACGTATATGGTTATTTGAGGCTATTTTATCTCCAAGTCAGAATATACGATCCATCAAGAACAGACATAATTTCAGCATACACGTTTTCCTGTACAAAAGAATCTCTTAGAAAATAAAGGGGAATAGAAAGAATGCTCCACATTTACCACTCTTCATTCCAAAATTCCCGTAAGACTAATAACATTTGATATCTTGACCAAAGACCATAGTGTTTTGGCTAGAATACAATATGTAAGGAAATTATTTTCTGTGATTTAATCTTGAAATCACCTTAATCCACTGACAGTCATATACTTCATTTCGGTCATATGTTTGCCAAGTGGTTCTGAAATACTGGTGTTTAAGATATGTGTGGTGGAATTGTGATTCATGGATGTCACAAATGGAAAATGTCTATTAGATGAGCCATTCCTGCCCATACAGGCTTTCTCCCCAAAGAACATTTCCTGGTCTTTTGTCCAGTCTAGTTTCAAAGTCCATCTGGGTGTATAAGTTATGCTATTATGAGCAAGAATGTTATGAAAATGCGTGATGTGTTTTGGCTTTATAATTTTTAGCCAAAAATCTCTTTATTACTCAGTGTGGGCAAAAAAAAAAAAAAAGATTACTTCTTTTGTTTACTCTTGGTCTGGAAGAGACCACCCAAAAGCCCACTTAACAAGGGACCCACATCAAATGGTATGTAATAGTCTGAAACAACCACAGTGGCTAAGCTTTGTGCAGATACAGCCAAACATGCTTCATTACAAGCTTATTATAAGTGCAGCTACAGCAAACTGGAGTTCAAGGCCACCTGCAAAGTGCAGCCAGAAAGCTTTATGAGCACCCAGATGGCGAAGCTCACCCTCAGTCCCATACTGCTGCAGGTACACTACTCTCAGTTGAGTGATAATAGAAGTGTCTGCACATAAGCTACGAAGATTCCAGTACAGGCGTATCTAAAGGGATACACCACAGGATAGAAAAATGGTACTATAAGGGAGACAAGGGCATTAAAAAAATGCAGTGGCCAGAAGGAAGAGCTTTTAAAAAATCTCGTCAGACCAGTTCATTCTTCGGAGATCACTTGGAAGGCTCATCTAGTAAACAGGCACTTTGCTGTACACCAGAACCTTGGTTGATTTCTGTCGATCCTATATTAGACCAAGAAATGCTTAGAAAGAGAAGCGAAGGCCTTTTATTTTATCGTGTAGGCTAAACGCAACTCTCTCAATTTCAATGGGCAATCCTTGCTTCTTAGATGGCCCCTGTTACTTTGATATCCAAGCAG
>JAVKLA010000074.1:4431317-4441889 GCA_034782735.1 Sagittarius serpentarius | reverse complement strand
GTACTCAGATATCCAAGCAACATACAGTGCTTAAAAGGTATTTTCATACCTCAAAATACAGTCACACAGTTACAGTTAGTGCAAGTTATCCCATCCTTATGTTACAAGCCAAAACCTCAGATACAGAGTAACATAATCATAACTTGGCACCCAGCCCCAGCATATAGTTCCCAGAATCAGGTTCTTAATATAATGAAAACCAGATCCAGCTTTTACGACAGGATTCAAAGCAGTCAACATAAAACACTAAATTTGAAGGTTTTCTCAAATCCTACCTGTCCTATCTAAAGACATCTGTGAGTCTGGTATCTTTGCAGGTTCAGAGCTACAAACTGGGACTAGACTAAGACATCTAAAGCAAGTACTCAGATAGAGAAAAAGGAATTTTTATAAAGGTAGCAGAGGACACTGCAGGATGGCAGCAGATAAATATTTAGAGCACACCTGCCTGGAAAGCAGGACGTCTAGTCTTCAAGCCCTCCTAAATCTGAAGAATTTAAACTCATGTCTCAGACTTTTAAAAATTTCTTAATCACCAAACTAACACTGAGAGAAAAGAGGACAAGGACATCGTGCAAGATGACCCACCAGAGCAGAGAGCAGGTAAAACAAGGTTTGGCTAGAGCATAACAAATGAATGAGCAACAGACATAGCCCAGACATGAACTCAGGAATGGTCTCTTCCCGAAGTTCACCTCAGAGGGGAGGTAAAGAAGAACATCCAGAAGTAGAGTGAACGTAGCAAGATTTGTGATTAGACAGTCCCTACCAACTACAGGACAACAGGCAACACCTGGCAAAATGCTGTACTCTGATGTTTTCCATTTCTCCACAACCTCAGAAAAGGAGTCTAAGACCTTCCTGTCCACCAGCTCCAACCCCGCTCTCTGATATTTTGCTATGAACACAAAATATGTCAGCACCTTGCTTCAGGGGCAGTTTCCCTACATTGGACTACAGTCATCGGGTAAAATGGGTAAATGTTTTCTGTGGAAGCAGAAAGCAGAACCAAGACCTCTGCCTTTTAACCACAGGCTTTGCTGTTGTGTCTTGTCCTACATGTGTGATTTCTCCGCTCGTGAACCTGGATTGTCCTTCCTGCACAGCAACACAGCTGCCACAATAAGGACAGCAGTTATCTTCTCTTGTCTCAGAGTAGACCACAGTAAGAGGTAGTAAATTTTAAATGCCACATACTGAAAAGAACCTACAAGCCATTTCTTCCCACTTCTCAGAGCATTATATCCACCGGGAGGATGTACAAGAGGTAGATGACAGGTCTTTCTCTTTCCAAGCTTGAAATATACACATAAACATGTTACCAAAACTACAACACTTTGTGCTGAACTCAGTGCTTTTTGCACATGCCAGACACTCAGAGGACACATAGCAGACCAGGACCTTCAGGCATATAACTGATTTGTCATTTCTAAATAGACTACAAATGAGGCTGCTTCTATTCTCAGCTCATCTGAGGACAGTGGTGCCTTTGAACCCATTTAAATGATCTTTGTCTTTTCTTTCCTAGCCAAAGCCATGGCATCTACGTCCTCTCAGGCGCCTAAGCAGGCTGAATTTTCATGGAGCGCTCCCCTGAACAAAGATGCCTAAATTAAGCTTGAGTTACACTTTAGGTTCCTAAGTGCTTTTTTGGATGTCAACCAGACTAAGAAACTTGCCCAAGGTCACACAGGAAGTCTATGGCAGGAAAGGAAACTGATCCGGGGTCTCTGAGGTCTAGGGCTAGCACCCGAAGCACTAGAACATCTTTCCTCTCTCCGCTGCTCCTATCAAACCTAAAACGACACAACAGATCAGAAAAGCTAATGACAGGAATGAACATGTTGTGGAATCAATTAATTTCTTCTACAAGACCCTGAAACATGATCTATACTTTTATCCATTTACTACTTTCTTACCCTCTGCAGGTGATTACAAGAAACGCCAAATCCATCTATTTATAAAGCAGTGAAACAGTCAAGTGCTCTCTAATGTACCACTTCCAAGTGCAAGCAATATATACTGACCAGCTTGTAACTATCTTGGCAAGGATTCACACACCTGTTAGGGTTTTAATTTATCAAAGACAGACATATTTATATTTACGTCTATGGCTGCATGCTCATGAAATAGGAAAGGATGTTAAAACAACACTACTGCTTTAAGAGCAGCCAGAAAACTCAGAGTTAAGGTTTGTTTCTCTGTCCTTAGCTCACCCGTGCTATGCACAGCTCTTGTATATGCATAGAAACAGCCCATGAACATAGCTGATACGGGAAAGAAAAGAGTGTGAGACAAAGACCAAGAGTCAAATCCAACTGGAAAAACACCAGTTGAGTTCATAGGGCTCTGGAATGGCCATGCTGAAATCAACCAACCGCTAGCAAATGTCGGAAAAAAGCTTGAATTGTACCTACCATTGTCTAGACGACGCAGTGTTCAGATTTGGCATGTTTGATTTTTCTCTGATTAATGAAGGAGATTATAACAGGCTTTCCCATTTGAAGACTGTTAATACTCTTCCTGCATTATAATGGCCCCCAAGGATCTCGGGGAGTGTACAGGCACTCCCACTGATTCCCTGCCGTTTTCCGCAGGCTCGGTGCAATTTCAATAGACCTGTTTCTTTCAGACCCATTACACACATAAGTGATACACCCCCATTATCAGCAGAGCATTGAAGTGATAGATCGTAATGACTCCTCAGGAGGTAGATGGTATATCAGCCTGCAGTGGAATGTTTTATGGACCAGGTATAAATTCCATAGGAAACGCTGACAGACCCTTGAGTGAAACAGTACCTAACAGCACCGCCACTCTGCAGGGACAGCAAAAGGTTAAGCACTGCCCTGCTCTCAGTCCACAGCAGAACTGAGGTTAATGGGAGTTGCACACCTGGAGGAAGGACAGTCTCAGTCCGAAAGTTTATAAAAAAATCCTGTTAAATTCTTTTTTTTTTTCTCCCCTCAAGCATACTGCTTTTGTCGTCAGTGTGAAGACTGCAATAGTCTGTTTGTTTGGTAAAAAGGTCAGTTAGGTTCTCTTTACTTTGTGTTCTTGCCTTCTGCCTTGTCTGGACTGCCAGCATTTTCTGAAGCTAATCCCGGTACAACATCTATCTCCATCCTTGGCAATGTATATTAGTTTCTACCCCTAATCTTCCTAACTAATGTCTTATCATCTCACCAAAAAAAGTTGTTCATCCACAGGATGCTTTATCTGAGGACATTCCACCTCATCTTATCATTATGACTGCAATCACCACCTCTAAGATGATTCCAAGATGGGGGCACTTCGTTAAAGAATATTCACCCTGTGTCCTGGCTTTCAATTAACAATTTTCTGTGTCATCACTGCAGATACCCCACAACCCATCCACCACCCACACAATCCACCACCCCAAGGTGTAGAGGTTTGATATAGCACAGTTGGTGTGAACGTGAGCAGGTTAAAGTTTGTGAAGTGAAGATAACAGCACTTCATGCATTATCAGGGACTGAGGAAAGGGAAAGGATCAAAATAATTAACAATGGAGTACTACAATGGAAAAGTATTTTAGAGGTACCAGACAATATTGTAAAAAGTAAGTATACTTCTAACCTATTTTAGATAAAGAGGCATTAGTCCCTTTTTCATGATGTACTTAATTTCCTTTTTTTAATAGGAGTTTAATGTTGATCATTGTGTCATCTAGTAAATTTCTGAATCATTCCAATATATTGTTCTAATATTAGTTGTATTTTATAACCGAATCTGCAGGACAAAATAGCATCATTTATGACAAATAAACAGATAGTACTCATTGTAATAATATCTTCAGAGATTTCTAATTGGAAGATTTATTAAAAATACAATTAACTGACAAAACTTGGATTTTATAAACAGCACAGCATGAACAAGAATGACTCCCAGTCTGGGCCTTCTTTACTTCTGTGCAAGTTTTCTAATTTCAGTTACTTACAGCCTTAAAAATTTACTTTTTAGGATAGAGGCGGTCTTCTTCCTGGAAAGGCTGCAAAACCTGTACGGTAATTCTTGACCAGGACAATAAAAACTATGCACTTCTCTTCTAATAAGAGTACTTCAGTAATACTTGACTGGCTGAACAACCTGAACACTTCGCTTTTGTTGTTCCAGGGATGGATTCTAGATACATCTGTGTACAGTTTATATAACATACTTAAGTGCATTCGTTTTTTTACAAACGTGCCCCAATCCAGACATAAAACTTATATTAACTTGCATGCAGTACATGTAACAACATGCAGTTAGTAAGACTAACACACTAAAGAAAACTAATAAGCTGCTAGCATCCTCAAAATACAAGTACTGTCTGCTGCAAGTATCTTGTTTCTAATGAGGTTCCTAACAGCTACTGGTTGTACTTCAGTCACTGAGCAGACAGATCAGAAAGAAATAAAGGGCAGTTATTTGTGTGCGTTTTCTGAGCCATATCCTTTGTATTATTGTTACAATTACGTTACTTTACTCCTCTTCTAGCAAGTCAATTTCTGGTGTTGTGAAGAAAAACAAGTACACACATTACACTGAGATTTGTGAATTTCCTGGAGTTCCGTATAACTTTTGGTCTAGCTCCCATGGCACAATCTCAACTGTAAAGTAAAGTTTGGCAGTCTCTGAATTTCAGAAACAGTTCAAGAAGCATACACTCAAAGGAAAATGAATTCTAAATTGCAAATATCCCTGCTATCATATAGACTTGGCTCACTTTTTGCCCCAGTCCCTTTACTTTCATGATATGTCTCATCTTGGTTTAGCTCATTGCCAAAGGACAAGTTTACGGCAACTTTAAAATGGTTTATACTGGCTTGAGGGAGCATTGCCCAGTCAGGGTTTAGTCAGAAATGGTTTATGTTGACATGACTCAGGTCTGGGCACTCACTTGCCTTCATTTTCTTTCCAGTTTACCACACTTTCAAACTCGATGACGTACATCTTTGCCTGGAGGCAAGAGGTTTTTTTTTTTCCACAGACACTTAAAACTTTCAATCATACTTCTGCTTTTACCTTGGTTATGAACTTCAACAGCTTCTTGGGAGAAGGTAGGTGCTGATGCCAAAAAGCAAGTTACAGAATGAGCTTAAAACCTAATGCCTTACAGGAAACCTGTACAAACATACAATCCAGTGCAATGTAAGTAAAATGGGTATTTTAAAAAATAACCTTTTGTACTCAGGAAGAATGTTCCAATTAATATTTCTGAATTTAAATACAAGTTTGCAATAGCATCTTGAATGAGGAGTTTTTTAACAGTGACAGGAAAATCCTTCGTTACAGTAGAGATATACTGCATGGAGACTCTTGACTGGCCGTCTTGACACCAGCGAGGCAGTAAACTTCAAACTGGTCCTACACTTATTTGTCTGTGCAGGGCAGAAGTATATTTACCCACTGTTCCTGCTACTTACAGTTCTGGCTTAGTGTATTCCTTTGGAAATTGACTGACATAAGGAGAAAATTGAGATACTTAAGATTTTTAGCTAATCTTCTGAATAAATAATATAAAACTTAATTTTTTTTTTTGTCAGTTCTTTTTGTGTCTTTTACTTCATGTATGTCTTGTTACCCCATTGTCTCTCCTTATTACCTGCAGTCTGTATTTGCACTTCCCTGAGCCTGTCTAGCTTGTGCAGAGGAAAAGAGAAACAAAAATCTTGCACACATTTGTGTGTTATCTGTCCAGTTCTCTGGTCATTGCTCACTTTTCTGCAGAACATGGGTAGTTATTCACAAAGGGCTCTACACAACTTTTCCTGAGTTATGCTGGAAAGTTATTTCAGCCAGTTCTAGAGTCAGTAAGCAGTAAAAGTGGAGTAAAGTCACTTTTATTCACTTTCCACTTCTAAAGTTCACTAAAAGATGCTGGTGGACTTAATTTACATGCATGATCCAAAGTGACTTTGCAACACAGAAGTATCTGAAAACTCTAGAGAAGTTGAAGAGGGAAAACAAGGTTTTCTAAACATTCATTTTGTCCTGAAAGCCTGTTTTCCATACTTCAGGAAAAGAATAACCTTTGATTGCCTTTATTCCATTTCTGGTGAAAGCTCAATTTGAGGCAGACTCAGCTGGTCAGTAATGCAATGATAGCTTTTGCTTCCATCTAGCCCATTAATTTTGATAGTAAAGAAAAACAAGTACATCTGGCTGTTATGGGCAAGTGAATGACTCAGTGTAACCAAGGGTGGCTTTAGAAGAAGCACTTAGAAGATTGCAGCTCTCCCATTAGTGCTGCCTGGAGAAAGGCACACTCCAGGTCAGACACCACTGGGAGGGAGTGCTTGAGCAGCCTTATCATCCAGCCCTGGGCGGCGGGGGGGGGGAAGCCTCACTGGTATCTGTTTCCACCTGCATAACCTGAGACAACAGTTGGGAAAAGAGTCATCTGCATCTGATCTGCATCTCAAGTGGTCTAACTTAATTGCCAGCACTTGAAATATCAGCTGTGCTCACTCATTGTTCAATAATATGCAAGAAAAGAGAGGGTTCCTTGGAAGATCTCTGCAGTCATTCATAAGCAGCGACTTGTGCCCTCAGCTCCAACTTTTGCTGTCTATTTCTTGACTTTTCTGCCAGCTCAACTAGTGTCAGAGGAATAGATAAGGATATCCCCTAGACATACCATCTTGTTCAGGTGCCCAGTACAACATTGTCTTTCTGTCATGCCTATAAACCTAGCTCACAACCCTTAAATATATCTCTAGCCTGTACCAATGTGTTTAGTCCTGGAAAATATTCTGCTCTCAAAGGGATTCACCTCCTACTTATTCCTTATAGCACAATGAGTTTAGTTTTATGTTTCTGCTGAAAATAAACACTAGTTTTCTACATTTGAAGAAGCACAATAGAATTGCTGCTTAACAACTTCTGCTTAAAACAGCATTCACCATTTACCATAAATATGTAACGATCCATTCATCCTTTATTTGCAGAACTTCCTTCCTACAAGTATTTGAAGACATGTGATTTTTCCCCAAAGTCAAAAGCACTGCCAGCTTTCACAGTGTATTTACTTGATGTTTCCCATTGGCAGCTGTAGCCATAACAGAAACTCTTGTCTTACTCCATGGGGCCACAGGTGAAGAGGACACTTACAGATCTTCATGGATGATTATGCTAGGCCCAAATGGAAGAAGATTTGAGAGAATAAAATTATTCCTGTAGTTCAAAATGTCCTTTGATTCAAGCTTCACATTTTGATATTTTTCCTTTTCAGCACTTCAGAGAGGACTAGAAAAGGAGGCACTACTAGCCATGACAGAAAACACTACCACCATATATGAAAACATCCCATCATAGTGCAGGGTTTGTCATGTCACCCTGCAGAAGGCTAAATAATGTCTGGATTTCACATGTTAATGTGTGCTGGCAGAAGAACAGCATGGGTTACTAAGGTAATAGTAACTTCACCCTTTAGATTATGGAAAAATACGAAGGAGAAAAAAGACTAAAACTCTAATATTTTACTGAACAGAAAATTGGTCATTTTGTAATCCCAAAAAGTGAAATCCTATTTATAGCAACAGTGAAATAAAATAGTATGCAATCACTCTGAGGTTTGCAACATTTGACAAATTGTAATTTTGTTCTTCACAAACTCCTAAACACTTCCTGCTAAGTGACAACAAGCATCAGCAAGTTTCAACAAACCTTCTGCAGCTTCTTTATCTCACTATAAAGAACAGATGCCGTTTTGGGGCTGCTGTGAGCTCTTCTGTTCTTTGTGTAATATGCACATGTATATAAGAGTGCACATCACATGAAAATGTGATAGCCAAGGCCCATCTCAAATGCTTTTTCTGTGATGCACAGTAAGCAAACAGCTGGCTCCAGGCAAGAATCCTCTGTCAATCACGGCAAAACCATGAGCTACATGCAATTGCATGGCAAAACTGCCAAAAGTTTTAGCATTAATAACAAAATCATTTGGGCCATTGAAATATACAAAGATGCTCCCACAGTGTTTTCTAGTAAGTTTGTGAAAATGATTACCTATTTCTGCCCTTCAGCAGCAGCAAGAAGGAAGTATCAAAAGCATGAAAGTTAAATGGGGCTGCGACTCCCAGAAAATAATTCTTTTCAGGCTATCAGGGTGCTTTTAAATCTTTCAGCAAAAAGCTTCCTATAAAACAAGGAGCCCAAAGAACTGAATATTTCAGATGGTAGAAATTTCATGTCATGAAATCAGAACAAATATCACCTACACTCTAGAACACTGTTAAGTAAAATCTTGAATGTCCCAGCCTTTGCCAGTACACACTTTTCTTCCATTCTGGGCTCCTTTATAATAAGGAGTAAAAAGACAAACTTAAGTCTCACTAACTACATAGAAAAGGAGAGTTTCCTCATAAAGAGGAGAGGGGACGTGGGTTTGGAAGGCAGGAACATTCGCGATGGAGAAGGAAAGCAAGAAGACATTCAACTAATGAGGAGCATAACAGTAGAGGCAACGCAGGAAGCAAAACTGAGAAGTAAAAAAGGATCATTTCAGGGAGGGGCAAGAAAATTAGCAAAGTCAGAGATAAACAACTTGGAATAAGGGGACTTATAAAAAAGGAGTACATCTTCACAGAAATAGGTCTTGAGACAAGCAATGTCAACTTACCTTACAGTTAGCAGGTAGGCAGCTGCGTCATTATACAAGTGTAGAGAAGGTAGAAAACACAGATGTTAGAAGAATATGGTGACTGCCCTGCAGTTACCTTGGGATGCCATTTTTTCCATCCTGAGTAGTCTTCCAGTTTAAAGTGCCACGTTTTCCATTTATACATTTTCAATGGGAAATGTCAATTCATTGACACCAAAAGATGTAGGAGAGAACACATCTGCTGCAGTAAATACAGACCTTTTGTTCAGAAAGACTATACTACACATATCAGAACAACCAAGAGGCACAGTGAGAAGAGCATCTTTCTGGAGGCAGGAGACCCAGGTTCAGGCTCTGTTCCCCTGGAGTTAGAGTAAAGATTTCAGCTTCAGCCTTTCCCCAGTAAGCCCTCAAGGCTATCCATTACTCTTGATGGAACATTTTCAATCTCAACTATTAGAGCAGCTCTATTTTGTATAAATTGTATTAAGTATTCATTGAATTTTGGGCTTCAACACCAGGGGTTAGTGCCCTAATCACCTGGCTATTCTAGGAAGATGTGAGGCAGGGCAGAACGTGGTAGGAATCATATAATAAGACTCAATGGCTTTTATAAACTTCCTCCATCAAGCTCCACACTCGATCACTGCTGACCTCACTTCTGGGAGTCCTGACACCTTTTCAAACCTCCACTCCCCAGTTAGGTTACTATTATGTCACTGGTGGAATTGGTTGAGATGTCTTTGGCAGACCCTCTGTCTCTTTTTTTCCCTGGGAGAATGCTAAGGGGCTTGGATTTAATATGATAAGGTGCAGAACAGTCTAGAACAAAATATTTTGGAATGAACAAGTAACTTCCTGACCAAGTCTAATCCTAATGATGTATTAGAATAATCCATTTTTACTTTACTTAAAAAATTAATTTAAAACAAAACAAAACAACTTAAAACTGGAGAAGAGCAAAAAGAAATTGTTGAATGCACAGGTTGGCTGGGTGTTTACCTCTACATGTAGTTTCTTTTTTGAAGCAGAGATGTAATTCCAAAGTACCTGTAAAGGAAATTCAGTGAAAAGTAAGGATAAGGGTCTTTGTTTTAACAAAGCATAATTTAACTGTAAAATACTAACATCTGAAGTTTAAAATTACATGAGAAATCTTCACTTGGAAACAGCATGGAGCATCTTTTGCCATTGTTGCAAGCTTCATCTAAAAATGCCTTTTGCTGCCACCACAATAAAGTTATAGCATTACATATGCCCATACAGTAAGTTAAATAGTTCTGTTAACAAGAATGGCAATAGACAAATGAGAAATATGAGAGCTCAGCACTGGAAAGGACAGCCATTCGTGCTTATTGACTTCCCTGGGCTTGTTCTACATTGATTGCTTGTTTTCACAGTTTGTATGAGCCAGACTCTTGATACTTCATTAATTCATCCATCCTCCGTGTGTAGCATTCACTGCACAGATGCCAGGTCAGTCTCCTAAACACACAGTGCTGGACTTGATCAGATGAAATCCTCAGCAGAGTAAGGGCAACCTTCACTCTACCCAGGGGTTTTGCTATGCATGCCAAGCACAGGAGAGCAAAAGCATACAAGAGCAGAAGATTCACCAAGTGAGTGGAGCAGGGGATGGTAAGACTAAAATAAAGGGATGATTGCTGCCTTTTTTTCTTCTTCTCCCTGTCCCCATAGGTTCGGTTGTGTGGAGCACTCATCACATAGCTCACGACCAGAAGCTGACTTTGCCACACCGTGGGGTCCTAATCTACACGACAGCTGGAAGAGGGAATGGGCAACTGAGTTTGTTCAGTTTGGAGAAAAGCAGGTTCCAGGAAGACCTCATTGAAGCCTTCCAGTACTTAAAGAGAGCCTATAAACAGGAGGGGAGCGACTTTTTACACTGGCAGATAGTGATAGGACGAGGGGGAATGGTTTTAAACTAAAAGAGGGGAGATTTA
>JAVKLA010000074.1:4387982-4400782 GCA_034782735.1 Sagittarius serpentarius | reverse complement strand
GCAAAAAAAAAAAAAAAGGAAAGAAAGCTGTTATTACAAGGGGGTTTTATTGCAAAAAAAGCAAAGATAAAAGTTGCATTCATTTCATCTCCTACAGTTCCTTCTCACACGTTGTCAGCTCCCCTCGTGCACACACGTCCACCCTACACACAGTGAGTGCATATGGGACATTGGAATAGCTGCGGTATAAGTGCAGTATTGGCTTAGTGTGGTAGCTTTGATATGTGATGCTCTGCAGGGCTGCCAGCAGAGTGACAGTCTCCTTACCCTAATGCGAAGACTATTCTTCATCTATTCAGTTCACTTCTAATAGTCTTACATTGTCATTAGTGGCATGAAGCAGATTGTGCATCGCGACGGAAAGCCTTGCATCCCTGAGGATTAGTTCTTGGTTTGGAGTGCCAGTTCTGAAGCATTCAACAATTTTTATTAGATGAAATTAAGGGTCAAATGCAATCAAATGAGAAGAAGGGAAAAGAAACAGGCCAAAATAAAAGAAGGAGATAAGCTAGAATTTGTGTTTCTGCTACATTGCTTCCAAAGGGATGGAACCTGATTTTTGTAACGAGATATTTTTCATATCAGCAAAGTTAGGACTTTATCTTTGAACATACAAAGAATATTGCACTTTGCATTCAGATACACAAATACACGGATTGCAGCGGTTAAACATTAACTGCTTTCTCCTGAAAAATTCATTGCAATGTACTGTTCCATGAAAAAGATTCGGTGTGTTTAAAACCATAATTGTGCTAAATCTGGACCTTTGAAGTGTCAGACCATGAGAAATACCTCAGAAGATAAAGCAGTTCTGAGTGCCTGTGACCCAGTTCTGGTACCAGCACCCATGGTAAGTAGCACTTGCCTTTGAGTGGGTTTGCAGATTCAAGGAGAGAAGGTGCCACATAATTTGTCAAATGCATTCTTGCTGAGGTTACAGGACCACTGTGCTAGGTGCTACAGAGAAAAGCCATCTGGAAGGTTTACAGCACGGAGAGACCAAATATGACGGATAAGTAACTTGCCTCTAGCAACGTAGCAATTTGGTGGCAGAGCCAAGAACAAAGCGAAGGTCTCCAATCCTAGTCTAGCAGTTCCCTCCTCCCCACCATGATATTACTGTACTTTTAAGGATTAATATTTAAGGCTCTAATACCTGTAAGTGTGGGAACATTTTGTGTGGAGGAGTGCTGGTAAAAGGCTATTTAAAAGAACAAAAATACCATATGCTTCCTGGATTAATTTTGAAGCCTCATTAAGGTCAACAAAAAAGACTAAGATACACTTGTGATTTGGCATGTACTTTCACTTGATCAGAGAGGGATGATATCTTTGTAAACAAAGTCACTAATTTAACACAGTCCAGAATAAACCTCTGTGTAAATATCCTGAACTGTAATAGTGCTGTACCTTGGGAGCAAACACCCTAAGCAGATGCTACCCTTGAGTTTACTAATCCTAAATACTGATGTCACTTCATTTACGAACACAACAGAGAATAAAGAGTGTTCATATTATCTAGCATCATCCAAGCAGTTTCCTACTAAACTAGCAAACGGCTCTATGAACTGGTAATTTAAAACTGAGATGGAGGCTGTGCCTCCATATGAGAAAGGGCATGTAAGGGTAATAATCCTTGTGCCTGTGAAGAGCAGATTATTTATTAAATAAGGCTACCACATTCAAATACTGTCATTTAATTCGTACAACTGGCTATAAAAAAATATGCGAAGCAAAAGCTGAGATTCTGCCCTGAAACATGCCAGTGACACCAAACACTGTCCCAATATCCATGAACAGAAAAAAAAAAAAAAGTAGTAATATCTTAATTATATCCATGTAAAACCTAAAAGCATAATTCTACTCCAATATTGGTTCTGTAAATAGAATAGTATTGATCTCAGTGAACACATACTAAATTTGTTCAGTCTGGAAAAAGAAAAATATTTACTTTTAAATTGCCAACCAAAACCCTAATACTCCATTCCAAAAGCTCTGACATTTGTTTTCATGTTAACAAAGCATTTTTTATTCTAGTGACCTATCAGTGGAAAAAAAAGTCAGAAAAATCAGAATTTCTAATCGGATAGGGTGCATTTCCTTGCATAAATTTATCCCAAAACTAATAGCATTCATTATTTGAAGACCAGGATTTGCAGAAGTTTAATTTAATCCTACAGATCACAGAACCTTGTTTGATACTGAAAAGAGAGGTAAGGAAGGATACCCCCAGTCCGACTGAAAGTATTTGTTCATCTTTAACACTGTTCACTGAAAAATTGTCTTAATATTTTAATATTTAATAGGTGATTGAGACCCACTGATCTTAATTTTAAATCTTCTTTAAAATGTAGTCTTCCAAGATAATAATCACAATAGCAAAGGGCAAAGGCTGGCAGGTGATGAAAAAAAATTTGATATAAGAGAATGGAAGCAGACTGGCAAAATCATAAATACAACTGTTCAGCATTTCCACCTTTCAAGTTTATGCATCTATTTACATTTATTTTTTTATGAACACCTTTCCTTTAAAAAAATGTATGTAAATGCAGCTTTTTGGATCTAAATCAGACTTTACGTTCAGTTAAAAGAATGTTAAGTGACAAAAATCTTTAATTTAAAAAAACCCAGCCAGTAACAAAGGTGAAACTTTCCCAAGGAACATCTAGATTTTGAACATCATTTATAAGACCACCACTCCTTACTTCTAAACTTTTCTGTATTTTTCCACCTGATTACTTCAACTGACGTTAATCTAGGATAATTCCATTTGCTGCCAGAATTTCTACCCACATGTCAAAGCTATCCTACAGCAGAATAATTTATTTCACTGTAAGATGTTTAGGTAAAATTCACTGTGTAGGTGAATTTCACTTACACCCAAGAAGGAGCTCTGAATGTTGACAGGCCCTCAGGAAAATTCTTCAACAGACCAATCCCATTGACTGCACACTCTGAAGTATTAGGTCCCTCTAAAGTCCTCTAAGGTGCCATTCAGACTGCATTAAGAGGCATCTTCAACCAACCAGCAGGAAAAACACAGCTACATGCATAAGGTTTAATTTAAAACATCTGAATACGGCAGTGTCACGTCAGTAAGTGACAGCTATGTAGTTTCACTACGAGAAATGTAATAGCAGTAGGAGCTGTGGCGGGTCAATCCTCCTGCACCAGTACAAGCACCTGGCACTCATCACACCTGGCACTTGTGCCAAATTTCCCACCTAAAGGTCTTTGATGCAGGACACTGCCTGGAAAGACCATGAACTTTTCCAGTATTTCTCTTTTCTGCTGTCCCAGCCCTAGCAAGCAGTTTTCCTTGCTGCAGTTTAAATGTTGGGGTTTTTTTTGACCTACTCACTGGGCACAGGGAAAACCTAGCACCTTTCTCACCGCAAAACTAATGTCTTATTAAACCCTTTGTCACCATAATCTCCTTCTAAGCTGTATAAGCCCAATTCATTCAGTCTTTCCTAGCAGGTCCTATTTTCTGGATCTCCAGCTGCTCTCTCTGCAAACAGTCATAGTAAAAGCCATGAATCTAGAATTTCTTGGAGGAAGACGCAAATAATTGGACTTTCCTTCAACTATGGTGTCATCAGCTGGAATAGAATGGTTTCCTCATCTCTTATAGACAAGCTTTGTTTCAGTATAGATTTGCCTTTTTTTCTTTTCTTTTTTCATAACAAGATAATGCTGGCAACTCATTCCAGCTGTGACTGACCCCACAATCTTGTATCACATTCTCTCTAGGCAGAAGGCATGTACAGGTTTTTAGTCTTGCCTAACAAAGGAATTTGCACTTGTTCTTGTTGAATTGTATCAACGGGAGTTTTGGCATTGCAAATTTGCCAAGACTCTTCACTTCTGAACCCCAGCCTCCAGGACTCCTCCAACCTCCCATGCCATGCACAAAACTAACGAGCACAACATGTGGTCATCCAGGATTTCAGAGTTTTTGTTAATACCAGATCAAGACTGATCCTTACAGAAACTCATTTTGACAGAAATCTGTTGATAACCACTTTGACTGTCATTTTGCAAATAGATTTTTGTTTTCTGCCTGGTGCTTTAGTTTAGATCAATTGTAAGGAACTGTCAAAAGCCTCACTATGTTCACAATGTACATCTACAGCAATTAATGTGTCTCTTAGTGGCTCTCCTCTAGCCAGAGAGTTGGCTACCTTATTATGGAACAGGCAACCAATGTGAAAAAAACCCTGCTCCCGAACTATTTGTTAAATTAGAAACCTGAAACTAAAACCCTTATCTTCACTTGTAAAACTGAAGAGAAAAGAGTTTTAGGAAGAAAAAAAAAATTTCCAATTGTGCACACTCTTTTTGTACCAAGAATGACTGGGTTCTCTGCAATTTTGAGGATCCAGAAAAGTACTGATAACATCACCACAAGAAGGGATATGCAAAAGAAACATTCAAAATGCACATGAAATTGCACAGAACAGAGAGAAAAAAGCAGGAGGGTTTCTAATTAGGCATGTTCCAACAAATGTAGGACAAGCTCATGGTAATGGGAGATTGGCAGGAGGGAAAAGAGAGGTGAGCAAACAATTTAAATGCCATACATCAAAGAAAGGCAAAACACACTACCAGAGCATGAACAGGCAATGCCTCACAGGAATGCTGATTTCTCTATATGTACCTAAGACAATGAATAAATACACGGAGAACAGAACAATAACCATTTCAGCACTAAAAAATAAAAAGAGAAAAGAACAACAGCACAACGTACCTTGTAACAGTCTGGTGACCTGATCAGTCAGTACAGTAGCAAAAAAAGTAAAGATTAAGCAGCACAAACCTGTTAAAAGTATAAACAAAGAAAATTTATTTTTAAAACACAGGTAACACCTATTTGGGCATTGCTTTCAAATTTCATTTTGATGAAAAGTAGGCAAACATAAGGTGAGGCCTCATTATGTGTTACTTGTAGGCAAATCCCAAAGCCTTTACCAAGTCTTGTTGGATTTAATCTGCATCAGTCCTTAAGAGAGTGGCTAAGAATATTGTTTGCTCCCCATCCATATACCTGCCCAGCAGCATGGGAAATCACTGGGCGCGCTTAGCCCTTAAATACACTGGAGGATGTCCTATAGACACACATTAGGGGGAAGTTCAGAAGCTCCATGAAGAGCAGGCACAGTCTTGACTGTATCTTTACTGCAACAGCAGAGCCTCATCAGCAAACTGCAAGACTACCAGAAACTTTTTCTCCAGGAACCCACAGTTTTCCCCCTCCGCCCTTTGCTCAATGTAATCCCTTCTGTGTTAATGCTGGTGTGGATCTTAATGCTCCTTGGGCCATTGACCGGTAATTTTTGCAAGCCTTTGCAATTCTCTGGAGCTATATAAATAATTGACAGTAATTAATTATTATTAAACCTGCCCAAAAAGTGAAGACAGTGATCTATCACCAGAAGTGGAAAATTACTAAAGGCTATACTTCAGCCAAGCTCTCCAAAAAGATGTGTTCTTTCTTTCTGCTGCCTTACTTTTCCTTTGTGTTACAGGTATGAAATGGTACACTCTGCACCAAAGTTTTCACCAATTTTCACAGGCTTTCAAAGGCACAAGCAGCAACTACGATGCCACTGTCAATAGTCTGCTGTTCAGTACCTCTGCTTTTAACACCAAGCACAGTTAGTGGCTGGAATGATGCTTCTTATTTAACCCACGAGGAGCATCAAGTCTAAAGACACCACAACACCTCCTGTTCATTGTTACAATGCCCCACCAGGCACAGGCATTTTTAAAATAGACGACCAAGTGCAATCTCTTTACAGCAGGAGCTTTTTTTTTATGTCTGCATAGTCTAATGCAAGGAGATGCTATCCTACAACCAGAGCCCCAAGCACCTCAGTAGTACAATCGGCTGTGCTTTACCAATAGGAGAGAGTGACAAAAATACCCTAAAGTTGCATTGTAACGTGTCGTTCTCCGTGTTTGCTTGCCAGCACCTTTGCAGTCATCCGGGACTCAGCCAGGTGGGACTCGCAGGGAAATTTCAGATGGTGCCTTGTGCTTTGCACAGCAACACGGTTCTGGAGCTTTACGCACAACGGGTGTTTTATCTACCATTTTCTCCTGCGACAACATGATGCAAGCCATACTGGTTAGAACAAGAGCTGAGTTGTTGTTAGAAAAACCCAACTCTGTGTGCTGCAAGGACAAAGCAACATTTATAGGTAGTCCAAAACTCCACTTTCGGGAGCCTCTTGCTTTTCTAGTCAACTCTTGACCAGCCAGGTCTTGTAAGTGCAGGTATGGCTGGCGTGCCTTGTACAGGGCAACTGAAGCTTGTGGTAGGCCAAGTCCAAGTTTCCTTAGTATTTTAGACAAACAACAAGTGTGTTCTCACCACTAATATAACAGAAGAAAAATACAAGCCTCTCCTGGACTGTTTTCCATACATTAATTTTGTAAGTGCTTGCAATCCTTCAGTACTGAAGACTAACAAAAAGATAGATACAAAGTTATTTTAATTGCTATGAATGCAGCAAAAAGCCCTTTGATTCCTTTGAGGGCTGCATGTGGTTTTTTTTTTTTGTTAAGCAAAATTTCTGCGTTGGTGTAAGGCAGATTTTCCAGGCTTCAACAAACCAGATGGCCATCCAAAAATGCGATATGAAATTTTTATAGGAAGCTAAGAGCTGAACCCATCTAAGGCAGAGATTTTTCAGAGATTCCAAACTTTTAAAAATAAATATTACTGCAAGATCTTATGTATCTACATTTGAACTGTAATGAGTAAATAAATAGCCACAGTGATAATTACCTAAATTCTATATTTAGAAGAAACAGAACACGTGCAATAAACAATAGCACATTGTGATATTAATGAAGCGCTTGCTTCCTCTAAATGTAGAAATTCAGCAATTATCACCAGAATTGGCATGTATAAAGGTGCCGGTGACAATTTTAAAAAGGCATATTGCTTATCTGATAGACCAGAATGCATGCTTTGGACCCGATGCATTCTGTTATGAAGCATTCAGTGACACAGTCCCACACTGAGCCAAGCTTATGCTCGGCACAGCGACGGCTCTGGTGGAGAGGAAGAGGTGATTGCAAGCCTTCCTTCTGCTTGCCCCAACTTTGTGTTGGCCGGAGGCCAACTCAGCCATCAGCACAAATTAGAGCTGCTATAAAGATGTTCTACTTTACACCAGCAGGTTTGGACCCCTGAGGAGCGCACCACTCAGACATCAGAGCGTGTATTGAACTTCAGACCTTTCCCATCAAACCTCTGTCAGGCTCCTTCCCTGCTAAAAGGTGTCTCCTTTATGCTCTCCGGCATTTTGCCCCGTGCATTTAAAGCCTGTCAGGAAAACTGGCAGAGCTAGCCACACCAAGCTGAAAGGTCTCTGAGTCACAGGAGTTGCCCTCTTAAGCTTTAAGGTCACTTTTGGTAATGTTGCTTTGCGGCCAAAGATTTGGCCTGGAGACCTTGCCAAAGAAATACCCCCCCCGGCAGCTTGTTTTTTCGGATCTGCAACTCCGGCCCCGGGCACACACAGAGCTAAGCTGCTCTGCTGCCGGCCCACCACACTGTGCCTCTCCAGCCTGCCTTTGTGTCCTTAACTCTTTCCAACTTTCTTTCCTGGGTGAAAAGTACCCCACCGCCGTTTTTCATTAGACTTCTGCGTGCAGCCTGGTTTCCTATGACCCTATTCTAATTCGCTCACAGGAAGAAAACAAAGTTAGCAGAATGTGGGAAGGCGATAATTTCCCGCCTGGCTGACTGCAGGGTCTGAGTTTTAGCTTTCCACCCTGTTACGTGCCAAGCAAAGTTAGTCACGGGGCAGAGGACTCGGGCAGTGGATGAAGTCTCCTCTAATTCTCTGAGCAATGAAGGCTTCATACTCATCCCTCTCCTTTGCAGCATACTTGCTGCGCAGAAAGCACTGCTGAACTGCTAGGGCAAATTTCCTTAAAGGGCACTAACTGGCCAAGGAATTTGTGGCACAGAGCGTTACAGTCCAGCCACTCCTTGCAGCAGTCAGAAAACTCTCCTTCTGCTTGGGAACTTGGCACAGGGTGTGCGAGAAAATTAATTACTGAAGGGGTATAGTAGCCATGTTTCCAAACTACACGATTTAGCTGTTTGGTTGATTCATCAACATTCAGAACGTGTTTATTCTGCGATACAGACATAATTACTTACTGCGGCTCTGCTCCTGCAAACACCTCCTGAAAGATGGACACCTGCCGCAGCACTGCTGCTAGAGCTCCACCCAGCTGGGCGCAATGACTGCGTACGGTCCTGATGGAGAGACATCAAGACTCAGTCATACTCCTTCACGCTCCTAACGTTGACTCCATCTCTGCCTCAGGAAGCATCGCCAGAAGTTGACTCACGGGGCTTTCGCACGCAGAGGCTCCCAGTGTACGGGGAGATGACAACTGTCGCACACCGCCGGGGTGGGAAGACGAAATGCTGTATACTTTGGAGCATTATGGCACTGAACATATACAAGATCATGGAGAAGAGGTAACATACAACGCAGAATTCATACACCAGCCGTGCCAAAAAAAGAGATGACTAATGTGGCTGCAGCTCGTGCTTTCCTTCTCCGAGAGGTAATGTTGCCAGAGGACACAGAGTGCAAAAATCTCTCCGTAGGTATCTGCAGAGGCATCCTAACCAGATTTGTAGAAGGAGTAACTACTTTTTTCCTACAGAAGCTTTCAGAGGTGATAGCATGTGTGACTACATCCACATCACTCAGACTTTAGATACACCAACGGGTGCATCGCAACAACGGGTCCCACACAATAAGCGCTCAGAACCTTGCAGCGTCAGTAACCTGATTCACCCGGCAGTTGTACTGCCTCTGACATCCCTACCATCATCATACACTGTCCCTCTCCATAGAGGGCCAAAGACATGAGGCTGAAATGATTGCCACAAGGACAGGAGAGACACCACTTCTGGGTGGCTTTCTGACTGGGAAAAAAGCAGTTGAAGTGTACTAGCACAGGTTTGGGAACATTAATTTCGGCAGTCAGAAAGGAACCACTCCTCTCATGCTAGGGCGGGTCTCTGCGTCCGCTTCTGAATGAAACCTGGGGTCTCTTTTCCTACCAGTTATGTGAACTCCTAAAAATCAAGTACTATGACATCCCAGTCAAACAACCTAATAAACGCAGGAATTACTGCTTCTCAGAAAATATATGCTTCCCCCATGCCTTTCTGTGCTGGGCTGTAATGACAAAATACCTGCCACAGAGGCACGCATCCCAGCTCTTAGTGCTTTTGAGATACACTGCATCCGCGCAGGGACCACTAAGCAAGTGTGCGATCCAACCGCTCGGCTCGGCTCTTCTCAAGATGCTCTTTGCTCACGCAAGCTCTTGTTGTGCTTTCCACTCAGCAGCCCAATGACTGTCTACAAAAGCATGTAGTTATAAATGAGCGCACCAACTGGTTCTCAACACGGAGCAGAACAATCAGGCGGTGGAATGCACTGGGAAATTCCCCATTCTGCGCCTTTTGTTCCAAGGCTGCTAATGTGTTTTCCATGAGAATTTCTTCTGCAATGGAAAAAAATAAACATGTCCCCAAATGTTAGGCAAACAAATTATTTATTATTAGAATGAAAGGCAGAAAGGGGAGTTTAGCAGAACTTTAGACAGAGATTTATTATGTAGGCTAAGTATTTTTAAAATGCAGAAATGTGTTTCAGCAATAGTCATATTTGATAAGAACTGTCACTTCAAGGCCTCACAGTCAAACTCTTCTGAACTGCCATTCAGATTAGCTGAGCTATCATCTGCACGTTACGAACATGCATAAAATTGCAGAATCAAAGTCTCTATTACTGGCTATGGCACTACAACATCTTAGGGATTCTTTTCATGACCAGACTCACTGTCCCTACGAAGATGGAGCCATAGACCTAGATGGAGCCAAAATAAAAGGGATACTACGTCTCCAAGCACGGTAGGCTACATTTAGCATGTTACCTGCCATGAAAATATTGGTGTTGCCCCTCTGAGGTCATCCAGTTGATGGATGACCTCCAAAGTTGAGCTATCTAGCTCTGGAGCAAACTCCTGAAGCAGCTCCTCGAGAATTATCTAGGTTTAACTGTTGACCAGCACTCTACCTCTGAAAATGAAACAGAAGAGGTAAATAGGAAAAAAAGGAGAGCTGACGAATTAAAAAGAGTAATTATGTAGCTGAAATGAAGTAAAGGGAAAAGAATTGCAAGACAAGAAAGAAGAACTAGAGAGAAACACAGGCAGAAAAGAAGGATGGGTAAGTGCAAAGGAAAGGAGCGGTCAGGAGAAACTCTGCCACTGAAGTCCTACTGTTCCATGTGTTTTTCGAAACGGCCCTCTTGTAACAGATAACCCGTGACATTTGTCTCTTAATCCTCTCAGCATGCCTAAGCAGCACCACGGTCTATTGACTGAAATGCTGCAGCATTGACCATAATTACAATACCAACATCCTGCTACCTACAGCAGCCATAGCCTATGTAAAATAAAATGCCCACATATGACAACATGCACGGGGGAATTAAATTTCAAACTGCAATAGCTCTATAAACATGCTATGGATTTACACATAGCTTTCAAACAAAAATCTTTCTGCAAGGAGTGTATAGCTGAGGGCTACATAACATATCTTAGCCTTTTCTCAGTAGTTCTGAAGTAGTTTTTTCCTCTGGCTATTTTCCTAAGGCACAATCTGTTTTTAGGCTATGCAAACAACAACATTTTTGCCTTTTTGTTTGGGGGGAAGCAGGGCTTGTGGTGGCTGAGAGGGCAGCTGAGGTGAGCATGATTGGGCCCGTGTCCTGTGGTGGCATTGTGGTTTTGCTACAGGGACCAGCCAAATGAAATAATTGTGTGTCTTAATAAATACAGCCCTGTGTAATGCTCACTGTGAACATGTGTACTGGCCTTATGAGTGAGAATAAAAGGGGTTGTACACTGCCTATAATTGATTTTCTTGTGCAGTTGTCCACACTCCCCTGTACCCCAACCACATACCCTTCTGTAGCAATCTTGTGTCTTGTAACTGTTTATCATGCGGATTCAGCAAACCTATACACAGCCGAATTCTTGTGCAAAACTTGATTTATGGTCACTGAATTCGTTTTTAATGAACCCTTTCCCAAAATATCAACAGCGTGTTTTGATTTCCAAGAGAAGTTTAACAGTGAAAAAAGGAAAAAAAAAAAAAAGAAAAAGAAAAAAAAAGCCCCTTCTTGCTCCTTGACTTAGGAATGCCACAAAGGCTACATTTTCCTCCAACTTTGAATGTTACAGCTCACAGCATCATCTTGTATTAGTATATGAAAAAGACTACCTGTATGTTTAACACAGCTATAGCTGCAGAAATATCTCTCCATCTTTCCAGCTGCAGGGCAGACACAGAGGTTTTAAGGGCGAAAAGATAAGAGAGGTACAATTGAGGAGCCAATGGCTAATATCTCAAACTTCTGCCTTGCAGGGTGAGTAACCTGTCAAGGGCTGGAAAGGCTAGTTACTCTCTAATGCGTAAGGTCACAAAAATATCACACAGCATTTTACATTATGCTTAAATAACATAGCAAATGCTGAACAGCAGCTCTTCTCTGCTGCGTTGCAATGCTAACGGTCCCACAGTCATGGATAGCACCTTGAGGCCCAGTCAGGATCTTGCATGCTTGATAGTACATGGGCTTGAAAGTCTGCTTTCTCCCCAGACAGCCAAAATTTAGATGAAGACCGAAGTTAATCAGAGTTTTCCCCATCAAAGCTAGCTTGTCCATAGGAAAAAACAACTTTTTCTTTTGCTTGTATTTCTCATGTAGAGCATGTAGAGTATTGCTGTATTTCAGCAAAAAATCTTAGGAAAAAACAGTAATTCACACTACCAGTGCATAACGCAAAATTCGGCTTGGTTACACCATCTCCCAGACAGCGCAGGTGAAATAGCTCAGCCTGTTTAACTTCTTGGTACCGAAAAGGAAGGACCTTCTCCCTTCACCACCGCCTTGCCCCTCCTGTGCTGACCTGACCCTTTATCTGCGCAAATTCAGCTCACTAAAGTTGCAGACAGTTACCCTTCTGCATTTTCCAGCCTGGTGAGTCCAGCAGGTCCCTGGGATGAGACCACACCAGGGAGGGTGGGAGCACACCGCTCCAAGCAGGGGACTGGGGAGCTTCTTTCGGCAGCAGTAAAGTATTCAAGCCGAGCGCCTCCTTTATCATCTGGTCATTTTCATGTCCTTGCTACTGCTCCCCCCTCCAAAAAGAAGAAATAAAAAATTAGATATTTTCTTTTCTTTTTTCAGAAAAAAATTTCCACAGGTGGCCAATCTGTTTACGCAAGCTACCAACAGGACTGCTGTCCTCACCCACGAAAGGCTAGCAGAGACATCACGGTGGAGAAGGTCCAGGAGCAGGAGATATCCCTAGTCCTCACCAAGTAACAGCTATGAGTGTGTCACAGCTATACACTGCAGATCAACACCACGGACTAGCAAAAAAACCCCTCTCCATCTGTGGGGAGAGACTTAAATGTCGAGCTAAGTAACTGCATGGTAAACTCAGCTCATGTGTAAAGGGAAATCTGGCTTCTCTTACAACTTCACTGCAACCATATGCAGGTTTGCCCATTGCCCTTCATTCAGCAAGGACCAAATTATTATTCCCTAATTAGACAAATCAGTAATCACTGCTCGTAGACCTTCAAGCACTAGGCAAGATAATAAACCCAGAAGTTAGAAAAGGGCCTGGAAAAGGTCTTTGTAAATAGACTACTAGAGACTTTTTTTCCTATCGAC